>JAQQSE010000234.1:0-317700 GCA_035772565.1 Antheraea assamensis | reverse complement strand
CACCACCGCCCATAGACACATGCGACACGAGGGATATCACAGATGCGTTGCCGTTGAGAAAGGAGTAGACTCGTATCTTGAAGGTATTTGTAGGTTACATTAATCGCACACGAAAAACCGCAGTAAACGACTTCCAACTATCGAGATGACACGAATTTAATAATCGATAATAGAACTCAGCAGCAGGTATCGCTCCGAACAGCTCTTCAGAACATTCCCCATGGTAGATCTTGTAGAAGATGCAAAGTGATGCAACATCCCTACGAAACTCCAAATTGTCGAGTCCTAAGGAAAGCACCAGGTCGTCGACGATTCGAATCGCTCTATGTTGGATTTGTTCAAAAGGAAGTATATAGCAATCCTTTACTATTAGCGAATTCATCGTAATTATGAGTACTAGACTCCTTGCGGGCAAAAGCTTTACGTGAAGGAGTTGCGTATACTGCCAGTATGTATTAATCACGCGTAGATACCCGTAGACCCAGATATTCCGCTTCTGATACATTGAATCACGTTTTCCTTACAAATAAATTACATTCATGTTTCTAATACGTATGTTTTTCGATTAACTTTATCGGAACGATTGCTACAATACCCGGAATATTGTCGACATTTCTATATACTTATATTATTTTGAAATTTGTTGGGGTAAACGGTCTATGGTATTAAATTCGAATGTCTAAACACTAGGTATAACAATATATCCTGCTTGAAATGCAGTTTTCTGCGCTAATTAACACTATTGGAGCAGATTAATAATGATTAGTGTAAGGATATATGAGGCTGTTTGTATTTTGATACCGATTAAGAAATTGGCTTAGCTTAGGGTCAGGTAAACTGTATACCTTTTTTAGAATTCGATTATGTTTTATTTCAGTTTGGTACAATAATAGTTTTTATTATAAATTTGCATATAAAAAAAAAATTACTTTGGTAAATGGTAGAGTAAAGGATATTATATTGACAAAATAAACCTTCATAGTATTTGATGGTTGAACTAGATTGATTGTGACCAAATTTTAATCAATTTCTAAGTATGTCGAGAAAATAGCTGAAAGTTAATTTCTGTATGAAAGTGAATAAGGTACAGAAGGCATGAGAATAATTCTGACATCTCTCCGTTCAAAATACATGGTCTGTCAGTGGTATAGTCTGAAGTAAGAGGTGCATAAATATTCTAAAATTAGGCATTGTTTTGAAGCGGTGATGGCTTGATAGCGTGTCGGACACCGTGTCAATGTACGTAGATTCGAATCTTTGCGAATCAGTCTGAGCTTTCGATGAAGGAAATCAGTATGATGAAGCCACAACATGATGGTAGGGCCTTTTCTAAGTCCGCCTGGTTAGCTGCCACGGTTGTGTTGAAAATCTGTCAGCAAGGACCTTTTGGTGTGTTCCGGCAGTAGCACTTAAGAGCCAATTCTCCTTTAGGTTTAGGGTGATTGTCATCTGAGACCACTTTAACATCAGACAAGCTTGTGGTCAAAAGGCTAAAACCTATGAAGTTATAAAAAAAAAACAAAAACGCTGGCACACATTAGTGAAAGTGTCAACTTTTATTATTGTGTCGTAAAAAAATAAGTTTACTCCAGCCAATGTCTCATTACAAAACAAATATAATTGTTAAATTTTACATAACGAAATGCCCAGTTCATGTTTGATATCACCAGGATCTTGTAGTATCTTGACAAGTTAATTGACATATCTCAGTCTCAGTTGTTGAGTAATCAAGTTGAAATCTGTAGTTTATAAACTGTATATAGTCACAATTAAATGTAAAAGGAAGTAACTTCTTATTTAAAAAAAAAACATTAATCAATAAATCATACATTTTTTTAATATGTCGGTTATAAATACATTCAATTATCATGTCTTCTAATTTATTATAATCTTACATGCACATATTTCGTGTAATATTCTGTATAGATAATTAAACGGGCACAATTCTTATACGACAACAAATTTCGCATTGTTGGGTCCAGGCTGGGTGAATATTTTTTAGAGAAGACTGGGCATTGTTTTATTTAATTTTAGATCAGAATTAAAGGCTGTACATTTTTTTTATATAAATTATGTTCAATAAAACATTATTTATTTTAGTAAATGTTCATTTTAATTAAATATTTCAGAAGATTGACAATTGAAAAAGTGCAAATGTGATCAAATGCTACAATTCTATTTTGTGGCAATAATTAATATATAATACATATAAATTCTTTGTGCTAAATATATTATTGTTTGGATTCTTAATAAGATTCTACTCTATTTGCTATTTACATATTTGTTTCTTGGTTAGATATTTTTTATCGCTGATTGCTTTTTGATTAGTACATACTATACAACAATTTAGTTTTATAAGTGTAAAATTTTAATTGAGCGAATGATGTATTATATTATTCATCTGTTCTTGGATATTGCTTAATTCAATGTCATACAAAAAAAAACCTGACATGCAGCGAGCGGTTTCAAATGTCGCACGAGTTTCAATGTTCACTAGGTACTGTTTTTATTTATCTACACGTACGTAGATTTTATAATTTTTTTACGTGGGTTCGATACAGGGTTGTGATAGTGAGATTGTTTTGTATATTTTAATCAGTATTACATTGTTAAAAATAATTTTAATAAATAATCATAATTTTAATATTTTTATAATAAAAACATAACTAATTAGAAACATATGGCATATTATGGAAACATCATCGGAATAATATTGCAATTCGTGAAACTATTTGTGATATTATTTTTTTTCAAATAAATTAAAAATATGGTATAATTAAAAAAAATATATTGTGATTATAAATAGAATAATTAATGATGGATTATTAAATATTTTATAGGTTTTCGTTAAGTTTCTAAGAAGAAGTCTAAATAAGCTTAGGCTTACTTAGAGTGACGTGAAATGTGAAGCCACCGACAAAACGAGATGAGAAAGCATTGTGTATGCTTTCAGCCTCGACAGTTTGGAGAAATATTATTTCAAGAGAGACCGTGAAAGAGGATAGGGTTTGGTTAGCATTCTGCAAGCAAACACAATCTCATTTGATGTGAAATAACGACGTGGTCTAATCTGGTAAACACGCTACACCTAGAAAGACTTGAGGGTGAAAATTAGAGACGCGAACTTTAAACTTTGTAGGTGGTAGAGCTACGCTGATGCTATTACTGGTTTCAGCATGAATGGGTCGGCTCGCCCGGGGTAGTACCACAGAAAACCGACGTGAAGTAACAGTGCTTGCACTGTTACGTTTCGTTCGGCCAGTGACAGCGCCGGAGGCCCACTTATTTAAAAGGCCGGCAACGCACTTGTGACTCCCCTGGTGTTGCTAGTGTCTATGGACGGCGGTGATCACTTACCATCAGGTGACCCACCTGTTCGGTTGCCCCTATAACATAAAAAAAAAATGTATGAATTATAATCTTATACTCGATTGCTAATATCAATAATACAATAGCTAATGTGTAGTTTGTATAACTTTATGATGTAAAAGAAGATCAGGACAGGTGATGTAGCTTGATCTCATGTTATGATCGATTATCTACATCCATTCACGACTTGAACTAGAAACGTCTTGTCTTAACAATGTTACGTAGGTACTTGTTATCAAAGCATGTCGGTTCAGCATATAGGTTAATATGATCGATAATAAACATTATGCGGGCATTGAAAACGACATATGTGTATAATGAGTATTCAGTGTGTGCACACGGTGGTTTTATAAAGTTTTTATTGTTACACGACCTGGTATTACGAATTCTTCATGTGAAGGATTTCGTTAAATTGCTCAGATATATGTGTTAGACCTTATTTTATCGTCCGGTTTCCAAAACAAACGTGAAGTTGCTATATACACGAATAAATTTTTGTAAAATGTATCGTATTGTAAAGCAAAGAATCGGTAATATTTTGCCTATTTAATACGATACACATATAACATCAGTATAGTTTTATCAGTAACAGAATGAATTAAGAAATATTTTAGATTATATCTCTGTTGCGGCTTCGTACAGCAAGGAAAAAAAAGAGACTACATTTTTGTTTATGGTACGATCATGGAATAAAATAACATGACAACTGAACGATCTGTCATCTGTCAATTCTGACAATATGTTTGAAGCTCGCCCAACTGTTTTCTAGAGTTTTTGGCGGGATCTTTGTCTGTCATGTAGTGGTTTTTATATTTTATTCATAATCTTGTGTTATTAGACTCTATATTTTGTAATATTGGTGGTGTTTTACGTAATATAGTTCGGTTATTATGCACAAGTGAAGTGGATGGGAAATAATATCACGGAGCATGCATTCTGAAATGCCACCAAAACTCCATGGAAAGTTCTAACAAGGAAACCACCATCTTGTTAGAACATTATAATTATCACATAACACTTACTTGGCAAAATCTTTTTACTTGACGCTGGCTAGTGCACAAACCGTGACGGAGCCAAAAGATAAAGAAGAAGAAGAAGAACTGTTTTCTATCTCTCTCGCTCACGTTATTACATGGCGATTTGTAACTCAAATTTTTCACTCTTTCGTGCGAATTCTCAAACTTCGTTTTTCATACAAACTTGGAACAATTATAACAAAAAATAATTAGCCAAATAAGTGCACCCTTGTGGATTTTTTTTTTTTTTCATATTTCATGTATTTTAAATTATTCTTTTAATAAAAGATTAACGTTTCTGACCCCACAGTGTTGCGAGACAGCGGTAATGAGAGATAGTTATAGAATGTTCCAATAGACTCGATTTTAATATTTTCTCCAGTACATAAATAAAGTTACACAAGTGTATAATTGTTCTAGTTTCGAACTAGGAACTCTTGTACGACCACCAGTCATCTATTATATCAATACTAGTATCAATAGGCTTGTTTATAGTTGCAAAATATCAAGTGAACCAAATTACACGTGAAAATTAATATAACGAGAACGTGTTTCGAATGTTTAGTTTCTTCCGTAATTTTGAATTTAAGTATTATTAATTGCATAATTATTATCACTTTAATAGTTTATATGAATATTCATAATTGCTATTCTATGGTAAAACTAATATGTAAGTAATTGGATAATAGAGTATTCTGAGGAATTAAAATTAATTTCTCCGTGTTTTATAGGTAAACTGTGACGAGGAAAATGTGAACATATTCATGACGTAATAAACCAAGATTTCCTTTGGGCTAGATTAGATAAGCAGGAATAGGTTTTTACGTTGATATAAGTAGCTACTTTATTATTGTTTATTGAAAATCAATTTCCTAATTACGTTCTTACTGATAAATTGAATCGAAATCAGTCAAACTAGTATTTTTACTGAATTATCAATAGACGTAGATACAGTACGGGTAATGATACGGTGTATTCGTTCTTAATGTGTATTTATTTCATCTCCGTAACCTATATTTTATATATGAGTCAGATTTGATTATCTAAAGTGTTGAAGGAATAAAAATTTATCAATGCATATTTTGAAATTTCGAAATAAGTTATAAATAACATTGTATTGACCAACAGACTAATAATAACATATATGCGGTTGTATAATTGATTTACTAGTAATTAAAGCAACCAATAAGTATTAGATTTGAAAGATGTTGAATATTTATGAATGTTTTTATATCCAAACAATTAATTGATACGATGTGTCGATTATGAATATAATTTATATATGGACCTTATAATTTATATTGCTATTTTTGTCAAAACCGCCTTCTTTATTGCGAAATATCGTTTCCTTTTAGTAATAGAAAGTTGAAATCACTGTTCAGATATATCATTTGCTTTGTGCAAAGGTTAAATGTTTTTACTATAATAATGAAGGTGACAGGTTAATGTTACACTGTTACTACATTTTAAATTGGTCCAATTTCATGCAAGCTACGAGTATATTCAGTTTTATCTCTTTTCGAGCGAAAAGAGTTGAGGTTATAATTTACGCTTTAGCGTTCTGTCTTTATAACGTGGATATACTTTTTAATATTCTAACTGTTTTTAGTATATTGAAAAAGTACTATGAAACTATATGATATTTTACGTTTTGGAGATAGTATTGCAAACGAAGCCATGGGTAAAAGCTAGTCAAAAATAAAAAAGCTTTAATTACTTTTTATAATGTTAGCTATCTGTCAGTGAAAGTCCCATGAAAATAGGTCCAATCGTTTTGGAGATAGTACTATAGACGAAGCCACGAATGAGATCTAGTCTAAAATAAAGTAGCCTATGTCACCCGCTGTAATTTTAACTATCCGTCAGTGAAATTTTTGTCAACATTGGTGCTGCCGTTTCGGAGATTACCCGGAACAAACAGACAGACAGATAGACAGAAAATAAAAAAAAAATGTGTTTTTGTTATCAGTATCGTGTATACGTTCATATCCAATCAATAAAAAGTCGTTATTTTGATATTACATACAGACATTTCATTTTTATTATATGTATAGATTATATTTCGTTTTTCTTTTTCTTTTAATTTACTCGTAACTTACTGTATATTCCTTTGAAGTGTTATGTCATTTTAGTAAACAATTAAGCGACATGGTTAAATACATGTATACAAATAATAATCGTCAAATTAATTTAGACCAGAGATTATTATTATTTTTTTTTAATTATAGGGGGCAAACGAACAGGTGGGTCACATGATGGTAAGTGATCACCGCCGTCCATAGACACTAGCAACACCAGGGGAGTCGCAAGTGTGTTGCCGGCCTTTTAATAATGTGGGCCTCCGACGCTCTCACTGACCGAACGAAACGCAACAGTGCAAGCAACTGGTAGCATTGGTTCTTCGATGTACAAAGAAAACAAACCGATCCAATAAGAATATTTAATCTGTGTGTATTGTTTGAATAAAAATGATGTTCAACTTTTAGTGTGTTCTCATCGCTCACACTCGGTCTAATATCTAAATCACTGCTTGAACTATACGACCGTAATCCAGTTAATCAGGTCTGACAAAGATTTATGTAATTTTATAAACTATTCATATAGGTGCTCTGTCGGTAATTAATCTAGACTTAATTGCTAGCTCCGATACTAATTACATCATATCGTACTACCGAAATGTATTTGATAATTAGGAATTTATTAGCATACTTGTAAGAATTTCATATTAATGTATGATTCAATTAGAACGATATTGCGAAAAATAGTTAAAATGGTTTCAAAATCGTATCAAGATTGTTTTGTTTGAAGAATTAATCATATACGGTGTATTAATAATAATAATATTTATTTGTAAATCCGTTACATTTGTACATATAAAATGGGACGCTGCCTTCTATTTTAGAGTAGAATGTGTTGTAGGAGACATTTACAAAGATTGTGTTACAAGTTTAGATTTACATAGAATACAATAAAAGTAATAATGATTAATTCGTAACTGTAGCATACTGAGCAAATTGAGAATTTTTCTGAATGTTTTCATTCCATTTTCTTATGTAGTGTGTCCGAGTATGTAAAAAAAATGATGACGTATGGAAAAGGAATGAGCCTGTGCATGTATAACATTGTAAAGTTCAAAGCATTAGAATGATGTTAGTATATGTGCTGATGAGTTTCTAAGTGTGAGAATTTGCATCTGTTTGAATTTTTTTATGTGAGTATTTCTACCTAAATCGGACTTCGTGATTAGATTACAGACATAATCTAACACGCTAATTTTGATTATGTCATTACCGTGAACCCTGCTGTTAATGTTTAGTAAAAGATTCTCCAGACTGGCGTAGGCATATTCTTTTAACCAACTTAATATTTTATGCTTAAGTTTGTAGTTACTTTAATCTTTAATTGATTTTTGTCTGGTAGTTAACTTTGTCTGGTTAATGTAGTGAATAATCTATAAATTAATAGGCAAAGATAAAGCTGTCCAGTAAATCTTTCTCCCATGTTTGTTAAACCGATTTTCTCCGATATTAATAAAAAAGGGAAACGCTTAATTTTTTCTCTATATCATGAATACTTCATAATCTTTACGTTTATAAATCTACAATATTTATACACTCTTCGAAATAAAAAATCAATAAAATTGACATTAAAGATATTAATTAATTGTGATCGAATTTCGAACAATGGACGACCAGTAGAATTTAGTATATTGTTATAAACACCGTAATCACGGCCATAATAATAATACGAATGATTATAGAATCGTATACTTTGAGAAGATTTTGTTTATTCTTATTTTTGTTGTGTTCTAATAATGATATCTGAATTTAAATGAAGATATACTAACATTTACAATTTACAATATTATATTGCAATACGATAAACAAAATAGGTTCTTAAATACACTTGTTTGCACATATTGATTCACTACTACGCTATGGTTACAAGGAAGTTTTTACTTTATGAAAAACTCACACTAAGTAATGAATTTCAACTTACATATCTCATGTCTCAGCAAGTTTACTGAGTTGTTATTACTTCAAAACAAGAATTAGAAATACGTTTTGAAATAATTCTAACATATTTTTCATTATATGACATAGATAACGTTCAATAAAATATTGTTGAATATAAAGTAATATGAAATAAAATTGTAAAATATAATTAAAGTGTCTCCAAATCAAAGCGTTAACTAATCTCAGAAAAGATGGAAATGATTTTGGCCCAAATTTTACGGACATTTAGGCAACATATCGTTATATTCTTTCATACGGGCTAAGTTGTAATATCAAAAGTTAATAGAGATAGTAAAACCTATAAAAGCATTGTAGAAGTTCGTTGTCAATAAAAAAATTAAGTACAAAAGATGTTAGAGATATCCCACGAGTAATTTGGATACCACATATAAGCTTCTATGAAACAATAGAACAAGTTTCACAAAAACAAAGTTGCTGAAAGCAGTTAGCCTATTATAATGTGATTTAGAAAACTTCAAAGTAGTACTTTTTTTTTACAAATCCTTAAAACAGTTCCTTTTCATTCAATTTAGATATCTATCTGTATGTTTTTTTTTAATACAGGATAAATCCAACCACGATGCTAGCTAACAACAAGTTTACAACTTTGATGTACATGGACTCCTTTGTGGAGGTTAAATATAATTGAGTTATTTCAATTGAATTATAGTCGTGGAGCAGTGCATTATTTTGTCTATCCATATGCGTAATTTGTAGAAATGGCACGTTGCATTAATTTTGATAACCAAAATACAAAATACTATTAAAAGTTTAAATACATTTATTCACATGTTTTTTTATATTTTTTGCTTACTGCAGTATACTTTCCCTATGTATTCTTGAATTATTCGAGGCTTGTAAGGTTAGTGCTGTGGACCTTGTTGGCAGAGGAATTGTGAGAGGGAGTGAACGGCTTTTTATAAAAATATATTCAGTATTCACACATAATGCCATGTTCATTTATTGACAATTTTTATTTTAAATAATGGGAAAAATAAAATTCTGTAATTTTTAAATAAAGAATAAAATACAACATAATAGAATGATTGGATTATTTACCGTACATATACTCTATACCAGAAATTCTTAACGTAGTTCAGGTGGACCCCCAGGGGTCCACGAGAGACTCTATGTGGGTGTACGTTGGTGTGATAAAGAAATGGGGATGCACAATTAGTTAACGGGGGTCTATGAAAATCGGTCTATTTTCGATAGTGTGAAGAACTAACAATGTTGGTTTGACTTCATATCATAGTATTGAACCTGCAGGGGGCCACCGGAACTAGTAAAATTTTGAAAGGGGTCTATGTGAAAAAAAGTTTGGGAACCATTGCTGTATACTGTTAGTATACTACTATTGTATATTGTATAGTATACTATTAGTATAGAGTATATGTATATTTAATATTATACTATAAAGAATAATTGTTTGAACGCGTTAATCTTTGAGACTATTAGTCAGATTTGAAACATTATTTTTGTATTTTATAGTTTATTTATTAAAGAATATTATAGGCATTCTAACATCATTTTACGAATTTTAGAAGTTGAACAATTATCATACACAATGTAGATGTGAAAGTTGTCTAAGCGAATACAAAATAAACAAGCACACCATCTGTTGCGGGGTGAGCTATAGGGTGTCGAAGGCGAATGGACCGTTGGACTAGACAACCATTACTGAAAACAGTGTGAATGCCTATGCCAGCGAGACAACATGCCGTGCAGCTCAGTCTCATAGTTTGCAGTAATAGTCGTATCTTATATGGAATTTGTTTTAGTTTACTTAACTTATATAGTATTTTACTGTATATATGCATATAAAATTCCTTTGAAGCCCAACTACGTCACAACTATTGAACGACACGGCTTAGGATTCTAACCATTGGATGCGCATATTTGGATTCCATAACCCTGTGTCATTTTCAATGCCAATTTAAGCGGACAGGAATCAGCTGGTTCTACATATACGTTGACAATAATTAATCAAGAACAAAAAACAAACTTCAAATACTACACGTAGCGGACACGATCCAACTCGCCGTCAATAGTAAACGCACCCGGAAGACTGGCAACCTATTAGGGTAGCGTTTATTTGGTTATCGACATTTATTATTTAGTAACTGAAATTTATGAGGTTTGGTTCGATACTCAACTAGACAGGGTACTACAAAATAATACCCAGTTTAAATAGAAATTTTTAATATGTACATTTTGTTACTAACTTAATAATACTAATCATTATTAATATTATAAAACAAAGTTGTCCGCCGCGTCTGTCTGTCTTGATGTTCGCGATAAACTCAAAAACTACTAAATAGATTGTAATGCGGTCTTCACAATCAGATAGAGCAATTCACGGGGATGCTTTAGGTATATAATTTGTCAAGGTTTTTTTGTAAATTGGTTGAAATATAATTATAATTGTTGAAAGAATTGGAAAAAGTCAAGCCGTCTTGGAGCTTTCGTCAAAAACGCTGCCTAATCCCTTTGAGGTATAACAAAACAATTGAGATAGTAAACGACGCAGACGAAGTCGCGGGAATCAGCTACTTATTAATAATATGATAGAGGTCTGTCGTATTGCGCCCAACACGCAAAAATTACTGGATATATTCCGACCATTTGTTTAGTTTTACTTATTACACATTTGGTTTTTATTTAAAAAGAAAACGACATATTGTTAATGTTGTTCTTAAAATGATAAAAAACGCAGACGATGTCGCGAGTATTAGCTAGTAACATAATCAAAATGTTAAATAATCTAACTCAAACTTATATTTTACATGCGTTGACAATATATCTTTACCATTTAAAAATTCGCATATTTCTTGTACACGATAATATAATTTATTATAAGTATATATTTAAGAACCCAGCTTTAAACACAATTGAATACATAATTATTTCGTTGGAAGGACATAGTCATGCAGACACTTTCCCATTACGAAGATTACAGATAAGCGTGAAAGAGTGTATGCAACTGCATCGAACTGATGCGAATATTCAAAATGGCGGACGACTTCTTTCAAAGTGATTGTCGCAACGACGAATTTTTACAGAATGTTCCGTGGCACAGAGAATGTATTTCGAAATAAACACTTCTATGGAAAAGACGAATTAAAAGTGTATGTTCTTTACAAACTATGCTTGTTAATACAACGACTACATAACAGCGCAAAAATAGCTAAGCGATTTATGGTACTAACAAATTCAGAACCAAATTGTTTTTTTTTTTAATATTTGAGCTAACTTCATATACGATATTCCTATCATCAAAAACAACCGATTCATAATTTGTCTAGTTTTCAACAGCAAGATAATCATCATGCATTCTGGCAGCTGCAACTTCTTTATTAAATCTTTGGTAACAGCTTAACATATCAAGGCATTCCTTTAGAGGTACAATTCCCTTTTCAGATGACTCACGTAAATATTATAGGTACATATGGGACACAACTCTCACAGTGTCATTTAATTCTAGAAAAGCACTACTTGTATTATTGTAATGAAACAGCTGATATAGAATTATATATAGATATGTTAGTTACAGCCATCGCCAAAAGTAAATAGCCGAGGATTTTGTTTTTTATACGTTATAGGTTCTAGTGTTCGGCCACAAACTTACCTGATGTTAAATGAGGCTGTGGTATAAGATGGTTAGCGCGCTAAATGTGTAGGAAGACTGGCTTTCAAGTTAGGCTACCGACATACAACTATAAGTGGCTCACGATGTTTTCCTATATGGATATTACTGGCTGATATGTATTTGGAAACTTAGTATGTAATTTGTGGAAACACTAAAGTTTTAATGAAAATTTTAAAATTATGTATTTATTCACGGTATATTTTTGCACTTCCAATTCTTCCAACTTTTCTTGAATCGGGTATGTGCCATGACACAAAATAACGTAAATGTTATTTTTTATATCATTACTGTAATTATATATAATTAAAATTTAAATTATCAATGGTTTTAGTCAATTTTTTAGGGAAATTATTTGTAGTTATAGTTCTATTAAAATAAATTTTCGACTTTTTGGAGTACATTTTTGTCATTTGTTATTCAACTGAAATTATTTCTAACCAACTGTCAATATTCCGTATCGTCTAAACATATCATAAATATGTCTTTTGATCATGACAGACAATGGGTTATACTTTTTCTATCTATATTATATATTAAATTAAATTAGCAGGCTCGGCGGACGTCGTCCTGTCCTGATAATAAAAAATATATACTTATGTGCATGAAATGCTTAAGATAACTAATGTATTCAATTTGATAAGGATTAATACTATATCAGTGTGAATAGCTTTCCAATCGCCTCATTCTTAGACGATATATGGTTATAGTAAACTATCCTTAAATGTATATGCCATCGCAGACTTTTTTGTAGATCTATAAAAGCGATATACTTCAATATGCATTGTTTTGTTATATCTCAAAAGAATTAGACAGCTTTTTTTCGTCGAAAACTCCCAAGCGGCTTGACTTTTTCCAACACTTGCAACAATTATCATTATACTTGAACCTTGACAACGAAAATTTTCCCCGCGAATTACTCTATCTATTGCTGAAGACCGCATTACAAATCCGTTCAGTAATTTTTGACTTTATTGCAAACATACAGACAGACAGACGCGCCAGACGACTTTGTTTTATAATATGTAGTGATATGTAATCATTTTTGTTATTAACTTTTGTTTCGAATAGAACACTATGTAGTAGTATTTAATCATGGGTAATAAAAATAGTGGGTGGGTATTAATAAAAAATACTTTACACAGGAAGCTTCATTTGCCTGAAATAAATGGGCAGAAACGGTAGGCCTTCTATACAAAATTTAATTCCTTATTTATGTATTTCAATGGATGCTAAAAAAATCAACACCCATTAATGAATTACTGATGAAGATAGTAAATGCGTATTTAGATGCTTTTTTATTATTATGTTCCATATCATTATTGAAATTTATTTCCTATTCTTGAAATTAATGGTAGAAATTATAATTATATCTTATCATGCCAGTCAAGTCATGCTCATATGTCAAATTTGAATATTCATAACACCGTATTATGCAACCGATAAATAAGTTATGATAGAACTATGTATTGCAGAAGAGATAGAAGGAGATAAATGTTCCAAAAGACTTCTTAGATATATAATAAACAATTTATTACACATCTTTTAAGTTTAGACCTTTAATAATATGTTCTTAGTAGGATTTTTCAAACTTTGAATTGTTTTCGGAATTACAGTGGTTTTTATGACGCTGCATCTACACCGGTCGAGCAGAACAAATAGATGGACTTATGTAAGACTAATAGAACATAATTTATATTATATATTATTATATATTATTATATATTATTGGATTTATAAAAGAACTTTACGAAATATTAATCATGAAATAGAAGAAGGGATAGCTGATTAACCCAATGTGAGTATTAGTTACGCTGCCGAAACTGTCTCTACAACTTTAAATACGTTTCTCTCAAAAGTACTTTTTGTTGTGCTGATATCTCAAATTCTACTCGAACGATTCTCTTGAAATTTTGTGGAGATCTTCTTTTTATATCCATCTATACTTTGAATTTAGAGAATTATTTTTTAATATTAAGAAAAAAAAATCGGAAATGTAATCGGTTCATAACATTTTTTTTTAACCATAATGACGTATATACCCCTTAAGTAGGTAATAATCAACCTATTGGTCATTCAAACAAAGTTTTGGTTTTAATGCCTTCTAAATTCAGGAGGGTGATTAAAATTTTACTGCCCTACGAAATTACGCTTAAATCATACCTTTCTGTTTTGAAGTTGAGTTTGACTCTTGTTGCAACGGTAAACAAATATCTGTGCTTATGATTCATTCATTCATTTCATCATTACCTATGTCAGATTTACGGCAACACACTTTTATTTGAATTTACTATTATTATAGGAATATTTCCAAAACCGATGTATTTTTCACTGTAAATACTAAAAAATAATAATAACAGAAACAGAATTTGAAATAACCTTATAATATTATATACACATACATTGCCAGCGCTGACTTTTGGTATATTAATTATTACATAATTTAATGCGATTTTTCGATTTCGTATTATTCGATGTTAAGAATAAATCGTCCAGACTAATTGTGATGATCGTGGTGGTATTCGTGATGATCATGATGAGGCTTGATGTGATGATGAGCGCGCTTATGGTGAACAACAGCGTTGAAACTGTGAATTAAAAAGTGGATTAACAACTAATAATCGGTTTAACATATTTGATGTTCGAATATTACTTTCAAGGATATATATTATTGATTATATATTATATTGTATAAATAAACTCTGTATAAATGGAAAACAATATTGGAGTTAGTTAATATTAAAAAAAAGGTATTATTACCATACACATACTTTTACAGACTTACCTGATTTTATATAGTAACAAGGCACTCTAGTTACCTATAAATTTATAGTACTTTAATGGAATATTAAATACGTATTGTATTTAAAAGTTATGTGAAGGAAGTAGAGGGTTGAAGACACTAATTATACGGTTTATAGGAGCCTTCTAAAAACTCTTACCCGTGATGGTCATCAGCGGTGTATTCTACAGTACGAACATTTCCGTCAGGCTCTACGAGCCAGTATACGCCCTTCACGCGGTCGCCTTCGCGTACCTCGGTTTGCGCCTTTTTGTCACCGGTGTGAGGATCCGACACAGAGTACGAGAATTTGTACGAAGGATAGGAACTTTTCTAAAAACACACACAGAGAGTGACCTGACATCAATAGAATATAAACTTGTTCTGGACAGCTGTTCGGTATAATTCCATTCTTTTCTTTGCATAATACAACCACAAATTTTACTGCAACCATTGTATCGACAGAAACTACTGTTTTAAAAGTCTTTGCCGTACCGTGCTAATTTGAAACCGTCTTTCGAGTAGCCTTTTCCCTCTTTCTTACATGGGGTACTTCAAGCATTTAAGCAGCTTGATATGACAGTAAGAATCAACGATGGATTACTTGATATCTCGTCGGTCGTAGTTGTTTTCGGATCGTGTTACAAGTACAAGTACAGTTCTGTTACTTTGCTATATGCCAACAAAAAATAACTACAAGAGACTAATATACTTGTATGTATATTACAATAGAATTATTAAAAATGACAACTGTACTTTAGCGGACAGCAAACATCATGACCTGATTATGTACGAAAATCTTGCAGTACCGTTTTTTTAATTAAGTGCTTAAATAATAGCATAAATAAAGTGCTTCTGTAAGGTTAAAAAACAAATAAAAAATATCAGGAGAATAATCATGATAAACAAAATAAAACGCGGTGTCAATTATATTAAATGCGCACGTATTTCGTTTCTCTTAGTCAAGGCCTTGCAACGCAAAACTTTTTCTGTTGCATGCATTTTAAAAAAGGGTAACCTACGCTAATACGTATTAGCTTCGAACTGCATAATGTTAATGTTGTTTATAGTCTGTGAAGGCCTTTATCAAGTATAGACAGAATATGTAAACGGTATATTTTTGTTTAATTATTTTTTCAATAGTACAAGTAGTCATAAGATTTAGCCAGCGTTATCAATGAAAGCGTCCGATAACTCCCTAATATTTCATTAGAATGCATGTACGAATATAAAATACGTATTAAACATAAACCTTCCGAAACAATTTTTTTAAATGTTGGTGGAAATTTTACTTAAATCCGTAGTTTGTTTAGAAGAAGTAAGAGGACACACGGACAGATACGAAAATCAACTCTGTTTTATAATATTTATAGAGATCATCCTTATAAAATGACTTCTTTCCTTTTTTAACGAATTTCAAAAAGGAGGTTTTCAGTTCGATTGTATTTATTTTTAATATTTCTTCCCCATAACTTCTTTTTTTATAAACCGATTATTTGGAAATATACTTTTTTATTGGAAAGAGGATATTTTCAATGAGGCCCCGTTTTAATTTTATTACCATCGGGTTTTGAATTTCAAAGACACAATAGAATATTCTTTCAAATCGAAAGGGTAGTTTATACTAATTGAGATATAGATAGATTTTAGACAATCCAAGACTAGGAATTCATACGTTCGGGTGTATTATTAAAGCATATTTTTTTGAAATAGGTTTTTTTTAAGTTTTATTTATTGAATGTTCCATATAGTATATGAATAAATAAAGAGAAAATAATAAAAATAATAATAATAAATAATACGTAACAAAAATCTTACATGGCCCAAATGAAGGTCTTTGTCATCGTGATGCTTGTGATCATCATGTCCATGGGACTCCAGAGAATGATGTCCGTGTTTGTAATGATGGTCTACTCGGTATTGATATGATGTTGCTGGTGGGTGCGACAAAGCACCGACAGCCAATAGAAATATGGCAATGACCTGTAAAAATACAGTATAAATTATAATATCATAGCATTTGCGAATAAGCAAAAATATGTTATTATATTTCTAGTATTTGAATTAATATCTATATATGTATTTACTAGCTTGTACCCGAAGTTTTGCTCGCTTTAATGTAGATTTGAATTGTCCCTTTTGTGTGAGAGAGAAGAGTGCTTTTTTTGGATTATATGTACCCTGTGCCCTTTTTTGTACCCCTGACAAGATGTGTACAAAATTTCTTGACTATCAGCTAAATAGTTAATGTATGAAAGCGTAACAAACAAACAAATTCACATTCGCATTCGCAGTTAAGATTACAGTTGTTTAGTCAATTTTGTTATTTTTTGTGATTATATTGAGTGTTGTGTAATAACACAATGTTATTTATTCTCTTACATTTTTCTACAACTGTCGATATTCTTGAGGGCAATTAATATAATAATTATAATATTTGAATTCTAAAAAAGCAAAGGCTTTATTTATTTTTAATAAAATATATTTTTTATTGTATATTACAACACATACCTAACCTACTTTTTTTTTTTAAGGAGGGGAAAAATCTTACATAAGATGCTCTCACGCTGCCAGGGGACTGCATGAGGGTTATGTCGGACTTCTACCGACTAAAAAACCCCTCCGTCGCTTAGCACGTATGTGTCGACCAGGGTGCGGGTTTACGTCTAGCATACGTCACTACTCTGGCCACGCGCTTGGGCCACCCGCAAGATGGCAAAACGGGGACCCTCCTCTCGGGGATATCTAACCTACCTAACCTAACCATTCAGTAGAATAACATTTTTTATTGATTTATTGAAATAACAAATTAATAAATTAATTTTAAAAATTAATGATGTAATTAAAGATAATAGATTATAATTATGTAACGCTATGGAGGAATACTCACTGGAAACCACATTTTGTTTGAATTAGTTACTTTGCTTGCTGGACATCAACTATTCGGAGAACCGACTACGACGTCCCTTAAATATTATGTATATGAGGATTTTTGGTGAGATTATAGAGACACATAACGAGGCCCTCGACAATTACCTTAAATCACTAATAATTCGAGAAATCTACGTTTCCTTTTTACACCAAGGGCGGCGGCGATCACGCCTGGTTCCTTCAGCTAATAATTATTTAATCATTAACGGTTGATTATTATTACCAATAATATAGTTGTATTATGTTTTTGTTACACTTGTCGGTATTGTCTAAAATAAATTGATTAATTATTGTAATATTTAGTAATCAATGTGGAAATATTTTGTGTGAGAAAACTATGGCATGCGAATATTTAAATTTGTCATTTAACGAAACATTACGCGTGCATGCAGTTAAATAAAATAATTGTTGATTAAAAAAAATAAAAATTACTTAATTAAATTTGTAAGATATTACGCAAAGCTAATTAAACTATTGGTTCAAACGTTGTATTAATTTATCTGTTGTAATAGATATTAAATTATAAGCCTAAAATAATGTCAGTGCTTGAGAAATAATCCCTAATTATTTCATGATAAAGTTTTCTCTTTTTTTTATTGTGAATACTATGATGTCGGTATAAAAATGTATTTATTATAGTTAAATAGTGTTTAAACGTTTGTAATATTATTATTGTATCTTCTTCTTGAATTAATATTTTCTGTAATATTGTATTTTTATTGTCATATCATCAGCTTGTAAGAGACCCACTACCGGGTCATAGGCCTCTTCCCGAAGGAAGGTATGGGCATAATCACCACGACAGTCCACGACGTATTGGTGATTTCAAGTTCCGAGAAATCCACAGTTCTATATTTTCCCACATACGGTATTACTACAAGAATATTTATCAGGTTCAGGTTTCCTCACGATGTTTTTCTTCACCATCAGCCGATAGTGTTATCAATTTAAATTTTGATGATTATTATGATCATCTGCAAATCTCTAGTTGCTATTTTATCATCTAGATCTTTTATGTATTATTGCGTCGGAGTAGTCAATTTAATTTCTCAATTTTTACTAACTACAGTCCGCGCCGAACTTTTTGATCGGTCTGGAAAATAGTTGGGCAGAACATAAATTTTGGTACAAATACGTATTAAATTATATGTAACATCATCGAGACAACTTAAGGATAAATAAATGGTACTTTTAGATTCCTATAATAATATTTTAACTTTGTTTTGAATTAAATTCTTGCATTAATTTTTAAATTACGCGCAAGCCTGAAATTATGGTTATATTTAGAGCGTACAAAAAGATTAATTTGATTTTTTTTTTCGAACTGACCTACACTGTTTTCCTGCCAGGGCCTCTACAGTTCCACCGGGCTACTAAGGGGAGCGCTTAAGGCATTCACCCGATTTGTTTAGGCGATCAGCGCAAGGGCACTCTGTGCGCCTCGGATTGAACTGTCGCCGGGTTTCTCGATCTGACTAAGCTAATCTTAGCTAAGCCTAATCTAAGCTAAGCTCGATTGACGTGAACTATATTTAGTAATAATACTTTACTATCCCACAGACAAGCAACTTACTTTCGTTGTTAAAAATAAATTATTTTTTTGTGAGGAACAAATATTCAAGGATTTTACTATTGCTTTCTGTCACCATTTGCTACAGACTTATTGTTTCAGCCTTGTAAGTAGAGTCGTATACCATTTTAATATTTTATTCAATATATACTGAATCCATAATATTTTTGCGTTCTACATTTTGCAATCCAATATAATATCTTTAGTCAAATTTTTGGAAATTTCTTGAAATATAAAGTCCTTTTATGAAAATGGTAGCGAAAAGTAAATTAACTACATTGTTTGTCAATATTCTCTTTAATATAGATAGCAATAAAATAAAAAAGGAAGAAGTGTTTGCAATAATTTGCTAATATAATACTACATCCTTATATTAAAGGTGGTAAGAAAAATAAATTTATTTCATTCTAGTTACAATATTTTTATTATGATGTCTTACAATAGATATTTATGTTTACTTCTGATGTGTTCAATTATGATGAACCTTGATATTTTTAGCCATAATTTTCAAACGGAGATTTTCTAATAGGCTGTCGTAATCAGGAAATTCTTTGTGTTCGTCAGTGTGAACGTTTTTAGGAAGAATGAGGATTTGACCACCCGGACCACGGGTGTAATCTCTGCCACCAGTTTTCAAGTAGCGGTAGTCCAATACCCATATTGGTTGGTGGTAGTCTGGGCTGAAGACATGTGTTATAATCCTGCAATTGTATAATTTTTTAATGTACTATACTGCGTATAAATTTGTACTATTTTTTTAATCCTATGAAGCTATATCTAAACCATATAGGCTTGTTGCGTGTTCATAAAAGACTGGTCTGTTATTGAGAAGAGTAATCTGCGTGAGTTCCAGACGCATTATTAGCGGTAGATTTTACAGTATAGAGAAAGATGGTGTATTTTAGTACTGGAGGCAGTAATCCATTTAGATCTAATTACGGCAATATTGGCAGTTCGTTGGGTTTGGTATGGGAATGTAAATTAGACAGAGGAAAATTGTATTTACTTGTTCTGTTTTGCGATGTCAGGATAGTCTTCCTGTAACAAAAATACATTATTATATAAACAATATAAAAGAAATCACATTTCTTTATCATCACTACATAGTATAAAACAAAGTCGCATTTCTCTGTCCCTATATCCCTATGTATGCTTAAATCTTTAAAACTACGCAACGGATTTTGATGCTGTTTTTTTAATAGGTAGAGTGATTGAAGAGGAAGGTTTATATGTCTAATAACTTAAATTAATAGTGGAGAAATATTGTTATTTTTGAGGTTACTCCAAATTAAACACGTGCAGGCCACGGGCAGTAATAAATACATCAAAACAACTGGATCGATTTTAAAAAATTTTTCAGTGAATGACATAGGCTATATATTTTATACCCGTGCGAAGCCGGAGCGGGCCGCTAGTAACCTAATTAATATTCAAAAGAATTTAAGAGTTATAGAGCCAAACCAAGTGAAATATCATTGCAGCAATGCAGCTTTGCATGCGCAATTGTTGTGATGCTTTACTTCCTTCTTTCTTCACTTCTAAGGTTGTCATTGGTTACATATATGCTGGCTACGGGTCATTCCAATTCAGCAGTAAGGAATATCAATGTTTTATCTATTGAGGATTGTTATAAATGGCTTTCGATTGCACTGACTGTTTAACCTGAGTTAGACTTCATGACTATTCGTTACTCCATATCATAAATAACTGATAGAAAGTTAAACCCACATAATGGTGTTTTTATAACTTGAACGATAAAAAATGCCTAGTATTATTTTTTGCCAAAATATTTCGCAATTAATTCTCATTCGACTTTCTCTACCTTTGTATAACTGCCGTATATTAAACTGAATTTGAATATGAATGCATCTACAATTTTCTTCTTCTTCTTCTCATATGTTAGGGAGAGATCGTAGATAGAAAAGACTTTAATTAGAATTATAAATATTTAAAATTAAATTATAAAGTAAATAGAATTAACAATTGCATAGACTATATTATATGTGATCATTGTTTATTTGCAAAAAGAGTGTTCTAGGGACACGTTCGCCCATCTGCTATGTGATAATAAGACCACATTCCGGTGTGCGTCGAATGGTTTGTATGTGACTGATTGTCTCAGAATTACCCAACCTGTTTCTATATTTTTTTACAGTTATAGGTTACTAGTTTTTGCTCGCGGCTTCGCACGCGTTAATTTACACTTCACCTATTCCTTGGGAATAGTACTTTTACGGGGATGAAAGGTACTCTATATCTCTTTCATTAGATCTGACATCGTGTACACAAAATGTCATTATAGTCATCATGTCCACGATGAGTAGTTAAGCTGTGAAATTAAATCAATATTAGTTAGGGTTTTAATATTGAAATATTAAATTACCTTTCTTATTATAATGATTATTCTGTTTAACGTCTATCTTTAATGAGGTCGCTTTGGTTTTAATATTATTTTTTTATTAAGAGTTAAAGATTTCATTGAGAATTATAGATCACAGTTATATCATTATTGTACTGTCATCCATTATGTGGAAATCTTAAAAACATTCGAACGTGGACACTTCCAAAGTGGAGAAAAATTGAATCAAAAAGTACTAAATGAAGTGCGTTAAATGAGAGTTATTTTGTTTGTATCGCTATTAAAGAGCAATATCAAGTTAATATAAGTTATAGATCAAGCGTTCGGCCACCTACTTACGTGCATATCCTTCAAATTTATTGACCGTAAAATCGCAGGTCCGTGGAAATCTTCATCGTCCTGTAACCTTACGCGGTGTTCTCGTTGCGATTCAATATTATTTTTTCTTTCATAACCGCTGTTGTGATCTTCGTGTTCATATTTATGGGAGTAATATCGACGCGCGGTTTGTTTTGCTTGGTTTTCCATCTTCATTCCATATTCATAGGCATTTTCATTAGCCTCGTCCGTGTTTAAAAATCTTCCGGATTCGTCGGGTAGTATTTCTTCTGGTACTTCGACCTTCTCTTCAGCGATCACCGCAGACAACGCCAGGATACAAGCCAAGAGAAGTGACTGTGAAAAAGATATTTTAGTAACTTTGTTAATAAGTTCAATATGCAATATAAAGGAATCGATGCCATTGTTTCGATTTCATAACGAATTTAAAGCAAAATAAACTATTTATAAAATTTAAAAAAAAGGAGAAACTAAAGCAATATACATTTTAATTTGAAAATTTTAAATTTTAGTGTACTTTGTAATTAAAAAAATAATAATACTGTTTATGCAATTTTATTCTTTTCACTTAATATTTTGTATTAAACATATTATAAGAATGCTAATTATTTAATAATATCTTACATGAAGCATGTTGTCGATATAAATGTAGGAATCAAACTAATTAATTATATACTGTTTATAAAGCGCTAAATCAAATATGTATAGTGTAATATTTCAGTTACATCCTGAAATTAATTGTAATAACTAATATCCTTTATGATGTAAAGTTTTCTTTAGGGTTTCTTTTCATAAACAAACAAATTAAATCAATTAGTTCTTCAAATTAATGTAGGAGCGATATATAAATATATAATATACGTTGTGGGGATCACAGGATTTCCTGTGAATTTATATTATCGTGTTACCATTTTTTATATTGATATTACAATATTGACGTACATACACAACTCCAAATATGCAACATTACTGATGTGTAACATCTTTGGGGACGGAAATCTGTAACAGGAAACCGGCGAAGCGCGCGCTATTTGATTTGACCAATAAACGCGCGCGGTTGCGGAGAGATGACAGTGAGATTGTACCAACCCATTTTGCGTGAGGCTGGTACCACGACGTACTGTCGGCCAACATAGTGTATGCGTGTGTGTGACGAGAAAGAGAAAGGGAAATCGAGAAGGAAAACGCATCAGCATAAATTAACTATTCCATAGTAACATAACATGTCAGACGTTACACATCATATGCGACTACCATAATTCTCGCTCGTTTTTTTTGTTACATATATTATATTAAGTAATGAAAATTGCAGAACAGTTGTTTCGTTTCTTCATACTTGTCCACGGTCAAATGTAAATAATTCTAAAAATATTCTTTGTTTTAATAATTATTAACATAATAAATCTAACTAATATTATAAAAGTGAATACGAGTTTGATTGTTACGCTTTCAAACCGTACCTATTCTACCAATTATCATCAAATTTTGCATAGACTTTGTCAGGGCTATAGGAACAAACACAGGTACCTTTTCATCTTAAAAAAAAATGTTGTCCGCGAGGGATGGGCCAAAAATAAATTACGAGCGAAGTCGCGAACAAGTGCTAGTTGGTCATATTGGTTAAATCTAACAAATATATTTTAACAACTCTCACTTACAGATAATTAAGTTAGTGGCCGGTAACAGTTTTTTTAAGTGCCGGAATATATTATAGATGGATTTTTAATTGAAATATTTTAAAGTGAAACTAAAATAACGCTGTTATCGTGTTTTACAGGTAAAGAGTTATGAATCTTAATGAAGTGTTAGTTTTTTACAGTAATGCGTTTGTCTTCGTGTTGGTCGAGTCTAATTACTAGTTCATAAATTAGTCGTTGATATGTTCAGTATAACTGGAATTATCTGTAGAAATGTATTTATATTTTCAGACATGTTTCAATTAAAATCTAAGTTAATTAAGACAAAGTAATATTAATGTAGTTTTTTATTATTTTAACTGGTCTGTATCTTTAATCTTTAATAGGTGGTAGAGCTACGCTGAAACTATTACTGGTTTCAGCATGAATGGGTCGGCTCGCCCGGGGTAATACCACCCTCTCACAGAAAACCGACGTGAAGTAACAGTGCTTGCAATGTTGCGTTTCGTTCGGTTAGTGAGAGTGCCGGAGGCCTACATATTTAAAAGGCCGGCAACGCACTTGCGACTCCCCTGGTGTTGCTAGTGTCTATGGACGGTGGTGATCACTTACCATCAGGTGACCCACCTGTTCGTTTGCCCCCTATAACATAGAAAAAAAATCTGCTACCAATTCTGATCCAAGTAATTCTTGGAAAATCATCAAAAAATTGAAGAGATTTAAAGTGTTATAAGAATCGACCACTTGAAAATGTCAAATTACACTAAAAGTCGAAATGTTATAAGCACCCAAATAGTTGTTAACGAGTATTAAGACCTAACTGAATGTAATTTAATAGAAAATTTACATTATAAATAAGGTTATGGTGATGTCAACAAATATGTAAATCCACACGATGCATCAAGGAGTTTTAGTAACATTATCGATGCATGAGATAAAGAACAGCATTGTAACACTTTCTTTTAATATTACCGTCTAATGGAATAAATACAGAACTGTAGGTAGTGTATAGTAGAGTAAGTTTTTTTGTTTTTGTTCTTTAGTATGTTTTGGACTGGTACGGTGAATATGTTTACTATTTTTGAAGTTATACTTCTTTTGGCATGTTAGGGAAAAATTATGAGAGTAAATTTTTACGATGCGCGCGCACAACGTCACGAAAAACCGACACCCTGAAGTTAGCTATAGTCAACATTTTATTCAGAAAAGTATGTATGTATTAAATACATTTTTTCTATTCTTAGTGACGTTTTTTCTACAAACGTAGCATAAGGCGAAAGATAAAATTTAAGAAAAGATTTTTATCTTGTTACGCCGAAGAAGTATAACTTCTAACGCGTGTACATAAGTATACACTATCTTTTTTTCTGCAATAGAAAACAATGGATTATAGAGATTTATTATTGTTTATACTGATTTATATACTCAATTTATAGTCATTTATGTATATGATATGGTGAACAAATTTATAAAACCATTTAAGGCTTAAACTTTATAAGGCCATGTTGTAAGCTAGACTATACACAAAAGTACTTTTCCCCAAGTTAAAAATTGAAAATGTAATTTCTTTTGTCCCGAAATGTCTCTATGTCAAATTTAATTGTGATCGGTTTGGAGGTTTAATTGTGGAATGTGAACAAACAAATAAACGGCAATATTAGTGTGTATATTGCTTACTTTGATCTTCGTACATTAACTATAAAACAAAATTAAATAAAAAAATATCTGTTAATACTAACGATTTCTATTAAAGAATATATTTGTCGATTGCTGTGAAGGTTATAAAGTTTAATACGCCTTTACTTTGAACATTAACTAATATAATAAAGCTGCATTGCTATAAAATATTGAAGGCGCAAATTTCTATGAATGTTTTCATTATTTTTAGTTTTATCATAAGTGTAATTAATTTAAAAAAAAACTTCGCTACTTGTAGCCAGTTTTGTGTAGTTGGATGTAAGTTTTTTAAAACTACTTTTAAAAAAAATTATATGATCCGCTGTATATATTTATTTGTATGTCAATCGATACCTTCGTCAATTATGAACCGATTTTAAACATTCGTTTTATTTTAATTGGTCATAGTTACCGATAGTTCCATTTAAATATAAAGAAAATAAGGCGTTGAAATAACTAACATATGTTTGATTTTCATCCATTTCTCTCCTACATATATAAAATACCCAGGCTATCTAGGTATTTTCGTCGACTTCAAATACTGCTTAATTTAATTGAATTGGTGATACTTGGGGATGGTATCATTCTGATTTGAAAAAAATATTGAAGCCCTAACGGTAGATAATAAAGACATGAACAGCAACAGCACTGAATTTCACTCAATTCCCGTCAGGTAGTTTTAATAAAAACTTGGCATAACCTGTAGTTATAATAGAAATCAAATATATATGGTATAAAACTTGATTTAGTCGTGGAAATGGAGCCTATGGAATGGAAATTCACAGCGGCTTACAGCAGCTATCTTGTGTTTGGGTTCCTCATTTGTTTTGTCGGTGAATTACATCTAGGGCTTTGATTGTTCAAATAGGCCGCAGTCACGAATAGAGCAGAAGTAGAAGCGGGGCTGGGCAGAAGAATTAGATTAACATTGTAAGGCCGTCGAACGTTACATATATACTTTTTAACCTTATTTATGCCTTATATCATCCGTACATTAGTCGACACTAAAAATGGGAAAGAATCAAAATTTAAAAATAAAAACGAAACCGACTTCAATATCAAAAAACACTAAAGAAACAATAGGATACTACAAAACGAAAAATAACTAAATTATGTAATTAATTAAATGAAATAAAAAAAAATTGTATATACCCAACTTAATAATGATTAAGTCAGTGCAAGCCCAAATTTATAGCAATTACATACAAAATTTAGGTTCACTCTCGTGATACCGTGATATCAATACATGATACTCGTGATACCGTGATATCAATCAATACCGTGATATCAATACATATTATAAAACAAAGTCGTCCGCCGCGTCTCTCTGGCTGTCTGGATGTGTGCGATAAACTCAAAAACTACTGAACGGATTGTAATGCGGTTTTCGCTAATAGATAGAATAATGCACGGGGAAGGCTTAGGTATATATATATTATTTGTGAATTGGTTCAAGATAATTGTGAAAAGAACCGGAAAAAGTCAAGCCGCCTTAAGGGTTTCATGCACATAAGTAAATATTTTTTTAATTATGAGGGCAGGACAATGTTCGCCGGGCCTGCTAGTATATTATAGTATAGTACATAATATACTTTTCTACAAATTTAAGTTGGCACCGACTTAAAATAATTATTAGGTAGCATATATACTAGTATATTTTTATTCCATTACATTAATTTAATAAGTTAGTTATTTTTCGCTTTCTTGTGCCTTATTGTTTTTTTTTTAATTCTGAAGTCGATTTAATTTTCATTTTGAAAATTTTAGTTTTATGTTACCTTACAAACTAACGTACATATTTATTTGAAAACGATTTCTCTACCACATAGAGCTATTTTATATTTGGAAAGTTTAAAGGTAAATTGCATTGATTAGTTAATAATTTCTTTTTAAATAATAAGGGTGTTAAGGGTATGACAAAAAAAAAAGCAGGAAAAGGCAATCACGAAATTATGTTTATTGATTAAATTTGATTGCTTTCATAACTTGCTAAATATATAATACTTATATAATGATATCACATTGGAAATTATAACGTTTTCATTCGCCGCCGGTAAGTCTAGTAAGAAGCTCGAGTTCCCGCACTTTGATTGTCTGTAGGAGCATTAATAATTAGTGCTTAATTTCATTCGAAGAACGAGGTCGTTTATATGGCATCGGTTGGAATAGATCTATGAAGGGTTGTTCTTCAGATGAGTATCCATGTTTGTCGTCGTGATGGTACTCCTCCTTCATGTCGTTCTCTTCATGATGATCCTCCACTTTGTATCCGTCGTCATCGTGTTTCTTGTCATATTCAATCATTATAGATTTGTGCTCCACGTCTGGGTAATGTGGAATGTGATGCGACTTATGGTCTTTGTCGTGTTTAGCGTGACCAATGTATTCTACATCGGCATGGAATCTGTAAGGAATGGTAACAGTAAGTTAAATAAGTTACGTAAGTAAGCCAAGAACTGGTATATCTTAATGGTTTTTGGTAATACTATTTTTTTTGTACAACATTTTTGCCTATACGGAAAATTTAATTTTTTATATAATTTATTATATAATCGACTTTGCTTGTTGTTTATCTCGTGTTAATGTTGACTTGACCAATAAATAAAATAGTATATTATTTTGGATGGGAGGGATTTTTTTTTTCGAACCGACTACACTGTTGGCTTTACACGCCCCTGCAGTTTCACTGGACTACGAATGGGAGGGATAACTCTTAACACTTATGCCCTTTTTTGTACTTTTGACAATGTGTATGTAATATTTAATACTGATTGGTTGACTAGTTAAGGTGTGAAAATGTGACAAACATACAAACTCACATTTATATTATTAATAAGGATTAGGACAATAAGATACTTCATAGTTTGTAAATGTCGGAGCAGATTTTCATGAAATAGTACTGTTTTTACATATTCTAATAGATTTGTATATATTGTTATATAAAACTGAAAAATTACTTTTTAAGTTTGTTTTTTAATATTACACCGCTTAAATAAAATTAATTTTAGGCGAAAGATATTGAATATCTTGAGACACAGAAAACGTTGAGTTAAGCAAAAAAATATACAAAGTACGATAAAATCAGAAATGTCATTTTATTCGTAAATCACATTTAACTCACCCGCTTTTTTTGTCAGCGTAATATTTTACGATGCGCTTTCTACCGTCGGGTTGCATAAGCCAGTATTCGCCTTTGACTTCGTCGCCGTCTCTTTTCTCTTCTTGGCCCTTTTTGTCACCAGTGTAAGGATCATCTACCTTATATACGAACTCGTATGATGGGTATGACATTTCCTGTGCAAAATGTAAAACATCAAATGACTTCTCTTTAGTAAATGTATTTTTTTTTATTTGGGCTTCCAATATAGAGTAAATAGCAATATTATAATCTGATTATTAAGGAAATATAGCCAGTTATAGGTTTTATATCCTAAAAATTATACATAGGAACTCACAGACATATCCACGTTTTCCAATTTCGAACAAATTTTTAATTTATATTTTACATGTGTTGAAAAATATTAATCTCTTGGAAATGCTCATTATATGTTCGAGGGGGGAGTAAATTCTGTCGTGCAGTAGTGGTATGTGCCGAGTATGCGGTTTAGGAGTAATTACATGCTTGACTAACCATATATTTCTCGTCAATAGATCAGGAGCTATGCTATAATACAAATATTAATTAGGAGCTATTCTTTACTTTTCAAACGATTATAATTTATGGTTTTGGTATCTAACATGAAAATAAAATACTATTAATTGATGAATCAAATGAAACATTTAAAAATTCGTCATAAGTGAGATAGGAACCATCTTCGCCCCCTAAAACTTATCACTCGTCTATATGGTGCAAGTATAAGATAATTTAACAATAGAATGTATTCAGGAAAAATTCGTCATATTCACATCAACTTGCAAACGCCAGGGGGAAATTATCTAGATAAGATACACTTTAGTTAAATTTAAGTCAAATCACACAGAGCGATTCTTGACGTTTTTTGTTCTTCTTTTTCTATTGTAGAAATGCAATAAGGTTATGAAAAAGTACTCTAATATCCAAGTACAAAGAATATAAAGTGTTAATAATGAAATCATTTCCATACAACGGTTGGTTTTACAGAAATTAATAAGCCAGCGTAATAATGCTCTTTAGCTTTGATTATTAAATAAAGTATACATATGTGCAACCTTGTACGCTTTATTTAATTACAAGCAATTATTGTTATTGTTCAATTAATTTATGTTAACCTGATTAACTTTATAACATAACAAGCCAACATTAAGCATAGCGGAGGATTTTATTATACTTTTATATTAAGTATGTACTAGGTTTAAGTTTGTATATTTAAAATTATATCCATTATAATAAAAATAGTCTGAAAAGCTCTAGCTATTTTAATATCTTATGTTTATATTATTAGTAAATGATGTCGTTCCGGTTTCCTGTTTATGAAGAAAAAACAATTAAATAGGGCTATGGGAATCGAAAAAATAAATACCCTAACACCATCTACAAACAATTTCAAATCGAATGATCATTAGTCTGTCCTGATACGTTTAAAGGTTTGGAAATTGTCGAGCCTCAAAAAACTGTATTTTCATTAGATACATATATGTATAGATAGATATATATTTATAATTTTGATGTTTCTAGAAAGGAGAGCTTCGGTAGGAACTACTTAACTTATTAGTAAATATACTATAAATATACATTCTCCATGAGGAATATACAGTATTTTTTTATATTGTAATAGCGGCCCGCTCCGGCTTCGCACGGATATAAAATATATAGCCTATGTCATTCACCGAAAAAAATGATTAAAATCGATCCTGTGGTTTTGATTTATTCATTACTGCCCGTGGCCCGCACGCGTTAAATTTGGAGTAACCTCAAATATAACAGTATTTCTCCACTATTTAATTCAAATGTTATATATATAAACTTTCCTCTTCAATCACTCTATATATAAAAAAAAACCGCATCAAAATCCGTTGCGTAGTTTTAAAGATATAAGCATACATGAGGATATAGGGACAGAGAAAGCGACTTTGTTTTATACTATGTAGTCATTAATGTCCAAGAAGTCGCGGGTGAAAGCTAGTGCTATATATATCATTATTAATTATAATGATCACTTGTAGTATTAAATATCTCTTAAAGAATATTTATTATAACAAAATGCGAAAATATGTCTGTCTGCTTGTTACTTGTTCACGGTTAAACCTTTGACCTGATCGCAGAGGACTTTCGGTAATTTTCATTCTTAATATACCAAATAATATGCATTTGAAACCTTGAGGCAATGTTAATACTGAATATAGGTTAAACGATGGCTTTGAGCTTTGTTACGTGAATTTAAGTTATTTTTTGCTGTTGTAACTATTATATGTATTCTATTTATGTATAAATATGCAAGTTACTTACGTATTTATCGTGTGGCCCATGATCATCGTGTTTATCGTGGGATATTTTCTTATGACGTATTAGCACTTTTTGCTCCGAAGTCGCATGGAGATCGCCCAGCACGCATAGCGCTAAACCTAGCAAAATCAGTGCCTGAAAATAAAGTCGCCGTTAAGAATAAAGAATTTAAATTGCATCTCACAAGTCTCACTAATATTATCATCATCATTATGGACATGACTCTTCTCAACCCACTGCAGGGCATAAACCTCCTCCCGTTTTCGCTATTCTTTTCTGTTCTGTGCCAGTCTTGTACAGGTTTTTCCCACAAGATGTATGATGTCGTCGATCCATTTTGCCATTGGTCGTCCCACACTTCGTCTGCTCTCTCTCGGTCACCACTCGATTAGGAAACTACTCCACCTGCTATCACCATATCTGAGCAAATGGTCTGCCCGACGCCTTTTGAGTTGTGCAATACGTTTACCAATGTCCAGTATTTTAGTATTTTTATCTGATATCCGTATTTTCTATTCTGTCACTCAAGGTAATGTATTTTTTTTTATTTCCGTGGGGAAATCCATCATGGGCACGCCACCCTCTCGGGAGAGAGTGTGGGTAGTGTGAGACTCTTACTCACTAATACCCCACGGTGTACCGGCCGCCTCTTTGGTTGGGGTGACATGGGACCGACTCATGGTGATGCCTAACATAGCACTTTCCAAGGCACGCTGTGCAACTTTCACATACTTATATATTAGCGATTATTACCTACGTTATTTTTAATAAATTACGAACTTGTTCTTTATAAATGATGTGTACCACATTTACATATAAGCGTTCAAAAGTTATTTGCCATTTTATAGGTTTTAGCGTTTGGCCATAATATCATCTGATGTGAAATGACGATGTGGTCTAAGTAAGAAACTGTTTAAACCAGAAGGGGAATTGGCTCTCAAGCGTAGATGCCATGAAATACATAAGTATGCTCAGCAATAAATTTTCCATTTAAAGGTGATAGTTATGAAGGTGAGTTTAGAAAAGTTTTACCATCATGTTAACGGTCTTATCACGATGTTGTTCTTCACCGAAAGCTCCGGCTCATTCCAAGGATAGAACCATCACCTCTTAATTTTTTTAATAATAAAATCGTATTGTATACCACAGGTAGAAACCACTTACCTTCCAAATCATTGTGATCTTCTACGTTGTCTAACACACTTGTACTTTATCGTGTGATCTGCTCAAGTATTTATACAATATGCATGTTGCTTCTTAACAATCGATATCCTGTAATACAGTCTACTTATTTGTAATTATATATTAATTTTGTGAGTTTTCTCGACTTATGGATGGGTGTGTATCAATCAATAAAGTTAAAAGGAAACTGCACTTAAAATATGTAGGTCGTTGGAACTCTCTATATTATTTACTTAGAAAACTTAAAATATTGTGTTTTGCTTTAAACATGAATACAAAACTCAAAAATAGTTACAATTATTTTGAACTAATCAATATTTCTCATACAGTAAAATGTCTCCATTTAAGTATAGAATTGTGTACCACTATATTAAAAGAGTCTATTATTTTATTGCTAAGTTTAGCGTGTGGGTAATAGATTTTTACTACTTCTATAAAAATACAGGTCATTTGAATATTGTAGATATCTCTCGAGTATTCTAGAATTGTCTTCAGATATGTCGAAAAACTCTTTATTACAAATAAGCAATAGATGAGTCACCGAGGTGTGGGAAAAAAACGCACACATTGAACTTTTTCTTTTTAAAACTGACTAGACTGTTAGTCTGACGGGCCTTTACAGCTCCAGCGGACTGCTTAATACCGCTCAATCTATTTAGAACAAGTTCAATGGTGCCAAAGTGGCCGAACCTCGGCTTGGGCTGTTGCACAGGATGTAACACCGCCAATCTACCTAAGCTAAACTAGTTAAGCTAAGTATAAATTGAAACATGTCTCGAATCTTTTCAAATTATAAGAGCCGTTCAGAGAATTTACCTTCCTTCTTCCATTTATAAGGTATATACACTCGCCACGGAATGACCGACGACTGTTCTATTTTGAACATAGACTTTGCCAAACTTTTTAACAGTCCTGTATATATTTGCGCACAACACAATTTTAGTTATGAATAGGTATTTTATAATATCGAAGATAAATGACAACGCATTTTAGATTTCTGTAATAATGTCTTTGTGCATTAAACTTTTGTCTATATATTAATCAGACGCTTATGTCAGAGCTATGTTCACAGCAGCAAAAAAAAATTGATCAGAAATGTAAGTTAATATGGTTTTCTAGGCGCATTCTTTAAAGAATATTATACAATTTGACCAATCCATTACCAGCATCACGAACGGTTTTTGTTTAGTTGTAATCTTTAATTTTCTTAATATAACATATATTTTAATTTGTATATATAAAAGGGTATTCGAAAAGCGTTTGTAATTTGAGTGATTTTATGATTAAAGTGTTAGTAAATAATAAAATTATTATAATTATTTTTTAACTTTTCAGTGTTGAATTACTATTGTATATTTTAAGGCGTTTTGTGTAGATCTACTTTTATATATTGTGTTCGTTTATTTAATATCGATGCTTATGTATGATTTTGAATAAAGTAATAAATATATATTTTTCATTATAAATAGTTTATTTTTAAGTTTCGATCTTATATCGAGTAAGTGTTGACAAAATTTTTGATAAACTTAACTACTTTTCAGTGACGAGAATAGAGTGCTAAATGAATAAATATTATTCATATTCATTTAATTTTTAGCCTTATATACACTAACCTACATTATTATATTAAATTATATATAAATTAAATAAAGAGAGCTTGACAAATATCATGTCGCCAGCGGAATCTTTATTACTTTTATTAATAGTTATTGTTTATTGTAAATATGTGTGTAGTAAAAACCGTCCACGAGGTCGTTAGTGTTAACATTACATAAGAACAATGTGTAACCCTCGCCATTTAGTGACAAGTTATATATATACCAGTGAAAGAATTTTCAGAACCATACCAGAAGTTTCAGAATAAAGAAATTGATGACATGGAAAAGAAAACGAAGTATTTTCAAAACTCTTTTAATTATTTATCTATTTTTTAAATATTTTGCCGGTTTTAGGGTTTGATCATAATCGCACCTGATGTTAAAATCTAGAGGAACTGGCTCTTAACTTAAGTATAGCTGCCGGAATACATTCGTCGGTGCTTATCAACAGATTTTAAATTGGGGGTGTAGAAAAAGCCCTACCGCTATGATACGGTTTCATCACGATGCTTTCATTCACCGAAAGCCTGGAGAAATAATTCGTGTATAATATGTCGCGTGCCAAATGCAAAAAGGGCGAACGCAGCATTTAGTATTTTATGTCAAACATCGAAAAACTTTTTGTTGACGTTGGACTTTTTTCTTATAACATGTCTACAACACGTTTGACAATAAATACATACATACTTTTTTTGAATAAAATGTTGACTATAGCTTACTTCAGAGTGTCGGTTTTTCGTGACGGTGTGCGCGCGCATCGTAATAATTTACTCTCATCATTTTTCCCTAACGCGCCAAAAGAAGTGTAACTTCAAAAAAGAAAATCGGCCGAAAACAGTGGTGAAAAGGATATTGTTTATCTTCACCTAATTAGCAATAATACCTAATTGACCAATTAAAGAACTGTATTAGTATGAAACTATGAAAATTTTTTTAAGACATAAAAATATAATCATTGTTTAAGGGACATAATATACACTATGAAATGTGTTAATACTAGAGAAAGGCCGTATATCATTTTTGCGTACGTTACCTAATAAGACGCTGCTGTATGGAGTAAACAATTAATTTCTGTCATACATATATTTTCTTACATGTTGCTGTTACCTATATCGTTTGTTGTTTCCAACATAAATTTAAATCTAGTAACCAATATACTACAATATCTGCAGGGTTATAGTATCCGTTTAAGACAGGTAATTTAAACTCATATAATTGAGAAAATTAGTACTCATTTATTTAATATGCAAATAAAACCATTTTTATAAGTGTGTATTCATGAAAAGTAACCGTAAGTCGATGATGTGGAACTGGTAGTAACGTTAGGCTCGCTCGATGCTGTTGCTTTTAAATGTGATGAGCTAGATGAACGTGATGATGCGGCGATGAGTGATGTACGATTGCATTGAAACTGTAAAATAAAAATTGTGAATATTCGAAATTTAGATAAAGTTGTATAAAACTGGGTTAAATGTGAATCGAACTCTACTTCTAGGTGCATAAATTAAGAAAAAGTATTTGATAATATTAAAGCTTTCAATTAAAATGAAAAGCATAGAATATAAGAGAACAAGTAAACGAACAATAGTTACATTTCAATGTAAACATTATGAAATTCACATCAGACGATGATAAACGAATAAATAAGTAAGCGATATGGCAATGTTGTCGTGTGTTACATTTGCCACTAGTAAATCGAAGGTAAATAATTGAAATAAATAGCTATCAAAAATAAAAGAAATCTAATTAAAAGTAAAATGTCGATAGACGTGAAATAGATAATTCACTTATATTTTACCTAATTCACCAACAGTTTTATCAAATCAAATCAAATCAAAAATACTTTATTCAATTTAGGCCTTAAGAAGGTGCTTATGAGCGTCAAAACTACCACCGGTTCGGAATATATCCCAGTCATCGAGAAGAACCGGCAAGAAACTCGATCGGGTTTATCTTTTTAACATATACTTATTTATAGCGCTGCAAATGATATAAATCATGCGAGTTTTCTCAACGACACTTGCTCCCTACACTTATTACTATTATTTATTATATGTGCATTTCTCAATGCGTTTTCTATATACAATTTTATTCTATTTAAAAATACACATTATTTTCTCTTTTTAAGTTATGTTTCTGTGAAATGTTTCCATTGTCTTTAAACATATTGATGATGTTAAATAGAACACTACTTTATGTTATCTACTTTTAAGTACTAAAACTTATTCACGTTGGTGACAACATAATAACAATATTTTTTTAAACTGCTTTGTCGATCGGTTTATTAGGCATTTTGTAATATACGTATATCGGCAGTAAAACATGAATTTGGATTAAAATAAATCATTTACGTTATATTATAATCGATTATTAATGTATATCTAGTCAAGTTTGCGGGAGCGATGTTTTAAATAAAAAAATAATTTTATTTTTTTTTCTTTACTAAATATTTAAAACAGGAGTGTTCTGTCCAGAGACAGATGTCCAGAACAACTGCATTACATTTTTTATTCAACTATAAGCTAGACACGTAACTTACTCGGTTCCCACGAGTTATGCGAACGCTAGTGAGAACTATGCTGCTTACACAGCATTTTCGTGTGAACGTGTACTAATAATGTTCCCTGGCGACCGCATAACTCCTCCCTCACTAAGCGCGAAATTATCGGTTTCCAACGAGATACTGATCTGGTTCCGATGATTTCGCGTGAACTTATCACGGTAATAATATATCAATAAACCAATACAGCTTACAACTAAGAGGATATAAAGAATAACAGTCATTACGCTGACACTTTCCGTATCGATGACGGATTTTAGTAAATTATCATTTTCACTATCACTATAGAGACCTTCACTAAACACATCACTTCCTTTTAACTTTAAGATACGTGAGTAATGCTTCATTTCCTCCAAGTTAATGTTCTTGATATTTACTGAAGACAGATATGTTGTGTTCTCGATCCTTAGTTCTGGTAATCCAGTAATTGGTACTATTTTATTTTGAACATCATTGGCATAGGTACGTTGGTACTTTAGTTTCAGCTCATTGATGAAGAGTATACAGTCTTCTGACGTTGTAACTATGTAGGTACCATTAAGTAATTCTTTGACGTTGTTATTGTTGCACTGCTCTGATAATATGGTTGGTTTCTGCGTGAATATAATCCAGCTTTCCAGACTAATCCTTTGTATTTTAATGTCTTCTACTTCGACAGCATACGGTGTGCAACGAATTGGGTCCGCCTTAAATTCCAAGAGTAGCTCCGCACATGTAGGGACCCTCGGGGTTATTATGTTGTCATCGGTGCACAGAAACATCTCTGCATCTATTTTCTCGCATGGCTTTATAACAGACAGGTATTTGGAATTTTTCGCCAAAAGGTAGGGGAATTCCGGGAAAACTACAATAGTTTTGTTAATAGAACCTTTGTAAATAGGTAAGGAGTATATTTTTATGTAATCAAAAATGCTTTTATCAGTTAATGGTACTTCTAAAATAAATGTTATCTGGTTTCCCTTTACATAAGCAGTTACCTTAATAACCCTTTCGAATTTAATTAAATTCGCTTCGTTTACTTCGTACATTAAGTTATGAACCTGTTTGATTGATTTTAGAATATCGAGTAGTTCACTTGGGTTTACAATTGATTGATGCAATACGGAAACCTTGGTAAAGGCCAACGCTGTTTCTATTTCGTTTAATATAATATAAGTAGTTCTAAAGGTGCTCATAAATGTGTCGAATGTATTAATTACGTATGTGAGATACAAACAATTATTTTCTTTATTGTTTTGTGCTTTTGCAAGTTCCTCAATTCTTTTTAATCTTTTGTCTAAAATTAACATATTTTCGTTGACGGTTTCGGTACTATTCACAAAGTTGTCCAACATTTTAGTGACTACAGTTATCTTTTTATTTAATGCAATTTCTTTAGAAACAATCATAGAAATTTCTTTATCATAGCGAATCGCGTCTTGGTAATCCAAGTTACCTGAAATAGTTTTTATTAATGATCCGAGAGGATTGATGAGGCCTCTTTTGATTCTGCGCGACGGCATTAGTTGTTGAAGTTTCAAGGTTGTGATATTGTTTAAATATTCTACCTGAGTTTTTATACCTAAAAATTCGTGTATAAATGATTTGTGTGATTCTACTATGCTTATAAAATCCTTAAATTTTTGGGTGTTCAACCTAAAATCGTTTTCTAAAATGTCTAGGTCGAATCTTTTTACTATAAGCCATTTGTCTTCCTGTTTATACGCTTGCCCTTCCTTAACGGGTAAAATTCCGGGATTCTTTTCAAGTTTTTGAAGTTGAAGGCCCTGGCTCAGGGGAGGAAGGATCATTACGACCACGCACCACCTGCGGAGGACGTTTAACGTTTTTTAATGCTACCTTTGTTTCTCTGTTGCCTATTTCGATTGGGACTACATTTCTATGTGCTTTTCCTTTTACTTTTGCCTTTTTGTATCTAGCCTTATCTTTACTTTTTCTTGTGTTAACGTCTTTAATAAAAACTGCGTCACCTTCGCATAATTCTATATTTTCGCCTAATTGTTTTTCACGGATATTTTCCTTTTTCCTAAGTACTTGTTCGGATATAAACTGATATAGACATTTAGTACGTTTAGCGTGATCCTTCATTAATTGTTGCATATAACATCTTTCAAATTCGCCAGCGAATACTTTGTTACAATCTGTGTGACCGAATACAATTTCGAATGGGGTTAAGTTGGTTGTCGAATGTATAGTATTATTGTATGCCATTATTGCGTAAGTCATAACTGATGCCGCGTCCGTACACTTTTGGTCGTATTTAGCCAATCGATATATTTCTATTATCGTTGAATGGAACCGCTCTACTACGCCTGTAGAGTTTGGGTTGTGAGAAGTACAAATGTGTAATTCAATTTTGTACATTGACGTTAATTCTCGCATGAGCTCATTATTGAACTCGGTACCTGGGTCACTACTTATTTTTCTGGGTATACCGTACATTGAAAAGTATTTAATTAAGGCGCGAACTACTTCTGTGGTAGATTTATTATTTATTTCTATTGCTTGTGCTAATTTACTGAAGGCATCGACAATGGTTAAATACTGTCGACCTTCAATACTAAAAATGTCTATGAAAATCTCTTGGAAGGGGGCATCTTGCGTCTGTGTTAACTGTAGGATGGGTTTTAATGGTTTTCTATCATACTTCATTTTCTTACATACTTCACAACTATTTATGACTGATGACACTAATTCTTGCATGTTATCCCAGTAGTAACTTCTCCTAATTCTTACAATTGTTTCTTTTATTCCTCGATGGCACGTTTTTCCCTCGTGATATTTAAGGATAACTGCCTTTTGTTCATTCTCATCCTCTACATACACAACTCTCTCGGTACATTCATAAAATTCAACCATACCTTCCCTAAATAATTTAATAATTACGTTATTGAAATCTTTTCTATGTTGTTTGTCTTCAAAATATATAAAGTACTTAAGTTTTGGTTTAATATATTCCTTTAAGAATTGTATAATTAATACCTCATTATTTATGGGCATGAAAACTTCGAGAACTTTTTGTTTATCTCGTGACATATCTCGCACTTGCATATTATTTCTAAACCAAGTGAAGATCAAAATTTGATTTGGTTTAGTGTCGATCGCTTCATTGAGAATAGGAATACCTCTATTTTCCATGTCTACTGCTGAATGTACTGTTTCTGTATTGCTAGATGATGGTGCTAAGGGGTAAGTATGATCTAATTCAGATATATCGCTAAGCGCTATGGTATCGGAACTATCTGATATTGAGATAACGTCTTCTTTGTGCTTTTTCGCGGCTAACCTATCTACCCTATATTCAAGTTCGTTTAAATGTTCTTGTATTTTCTGATTTTCATCTTCGTCTACATTTACTTTCATTGAATAATCGTCAGAGTCGTTTATGGCGTTCAATTTTATCCTAGACAAGGCGTCCGCATTAGTATTCTGCTTTCCGTTTTTGTAAATTATTTTAAAGTCATATTCCTGTAGTCGTAGTCGCCAACGCGTTAATTTGCTATTCGGCTCCTTTAAGGAATATAACCAAGCTAAAGGTCGGTGATCTGTAAAAATAGTGAATGTGTTGCCATAAAGGTAAGGTCTGAAATGTTTCACTGCCCATACTATGGCCAAAAGTTCTCGTTCTATGGTGCTATATCTCGTCTCGGTGTCGCTCAAGGTTCTACTTGCATAGGCAATGGGTTTGTCGCTTCCAATAGTACCCTGTGATAGCACAGCTCCTAAAGCTACTGAAGAGGCGTCGGTTGTCAGGATGTATGGTTTTGATGGATCGGGGTATTGAAGGAGGGGTGCGTTTGTCAATAGTTCCTTACAGCGTTCGAAAGCATCAATGTAGTTTTGGTCAATTACAATTTTGTGTCGTTTCTTTAAACATGAGGTCAAGGGTTGTGTCACTTTAGCAAAATCTTTAATAAAACGTCTATAATATCCAATTAATCCTAGAAAGCTTTTTATTTCCGTTACTGTTTGTGGCAATGGGTAGTCTAGTACAGCCTTAATCTTAGCATCATTAGGTTTCAAGCCTTGGTCTGTTATGGTGTGCCCTAGATACAGTACTTCCTTCCGTAAAAATTCGGATTTGTCTAACTGCACCTTTAGGTTAGTCATTCTAAGACGGTCAAATACAGCTCGTAAGTCGTCAATGTGTCCTGATAAACTGGAGCTATAGATTATTATGTCATCCATGTATACTAGACAATGGTGACCTTGTAATCCTCTCAGTACGTTGTCCATAGTCCTTTGGAATGTCGCTGGGGCAGTTTTCAACCCAAACGGCATTCTCAAAAATTCGTAATGTCCGTCTGCACTAAATGCGGTCTTCTGTCGATCTTTCTCCTCTATCTCAATTTGATGGAATCCGTTGGCTAAGTCAAGTGTGGTAAAATATTTGCTTTTACCTAATTTGTCAAATAAGTCTGTTATATTGGGTAATGGGTACTTGTCGTCGATCGTAATTTCGTTGAGTCGCCGATAATCGACGACCATTCTAAATTTCACTTCACCCGAAGCGTCCATTTTTTTTGGCACTAAATGAACGGGTGCGTTCCAAGGTGAATATGACTCTCTAATTACATTGTTTTTTAATAATTTTTTGACCTGGGTTTTTATTTCCTCTGCTTGAGCTGGAGGTACCCGATAAGGTTTAACGTATATGGGGTCTTCGTTTTTGGTCCTTATAGAGTGTTTAACCTGATTTGTAAAGGTTAGGGGTAGCTGGTCGCTATAGAATATGTCCTTGTATTCTTTGCACAACGAACTTATACTTATCTTTTCCTCGTCGTTCATGTGGTCAAGTCTCAGTCTCGTCAAATTTTCGTCTAGTATTATGTCAACTTCAATGTCTCTCATTTCTACGTCATTACAATGTACCTCGGAATTTTCTAAGTATTCAGTCACTTTAAATGGTCTCGTAATTGTTATAGTTTTTGGTTCGGTTGTAGTATTCTGTATAACGGTGGTGGCATATCCGTTGTTACATTCAACTATCGCTGACGGCATCCTAACTCCTTCACAAAATTTAGTGAAGTTCAAAATGGCTTCCCCTGAGAATTGATCAGTTGGAAGTTTAACTAATTGCTCCATCCTTGCCTCGACTTCTACAACGTGGTCACCTTCATTAATGATCGGTAATGTCGTTGTTTTAGTAACGAGATTAGAGTTTTTCAAGTCAATTATAGCTTCTAATTGTATTAATAAGTCGTTTCCTATCAGTCCGTCATATTTATTGTCTACGTCATACACGTAAAATTTATGGCATTTATTGGTATTGAAGGACGGCATTAGTGGAATGTAAACCACCTTGTCGTGTTTACTAGATGCGTGGGTGCTAATAACGGTAAATGGTTCATGAAGTGCATAACATTCAAAGAATTGCTGGGCTTTGCGCGGGCTAATGAAGGATCTTGTGCTACCTGTATCAATCATGAGCCTAGCGTCAATTTCAGGTATATATATGTATGGTAGTTTAAGTTTTATATCGCAATTCAGATATACTACCTCTGGTTTTGCATTGAAGTACGGATGTGAAAATTTTGCACTTCCTCATTCGCACTATCATTCTTCTCTATCTTACTTTTCTGTTCGCTATAATTTATTTCATCTGTTGCATAGTCTATATAACAATTTTCTTGCTCCTGTGGCCAATACTCTTGTTCCTCACATTCATAACCATTCATAGTCCAGTCATAATTCTCCATTTCGCCTAACTCTATCTCATTGAGACGAAACCCTTGCGGTTGTTGTTGCCCTTGAGGTTTCGGTTGCGGTGCAGTACGCATGGATACATCTGTACTCCCAAATGCATTTGTGGGTTGATGCTTATACCCGAATTGTCCTTGATTAAATTGAGGACGGTAGCCAAACTGTTGCGGTTGCATAAGTTTTTGATGCATATTACCTAGCGGTGGACCTAACTGCGGTCTATATCCGAACTGCGGTGGTATGCCCGTTTTTTGATTGAACTGTGGTAACCTGGCCTGATTATTTGGTATACCAAATTTGAATTGAGGTTGACCTTGCGTTGATATAGGAGGTCTGAATCCTCCAAACTGCATTGGTGCGCGGACTAAACTCGGCATGCTAACCATTGTGGGGATGCTGGATTGAGTATTACTTATGGTGTTAAATTTGAAAGGAACTGGTGGCCCTGTCTGTACCCTATTGCTTTTATTTTTTGAATTGTATTGGTCGAAGAAGTTGACTTCTTCTAGCACATACTGTAGAGCGGCCTCTAATGTTGATGGGGCCTTTAACCTAACTATACGTATGAGATTCTCTGGTAGGTTGTACAAAAAGACGTTGAGAGCCATGTTGTTATAAATTATAGATTTTGCCTTTTTAATTTCGTTATCGCGTATCGCATTTACCTTTGAAATTAAAACAGCCCTAATTGATTGAATTCTATTGCAGAATTCTGTGTAGCCTTCACCTTGTTTAATTTTACAACTTTCTAATTCTATCGCTATACATTCCTCGGTTCGAGGGTCACCAAAATGTTGGATTAACAGCTCCTTAAAATCTGTCCAATTATCAATATCGTCTCTTTCACTTACTAATGCTGCTGCAGCGTCAGTCAGCCTACTTGTAATTGTGTGCATCACATATAAATTTTGTTCTATGTTACCCTTATAACTCTCGATAATATATTCGCATTTTCTTAAGAATAGATTTAAATGTCTTTTATCGCCGTTAAAAGTTGGTATTATTTTATACATTTCATTAGGGATGACCTTGATTGTTGTCGTCATTTTTATATATTAATTTAATTACTACTAATAATAGAAAATATCGCTAATAATAGAATGGTAACGTAGTTAAAACGAAAAATTTCACTTTTCGAAAAATGTTCTTACACAAAAATATAATAACCTTATTCTAATACTGACCTACCAATTCGGAGGCAAACCAGATAACTATAATGGAAAAGGTTCGATTCCAACTATAGCAAAATAAAATAAAAGGGATATTAGAAAGGATGGCGAAAAATTCACTCACCAGCCAGTCTGCATGCTTTCTTTTGTCCTTGACAATTTTCTTTAGTTCGAGGATCGCGCGATGCCGCACAATCAATGGTGAACACGCACTTTTTAATTACTATATTCACGTAGCGCGACGTACGACAGCGCGATCCTACCGGCTGCGCCAGTCAAGTTTGCGGGAGCGATGTTTTAAATAAAAAAATAATTTTATTTTTTTTTCTTTACTAAATATTTAAAACAGGAGTGTTCTGTCCAGAGACAGATGTCCAGAACAACTGCATTACATTTTTTATTCAACTATAAGCTAGACACGTAACTTACTCGGTTCCCACGAGTTATGCGAACGCTAGTGAGAACTATGCTGCTTACACAGCATTTTCGTGTGAACGTGTACTAATAATGTTCCCTGGCGACCGCATAACTATCTATAACTATATTCTTTAAGAATGCGTTGTACGTACAGTCTTGGTTATATTTTATCTTCAGCATGTAAGAGCCTCACTGTAGGGCCATAGGCCCCTTCCTGAAGGAAGGTATGGGCATAATCACCATGCCAGCCCACGACATATTGGCGATTACAAACTCGGAGAAATCTATATTTTTCCCCACGATGTTTAACTTCACCGTCAGCCTATAGCGTTACCAATTTAAATTAGTAAATGTACGCGAATTCCGAAAAATTCGTTGGTACATGCCGGGATTCGAACCTGCGGACATCGGATTGATATTCCATCGGTCAAAACGCTAGATTACAACGACTAAGGTTATATTTAACACAAAGCATATAAAAATTACATTTATAATTTGAAATTAGTATGTCTCACCCTGTGTGATCATCAGCTTTGTACTCCACTTTTCTGAATCTGCCGTCCGGTTCCACTAGCTCGTACCCGCCTTTTACCAAGTCGCCATGTCGGAATTCGTGTTGTGACTTTACATCACCCGTATGGTGATCATGTACAGCATACGAGAATTTGTACTCTGGGAATGACTAAAAGAAATTGATTAAAAACATATCTATTTACTTTTAAATAAAGTAGAAATTTCTATAAATTTATAGAAAGTATGATTTTGTTGAGTTATTGTTTTGGAAGCTAACTGTATCTTTTTGGGTTTTAGAAGCTGTTATCGTCTGTTTGCTACTTTTTTTTGTTAAAAAAAAAAACTGTCAATGGAATTAAAAAAATAAGTAGCCTAGAATCATATAGAAAACATTCCGCATCAAATAGTCAAACGTTATTGAACCTCAAAGGAATGGTATTTTCATGATATATATAGAAGCTTTTTTTTTCGTACTGACAATTCTGTTGGCCCGATGGACCTTCATCGGACTATTAAGGCGAATGCTTAACGTACTTCGCCGTTTGGAAAGAAGCTCAAGGGTGCTAAAGTGGCCGAACCTAAACTTGGGCTGTTGTTGCCTTGGATGCAACACCGCGGATTTGTCTAAGCTAAACTAAAATAGCCATTCATACATATAAGAGTTCGTCAGACATATATATATAGAAAATGAAAGGCGCCACTACTTATAGACGGTGATTAAGTCTAAACAATACTTATATTTAAATATGCATTCTTCTAACAATCTGAATTAGATAGAGAAGGACATAATGTAATCGATGTGTTTTGAAACATTTTCATTTATATGTATGGTTTCTTACGAAATGTGTGAGTATTGTATATCAATATTTCTGATACTTTAAAAATAATACAAATAGAATTTAAAAGGAACCCAAATTTATGCTCAAATGAATAGTTGGTAACGCAAGCAAGGCCACTAACACACTTCCTCTGCGCGATAATAGAAATATGAGGGAAGTAATCATTCAAGCAATATTACGTGTAAAACAGCGAATGCTTTACAAGAATGCAAGAATTACTTATCACGACTTATAATCTTAACAAACTTAAGTCAATATTGTATGTTATGAAATAATAAAAGTATTTTTATACAGTTACACTGCAAAAAGTATGTTATTCACAAGAGATAAATAAAATCTATATTAACGCCGGCGAAGCCGTGAGCAAAAGCTAGTATCAAAATATTTAAGAAAAACAATTTAAAGTATTGACAAGTTTAGTAAAAACTATACGGCTTATCTAAAGTAATATGGCATTTTAAAAGCATCTCTATATACATATATATAGAAATGAATTGCTGTTCGTTTCTCTCGCTAAAACTCGAGAATAGCTGGAACGATTTGGCTAATTTTTATTTTGAAATATGTGTGGAAGTTCAGAGAAGGTTTAAACGCTGAGAAACATAAACAATAAGTAAAGGAAAATACTAAAAAAGACCATTTAATTTTCAAATACATGTTCCTAGCTATAAAAACTTTGATGTCTTTTATAATTTTAGATATATTCGACGAAATTGTTATTCGTTTGTCAAATATTTATAGATGCGTTCAGAAATTTGTCTGTCTCATAGTTATAGTATGAGCTTTCATCTCTTTGGTCTGTCTTGTTGGAATACGAAGCAGTTCTCTTTCAGAAATAAAAATGTGTTGCATTTATAATGTAAATAAAAATTTTGTATTAAGTTTTGACCACATTTTACACAAATGTATGTAAGTGATATGAAGTTTACCGGGTCATCTAGTAATAAATAATTATATATGGTATAAATAATGATAAAATATGATATATGGGTAGATTATGGAACATTCAAGAGCCTAATTTACTTCTAATCTGCTATAGTAATTGTGCCATTTGTGAACATTCATCGATCCAAATTTAAGCTATCGAATAAATTAGTACATACGTAATGATCGTGATGAATCGGTATTGGTTGCGGCACCAGTGGTACGTGGTGATGTATGGGTATCGGAATGGGGTGATGAATTCCGACAGGATGATGAGGGCCGTCTTGTTTTTGCAGTTCCTGGTGCGAAAAGGCCGGGTGGTGATGATGGTGGAACAGCGGGAATATCGCCTGGCACTTCACAACTACCAGGAGGACTGTCAGAATCTATAAAAAAAATAAGTTTACATGAGTTATAAATCTGTTTTTCTATGATTGGTATCAAAGCTTGGTTATTTAAATGCAAGTATTAAATTTGCAAATTTATAAATAAGATGGTCGACGATAGGCAACAAATAAGTCTCGTACTCTGTCTTAATGTTCGTATTTTACTGATTACTTCGATAAATATATAATAAAACGATATGTATATACTAAAACGAATTGGGCAAAACCATTAAAATTCAATAATGATTTATAAATTAATAGCAATATGGTTGGTACACAGGAAATTTAAAACAATTTATAATTTCAACACTCTAATGGCAAATTATAGAATGACTTACTTTAGAAAACATTTCGTAAAGATTTATTTAGTTCCAATCTTAAATAATTTTTCTTCTGACTTGAGGCAATAATGCACACGCTCGTTACTGTTCATTAGTTTATATAGAAGTTTTAATTGTGGGAATTATCGGAGCAAAAATCAATTTCTCAGGGTTTGCAAGTAGTACTACCATAGTATTCTTAGCATCGGTTGTATATGTCTTTCTCGATTTCGTGAATGTCGGTCAAATATGAAAATATTAATCTAAATAATGCATCTATTGTACTTAAGTAACTTTAGTCTGTCACACATTTTCCAATTCCGTGACTCGTTATTTTTTCCACATTTATGTCGTTTAAGAATCTGTGGGTGACTGCAACTAAATTTAATAAAAAAAAATGAAAGTTACAAAGTAAAATAAATGGTTATCTGTAAAGTCGGTTTACGGACGATAATTTTACGTGACAACGTAATAAGGATACATTGATGAGAATTTGCATAATTTATACCGTAATTGATGTTGTAATAAACGATGGAAATCGCATTAACTTTTCACTTCACTTTATAAACATTTCACGTATAGGTTGTGTGCTGCCGCTGTCTCTCTTCTACTCCAAGGCATCAGCTGAAGGAGGAACGTGACAATGAGTCATGCTATTTCGTGCATGCAGCCGGCTTTCATCGATTTATAAGACGTCATCACGTCAAAAATTATGTAAATAAATGATCGTAATTCTAATGAATATTTCAAAGGGTAATGGAAGTTTGTTTGTTTATTTATTTATTTCTTTGTTACGTTCTCATGGTTTAACTACTCAACTACTAATAATGAATTTATTTTATAATATTGAGAGAGGTATATAAAAGGACATATGGGTATCTTTTATTTATAAAAAAACAGTGTTCCCAAGGAAACGGGAACGGAAAAAAAACGACTTGAATTTATATTATGTAGTTTTTTACGATTTTTTTTTTTAATTACAAATAAATGAAAATGAATGATTTTTATGCAATTATTGAGTGATTTAATGGCCTCAAAACGTGATATTATGTACAACCGGTATTGCTCAAGCACGCGTTTGTAGCATTGTTCGTTTAATATGAGAAAATGTATGCTTTCCACATAAAAACATTACAATGAATCGTGCACTCAAGTTATATGGGAATAAGTTTGCGATAAAATACCGTACTGAATGTGGAAATGCAAACATTGATTTAAGAACCATTGCCGCTAACTAACTTTTATTTAGAACTATTGCTTGTAATTTTTGGAACAAATGAAAAGGTCTCACTTTTCAAACAATTTTCGTTATATTCTATAAATTATGAGAACAATGGATTAACTCTAACCTTAATTGCCAAATACCTTTTTAGTGCACATTGCTTAAACAATTTATAAGTACATACTTTTTTTAATACTTTAAGGTGTTTATCGATTGGTAACAATTTCTGCTCATGTTAAATAATGAAGTGCTCTAAGATGGTAAGTGCTCTAAACGTAGAAAGGTCAACTGGCTCTCAAACACAGCTGCCAAAACACACTTATAATAGTTTGGTGACAGATTTTCAACTTGAGGCTGATAGATAGCCAACGGAGTTTAGAAAATGCCCCACTACCATGCTAGAGCTCCATCACGATGTTTTCCTTCACCGAAAGTTTCGCCTTATTCGCAAATATTTGAACCTACGTCGGTCACTATCCTGGTGGTCGTTGAGATTATAGTGGGATCTTAATCTGCCGACAAGGCTTTTATTTTGAGTTTGTATCCTTGCGTTATGCGACTCCGTATAGAGTAATATTGTTGGCATTTCATGTAATATATTATAAGTGGTTGGGAAAAAACACTGGGTATGAATTGTAAGATGTCACAAAAACTCCCCAGAAAATACTAAATTTGGCTGCTATCGTACACTAGTTAGTGGTCGTTGAACGGTCGAAATTCGATTATAATTTTTTAAACTTTGATATTATTAAAGTTTTTGCCTAAGAGTGTACACATATGATATATAGATTATAAATAAAGGCTTCAGACTCGTTTATGGTAAGAAAAAAAATTGTCCTACCTTATTTACCTATTTATGTATAGAAGAAAATTACCCCCTTGATAATTACAGTAATAATATTCGAATAGTGAGGATTGATTGCGGAATTACGAAAAACAGATGTCAATAAATTATAATGAAAACACTAGAAACTGGTAATTATAGAGATATATTGTATTTCATAATAGCATTTTTCTTTCATCTTACCCTTATCCCATCTAAGTAGAGTCGGCGCCACATGTTTGTCTATTTGTGATGTGATTTGGCTTAATTTTTACGATTGGCCGCCTGCCTTATATCATACCTTCTTGGGATTATTATTATTATTTCATAATAGCAATTATGGTATATTTTTAAGCGATTTACAAAAAGGACGTTATATGTTCGGTTGTGTGCATTTTTTGAAGTTATACTTCTTATGGCGCGTTAGGGAAAAATGATGAGAGTAAATTTTTACGTTGCGCGCACACTACCGTCACGAAAAACCGATACTCTGAAGTTAGCTATAGTCAACATTTTATTTAAAAAATGTATGTATGTTTAAATACCTATCCTTTTTTCTATTGTTATTGTCGTTTTTCCTACAAACGTAGAATAAGGCGAAAGATAACATTTTTGAAAAGACACACACTTTGTTTTAAATGTATTATTAATATTGTGCCGTGGCCGTATACAGTGCGGAGTGTATGATTTCTTATGATAAACAAATGATAAGAACAAATAAACGTCGACATTCAAACATGATTTGCATGAATTCGTGACGACTTTGATACGTTTAGGTGGTTACTTTTATAGTCTCTCAATCAAAGGCTTTATCACTTCATTTACAATACAAATTATCGAAAGGATATTATAATGAATAAACTATTCCGTGCTGACTTGTATCTAACAATGTTTGATTGATTGAATTTTTCATGTAGAAGACTGTATCCGTATGAATTATCTGTTTGAAATCTAATATGAGATTTATATGACGGTTCTTTATGAACAATATGGGAAACAGAATTATGATTAATATTTAATGTAGAGTAATTGTTCTATAGAGAAATTGTAAAATGGTAATTTATTTATTTTTATATCTAATAAGGACATGTTTCGGTTGCAATGATATAGGATGAGAAAGTCTATGGGTAATTATTAGTTATTTTGTAATCAATTTATTTACTTTAAATATATTTTTTATATATATGCAACATTACACACACACACACATATATATATATTTCATAAATAAAATTTTATTTTTTAGTATTATACGTAAGTAGTTGTACAGCAGAGCCCCTTTAAGCCGAACCACTACAAGGCGAAAATCTCCAAAACCCGAAAAAATGTTCTGTTCACTTCCCTTCAAGTACTTAAGTCTCCATTACTCAAAATTTATAACTTACTACCTCGATAATTAGACGCTAATTACCTCCATAGCACAAAGGAAAATAAGTTACTAAGTTTGAGAATTTGCCAACAACGTCAAATCAAACTTAGTAAGAATGAGTCGTAACATTTACTTGTCGAATATTTCCTTACAAAATTAACCTAAGTCCAAAACTCTGTAACTCGAATTTTTTGGCGTTTCCCATGAAATTCGACTTACAGATTTATATCAATTGTCAATAGCAACGTTATTTTTGAATGAAGCATATTTTGATGTTTGAAGAACACACGCATAGTAGTACTGTCTGTTAGATTCCAAGTAAATTATTATAAGTTCTCCGTATTTTTGATACAGCAAATACATCGTGAGCTGGTACAGTGATTTCCGTTCCTTTCTAAGTATTATCTATATGACCTTCCCTGGGTAATTGCTTTTGCCGATTTATTATTTACCATAACAATAAAAAGATTGTATTTTTTATAAAAGATTACTAATATTTAAACAATTATCCCTTTGTTTTTATTTATGAAATTAAATAGGAATATTTATTTATTTGTAACTGTACAAACGTAAGACACTTCAATTTCCTTTTTTCCTTCACACCTCCTACAAATATTTTTTTTAACATTGCATGTCTTTAATACCGTTATTACTGGTTTATGTTTCTTGAATCAGATAAAATACCTCAATAGCGAAATATTTTATTACAATACAAATTCATTTTAAGCGTGTATAAGTTATATGAACCGTGACTAAAGCAATATTTAAACAATCGTTAAATAAAAATCTGTATTCGAGATATATTAATACATCGTTGATATGATATGCAAGTGTGAGTGGGCGTTCGTGTTTTGTGGTTTACTCCGTCAAATCCCATTATTTCTCGGCGTAAACGAGCCGAGTTACACAATGCGAACAAAGACCCCGCAATACTAAGTGTACTAGACATAATAATTGTTACATTTAAAATCATTTTAGGTCAATGTCTAATAGATAAATTACACTATGTTCCTTTGCCGACTATGGTAAGTTCAAATAGGGAATTGAATTATTGCGGTTTAAGTTATTTAATGTGTAGGTCATTTACTGCGCTTTAATTGCGTTAGATTTTACTAAAAATAGAATCGTTCTGAGATTAGACTACCTACTAGTAATACTATATTTATTAAAAACTAAGAATCGCTCGCGACTTAGTCCGTGTGAAATCTTAATATATTTTTTCTCTTCTTATTTAGAGACTTTTGCCAATTTAGATACGTAATTCACATCATAACCTATATCCGCTTAAAACTAAAATATAACAACAAAGTGATTAGATAGAAAACTTAAATAAACTAACTACACAGCATTTGGGAAGAGTCCGAAGGCAGTTCTGTCAGAATGTTGTGATAAATACCCACATCCCCGATATTAATTTTAGACTTCTTAACAAATACTGTCCGCTGATTACGATTTCTGTGACATTCCATCAAGAAATGACGTACTATACTCATTGTAAAGCGGTGAATCTATAATATCCATTAGAAATCTACATTTTCTCGATGGAATATGCCCAGATCTTAATCTAAAAGAAGTAATAAGTGAAGTTCTATTATTATGGACTTCTATAAGCCACGCTACACGTGGATGTTGACATTGAATTGTACGGTACCAAATTCCTTTCTCTTTTTAAGTCAAATTAAAATATTACTTCCATATGTCCTGACACTGTAGTCTGGAGGCACATATTGGCGAGTTATAGTAAACTGGATGGCAAAAAGATTTTCCTAGTTCTAACACAGCTGTTTATATTAGATTGTTAACTTACATTTGAATTAAAATTCTCATATCACATAATCCTTGATTAATAGGAAATAAAATGAAAATAAATATCGAAAGTGCGATACCCAGATATATACTGAATTATAGGTATTGGATACCATCCAACTCGCTTCCAGAAGGAACCATTATTAGAAAGTTGGCCGTATGACCGCGTTGAATTGCGCTGATATTTGACGTATTCTATAGTAGCCTTCTTTCTATCTTTTATTCTGCACTAGCAGACCCGGCGGACGTTATCCTGCCCTGTTAATAAAAATATGTACATATAGGCATGAAATGCTTAAGATAACTAATGTATTCGATTTAATAAGGATTAATACTGTATCCGTCTAAATAGCTTTCCAATTACCTATTATATATGTGGCCATTTTTAGAATGTAGATAGATGGGTATAGTGGGCTATCCTAAAAAGATAGGTATATGCAATCGTAGAGATTTGTGTAAATCTTTAAAAGAGTAATATCTCAGTATGCATTGTTTTGTTATATCTCAAAGGGATTAGGGAGCGTTTTCGACGAAAGTTTCCAGGGGGCGTGACTTTTTCCAATCCTTTGAACAATTATCATTATATATCAATAAATTTACAAAAAAAAACCCTTGAGAAATTATATACCTATATCTTCCCCGTGAACTACTCTATGCGGTGATGACCGCATTACAATCCGCTTAGTAGTTTTTGAGTTTATCGCAAACACCCAGACAGACGCGGCGAGCAACTTTGTTTTATAATATGTAGTGATATATAAATAAAATGATAGAGGCCTGTCGCTTTCCGCTTCTTTTTTTCCAAACTGACTTTATGTTGTTAGCCTGATGAGTCTTCACAGATTCACCGGACTTAAGCCGTTCTGCGCGCACCATGCCATAAAGTACCGGATAGATTTAATTCTTTTTTTAAATTTTATTTCTTAGACATTTTGTCCTTATTTAGAACGTTATCACGATAGCTTCATTTAATATAAGTATATTAAAGTTGTAAGCGCGTTCAGCTATGTGTAATTTCTTGCCGTGGAGGAGTGGCGCAGGGGCAAGTGGTGTGTGCAAACTATACAGATGAAGTCACGGATATGAACTAGTATGTGACATACCCCATAGCTTATTTATATTATTTGACATAATTACTGAAATTCCATAGGTACTGTCAGTAAAAGAAGAATATAGTAAAGAAGCAAACAAGTAGACCATTAACTAACCTAAGAAAATGAAAATTAAAAACCTAACAAAGAGTATCAAGCCTACTGGGTAATTTTTGTCGACAAAAAAAAAGTGAATGACGGAAGTTATTATCTTAAATGCATTGTTACTACATTCATTAGTCACTTTTAATTAAAAAAAAAACTGCAATATGCAGTTATTTTTTCTACCGATGTATTTTGGTACAAGGCGAAATACATTAGCTTAATATGTATTATAAATTAGTGCGCTGCTAGATATAACCGCCTTATATTGATTCCTTGTTCTTGTGCATATATCTAGTCGCTTCTAGTTATTCACTTCGTAAATCGTCATTAAATCTAGTAGTACTTTTTGGTAAACACAGTATCTACTGTAATATTCTTTTACCCATATAAACAGCCCATGGCCTCTTCAGCGAGCTAGTTTTAAGACCTACATCGTTTTCTCTGGCGAACAGTTCCCGTTCAAATTTTATCTCGTAAAAAATCTCCAAGCGTTGCTGTTTCTGTAGCTCGCCTAGCGACTCCTAATTTATGTCATAATTATCAATATAATTCTAATGCTTATAGTTGATACTTTGGTCAGATAAATATTTTACGCTTACAAAGGAAGTTGCATGTTAAATACGAGGGCATTCTAAAAGGAACGGATATAAATTGTTCGTATTTCTAGCAATATATTATATACACAGATAAAATGTATATAGTATCTAAAAATCATTTAACACAAAACTTCCTATACTTCATGCATAACATATTGAAGGAAATTATCAACGGCAATTATACACAATGTTAAAATAATTTACAATTATTTATATTATTCATGATTTTATAGCGGCGGAAAATATTAACGATTAGTGTCGTATAGCAAATTAAAATGCTTTAAAAAATCGTTTAGTGAAAAATTATATTAACAATGTATATATAATAATGTATAGATATATTTGAACGATTTATCTTAATTTATCGTAAAGCTGGGTGTTAAAGTTTTTATTTATACATTCAAGTTCAGTAAACTACGATGACAAACGATATCGAAACGGATGTAGACAGGACAAGAGCCGCGAACGGTGGGCGGGAGCCGTAACGAATTGTGACCACGACATTGTACTGATAGTAATAAAACATCGAGTGACCTTCAATATTCCTACTGAAATAATGAATAAGCTCACTAATAATTCACTGTAGAAAACGTGATTTGTTTATGTAAAAGTTTGGGAAGTTTTTTATCTACATACCAACTAAAATTCACGAATATATTTATCAAGCAATTTGACGTATGATATCAAGCGGCATATATTATGTTTATACTACATTATCAATACTCAGGGTTTTTTGAATTTTCTTTTTTTATTATAGGGGGCAAACGAACAGGTTGGTCACCTGATGGTAAGTGATCACCGCGGTAGATAGACACTAGCAACACCAGGGGAGTCACAAGTGCGTTGCCGGCCTTTTAAATATGTGGGCTTCCGGCGCTCTCACTGACCGAACGAAACGCATCAGTGCAATCACTGTTACTTCACGTCGGTTTTCTGTGAGAGGGTGGTACTACCCCGGGCGAGCCGACCCATTCATGCTGAAACCAGTAATAGCTTCAGCGTAGCTTTACCACCTAAAGAAACCTACTATAAAATAACGATCTCTTAAGCTGTATATTAGTCAAAAGTATGTATGTGAATTTTATTGTTAGTCATTAAGAATTTAGGATTGTAAGAACACCTAGGAGCAAGTTTTTGTTATATAATTTCTTGAGATTACATCTTTAAAACTTATTGAAATGTATTAAGTTTAATCTCTTATTATTGTTATTAATCTGTATAAGTGATTATCAAATGCCGAATGTATCTGAGAGCATCACTTTAGAACGGCTGTTCCTATAAAATAGTGAGTGAGACAGAAGACCTTTATAAATATTGACATATTGAAGGCAAGATTTAGTCTCATTTTCATAATTAGAATAACCGTCCGGGGTGGGCAACTTTTATTATGAATCATTATTAATTATATTTATTATTAATCATCATTAATTAATATTAATTCAATGACTATTTAATCAATAAATTTTTGTTATAAATTGTAATTTGTAACTTTTCAGTATTGCGTTAATATAAATATTTTAATTTATATTAAATTTACCTTATATTTGCAGTTACTGATTATGTGTTTATATTTATTTTTGAAGTATTATGTAAACTACACGTTTTTTTTTATCACATACTGTGGTTACCGTTTATTCTACTACTTAACAATAGTTTCTTATATAAATTTTGTAATAGGTATATAATTAATAATATTCAGGTTATTATGTTCAATAACTGCATACCTACATACATTTTATATTATGATTTCTGTAACATATTCCAGGGAACAGATATCAAGATATTAAAAGACTTCATGGAATGTCCTTAGAGAACAGAGTGATTGTGTAAATACAAAAGATCGAATGCAGTGGATTCGCCATGAATGAATCGAAATCGAAACCACAACTATGTCACGTATGATAGTACGCAAGACGTAAATGCAAGGCGCGTTCAAACTGGTTACTAACACTCGTATGTGTCTTTGAACTTGCCGAATTATGAGTGCTATGAAAAAAAAATTGAATTAAATAATAATTATATGCAGTGTCAGAAAGAGGAAAAGAGGTTCATTAGCTTTACTAAATAAAATTAAACTGTGATATACTTACTTGGGTGTTACAAAAAGGTGAAACATCAAATCAGGAACTTTTTGTTCATTTATCTGTGGTTACACTGTATTTTATTTTAATCTGTGTATGCAAAAAACTTAACGTCGGTATCTTTTTTTCATTTATTAGTTGAAACATTTATGAGACTTTTAGAATGCGTCTTTATTTTAGTCGTGCGTAACGTAGTCTTTGTTATCACACAAGATCAAGGTTAATTGTATATAGTTGTATGTAATGAAAATATTATAAAAAGCAGATTTTTTTTATTTACAATAAATTTATTTCCTTTATTATCACTACTGAACTTTAAAAGAGAAAGTAGAATTTTAACCCGTTTTGTCGATTCCGTTTTTTCCATAAATATACATGAAGCATATGGTTAGTTAGGGACCGTAGGGTTTTAAAATGCCGATTTCATTCTTTACACTGGATAAGAAAGAGCTCAATGTTTAGTGTAACTTAATAGAGTGTAGCTAATATATTTCTAAATTTAATTTTAAAGTTTAAGTTTAATTTTGTGTAGAGATATTGCTTATATTCGATTTGTATAAAGTTAATCGTAACTACTATTATAAATGCGAATGTGAGTTTCTTTGTTACAGTTGTAAGCATTAACTACTAAACCGATCATATTTAAATTTTGCACAAACTTTATTAAAAGTACAAAAATGGACATAGAGTATTTTCAACTGGAAAAAATGTACTATTCTCGAGGGATAGAACAGATCCACATTAATGCTAGTCTATACGTACAAATATAATGGATGTTGTCTTTACGAGTTAATTTCCAAAATATTTGAATCGATTGTGACGATAGTGAGAGTTTTATGTAGGCTACATATCATTGCACTTTTTGAAAGGAGAAAGAAGGAGGAAAGGAAGGAGGAACAGTAATGAAGAAAATTAACAAATGTAATATAAATTCAGTAAATGGCTTTAGGAGTTAGTTAGTACTCACTGAATTAAAGAGAGTCAAGAGTATATAAAACAAGAACATATAAAATTATTACACCACCGTTAATGATTATTTTTACCCCATATGTCCGGTGTAGTTATTTTTTATTTCGTTCAATTTAATACCTAGTGATATAATTGTGTGAGTCAGATTTGCGTTTATTGTAAAAATCGAGTACGTGTCCTTCAGTAGGTGTCTTTCGGGTAGAAAGGTGATTCATTGATCGTTACTACGTGTCGAAATATAATATTTATTGGTAGTAATTATTATTATGATTTACTCAGAATGCGAATTGTTTTGTGATTGTTATATAGTTGTTGTGATTGTGTTCTAAACTGACGTAATTTTTTAAATGCAATATCTTATAGTGAACGAATGTTTGAACTTGGTTAGGGATGAAAACACCATGATTAAATTATAGCGTAACGGTAGAGTTCTTTCTAATGCCCGCTTAGCTAGAGCTCAAATCTTAATCAAAGTCTATCGTTAAGCACCTATAAGGCCTCTTTCAGAGTGCGGGCATGTGGAGGGTGCTTGCGCGGGTGAGGCGCGTTGTTGGTCCAATGTGTGTAGACGCCGCTAATGCACTGTGAATGTAAGCGACGCAGCATGTACGTACATTTGAACTACATGCAACCGTCACAACACCGATCACCCCACACACGTGCACACACTCTCACTCGTAGGTACACATAGTGGTGGGCTCTTTTTGTTTGTTTTTTTGCCCTTTCGAACTGAAATAGTTTAGAACACAGATAGTGAGATACAAAATACATGTACGGGATCGTGAAACATACATGCTTGGTAACCATATATATTTCACGAACTCATACAGGTATGATACGGATAGGTTTAGCTTAGTTTAGCTTAGCTAGTTAGATTCGGGTTCTCAACGACAGCCCAAGCCGAGGCGTGCCGTGCGCCCTTATGCTAGTCGTCTATATAAAAGTGGTAAAATACTAAAATGTCTATAGTCGTTAAAAACATTTATTTTTCAATCTATCTACCTATATATATATAATTAAAAAGCGAAGATAATACAGTTCGATACCCTTTTGTCCTCTGTTTCTCAACCGATTTTCTTTATTTCATTAGCTTAGTAACTATTAAAACGGCTTTAGTGTTATTAATAAAAAATGGAAATAATTATTTAGTTAAATTTTTTTCACACCATCGACTAGTCAAAACTTTTATTTATAAGCCTCTATTCATTATACATCACGCTCCTTATGTGTACAACCTACATACAATATTTGTACAATATTTAATGAAGATAATAATACCCATACATTAATATGCGAATAAAAAACAGTTTGTACCCCTCATTACGGCCAAATTTTGTCTACTGGATGAACACAAATAGATATGAAACTTCGCTTATGTACGTTTCGCATAGAATAAGTATGTATGTGTTTACAGATTGTGATGGTATAACAAACGTGCAATAGTTAATTGCGTGTTTTTCTAGGTCGTCGCGCACTTGTACGGAGTTGTTAGAATTTTTCGTAACACTCCATACAATGCGCTGTAATTATTGCGGTGAATGAGCTGCTGGTATGCCCAAGACTCGCTAACATCGCACGCAAGTACGCGTGTCCAAATATGCGTTGATAATATTAATTACTAATACCGGTCAATGTCTTACAATTCAAGGACGCCGCTTATATTAACTTGAGTACGTTTTTCATCATTAAAATTGCTAGTTGTGTAGTTCCTTGTTTATTTACTTGTTTATACTAGTGGTCGTCTAATGGTCGAAATTCGGCCATAATTCATTAATTTTTAAGTTTCAATATTAATGTAAAAAATGAACTATTTCCATTTTTTTTTATCAATTGATTACACTAAAGCTCGTGATTACGTGCCAATAAATAAAAAAAAAATCGGTTAAGGAACAGAGGAGGTAAATATTCTTAACCATTTTCCTCCGGTTTATTGAAATATATATATGTATATATATTATATGTAATAGCTCTTCATTTCGCTTCATTCTATGTCTTATAACAGATATAGGTATCTTGATTTTTATGTCAACTTTAATTACAATCCGTCTAGCCGTTTGAACGTGATTCACGGAAAAATAATGAAATAAACGTACTTACAATGTTTATAATTATTCTAAAGAGGCTATGCAGGCCTTAGACCTGTATCACTGTGACCAGTATGATTTATTGCGATCGCTCCACATTGCAAAAGCTCCCCCTAACCAGTCCTATAGCATTTATATCCTGCAGGACTGTATTTATAATGCATATTAGACTAGCTGATATCTGTGATTTCGTCTGCGTCGTTTATTATGTTAACTATATATTTTATTTGCAGAGGAAAAAACAAGCACCACGCCGCTTGCTCCACTTCTAAAAGGCAAGAGAATGTACGTCGCTGAATGCGTAGATATATAGAAATCGTAGTGTCCTAAAACTTTAATAACTTTATAATAAACTAGCTGACCCTAGCGAACTTCGTACCGCCTAACAGTCGATTTTTTAAATATATTTTTTTAATACTTATTCTGCTATTCGCGACCATCACTCTCAATTGTTTTGCCTTCCCGGGACCTCTCCACTAACACTTAAACTTTATGCTATAGTATTAAAGTTCAAATTGAGTTTTAAGTATTATTACGAATAGTTTGTATGGGAGTAAAGAAAAGTGTTGTTTTTAGACTTTTCAGGCATTTTTTTAAATTTTTCTCTCCGTAAGATCCATCCTCGTACTTCACGGAATATTCTAAAAAAAAGAATTAGCGAAATCGGTTCAGCTGTTCTCGAGATTTGCGCTTAGCAACACATTTAGCGATCCATTTTTATATTATAGATTAAGCTATCGTGATAATCTTTAAGGAATAAATGTCTAAGGAGTAAACCTAATAAAAAGGGAATTCTATCCAGTAGTTTTTGAGTGATGCGCGCACAATGGCAGATCTCTATTATTTTACATATATAATATAAAATATATTAGACTGTTAGTTTTTACCGCCTGATTTTTATAAAAAGGTTTTTGTTTCATGAGAAATAAGACGTTTCATCTGGATTTATTGTGCAACGCTTTCTTTAAACTATTACTTTGTCATGATTACTTTACCCCTATAGCCTTTTTAACAATAAGTTACCTCTGTTAAATTTTATTATTACTGCTTAATTCCCCACGGAAGAGAGTTATGATATGTAGTCTAAATAATCATTTAAAAATTCGTTTCTTTGTATGTGAAACATCTCATCAATATCGGGACTGTGGCTTCAGAGATCCTATAATCTATCTTAATTCAAATCCAATCCCTTTTAGTAAAGACAGAAAGATAATATATTCTTTAATTTTGTCAGGAAAATTTTATTTAAGATATTTGTCTTTTAATAGTTAAAAGACTAAAATAAATTAAATAATTTTTTTCTTCTAAATCTATGCCATTTTGTAACAAACTTATTCCACAGCATAGTCAACTCCTAAGCCAATTTTTAATTAAATCCGTTTGAGCTAGTCGTTTGAGCATCACTGATAGACAAACATTCAAATATATCATAAAGTTCAAAAATTTGTTGACACGTCTATATTACTTATCATTGATTACTATTAGAAGATAACTTGGACCAGAGAACAAACACCCTGCATACCCTTAACAATAGTTTGGTATATTTATATCAATGAAAATAAGCAGTGAGATTAGTTCCTCTATAATAAATTATTTTGTATCTATCTGAGCGGCGATTCAAATATAAATTTAGACTGTTTTGTATGTGTCGTGTGCTTGTATATTTGTGTACTAGTCTTAATTCAGGTAAAAATAAAATAAGTGGTACTATTCAGCAGCTGAGTGTTTATTTACACTTGAGTATAAAATTCATCATCATTATGTACACATAAATATCACATTCATCAGTCATCCGTCACGATCATATCATGCAATATATTCTAGTTGTTTAGTAATGGAGGCCATGATGTCCATGCGCGATGGGACCAACGGCGTAATGCGCGAGGGGAGCGGCGTGGGCAAGGGGTGCGGCGTGGACAACGGGAGCAGCGTGGACAACGGGGGCGGGGTGTACACCGGGAGTCTTGTGGACGATGGCGTTGAAACTGCAATGAGAAATCATTCGATTTTAGAGTAAATGCATATTTAAATTTACATTCTACAATCGACCGTGTAAAGCAATCACAGAGTTTGCTTACCCATGGTGGTCGTCAGCGGTGTAGTCTACTTTGCGTACGGAACCGTCAGGCTCGACGAGGGAGTAGCTTCCGTGAACGGCACCACCATCGCGGCTCTCATGTTGGCTCTTGTGGTCACCGGTGTGGGGGTCAGCCACGGAGTAGGCGTAGTCGTATCTGGGGTGAGCCTGGTAAGAAAAGAAACGAAATCTTTTATTTTCTAGATTATTTGTGTGTCCTTTTTATAAATAGTACAAATATCCTAATTGTGGAATGTGTAGAATTTTTTAGGAGAAATGTAAAGATATAAATATATTATTATACATAAAGAGCTATACTTACATAGGTATCATGACCGTGAGCAATAGCGAGGGGAGCAGCGTGGACGAGGGGAGCGGCGTGGACGGCGGGAGCGGCATGAACTAGGGGCGCGGCGTGGATCAGAGGTGCAGCGTAGTGCGCAGGGGCGTAATGCGCCGGGGCATCGTGGCGTACAATGCTCTGCGAAGAAACCGCAGATGCGTGGTGGTATGGCAACAAGCCGGCGTTGGCGGCAGCCAGCACAGCGCTGAGGGCGAACACCTGTAAGCATAGAACACAATAAGCAATGTTGATTTATTTGATTCAATTGTATCAAATAAAGCTTAAGAACTTACTTTGGTGAACATTTTGCTCTAGTTAATCAGAACGGGTAACTGATACTATTATCGGTCTGGAGTGCCACTTTTATATGAAAAGCAAAACTGAGACCGCTGTCCTGCCGATGGTGGGGAGTGCGGTCAATTCAGTTCCGTAAGCTTGACACTGCGAGGTCGGTGCCTACTCGCATATCTAACTTCGGTAATAATTCGCAGACAATCACTCCCTCGCATTCGTCGCATTCATTTCATATTGTGTCTAAGTATTAAGGATATTAAATAAAAGTAAGATGTTTTTTTTTTAATTTCATGTTGTATTATCCAATTTATATAGAGATTTAAAGGTAGGTATTTATTAATAGATTATTGGAATAAATAAATTTCTTATAAAACCAATTTAGACGTAATTGTATTATAAATAATTGCATGTTGGTAGGACATTTTATTTTGTGCATCTAACTTGGACCACTCTTAAGTTGGTAAACTGTCGCTAAAAACCTATAATATAGGTGTGTTTCTGCTACCGCACTATCCTACTAGGCTTACTATTTTAGTTCACATAATCATTTGATATCTGGTGAAATTGGTCAAATACTAGCCATATTATATTAAAAAAGTTATTATGCAATAACAAATTATATTTGAAAACTATATTATGCAATATATAAATCTGTTCACTAGTTAAAGGCGTGGTTTTGTCTACACTTGCATTGATGTCTTACTTGTTAAATAAAAAACAATAGTTCGAAAATAATATAATTAACTGATCCATCCATCCATAACCCCTTTACCTGATTCATACATTCATTTAGCATGGTGGTAGGGCTTTTTCTAAGCCCGCCTGGCTAGCTACCACCCTCAAGTTGAAAATCTGTCGCCAAGCACCTGTTGGTGTGTTTCGGCAGCTGCACTTGAGAGCCAGCCTCCCTCTAGGTTTAATGTGACTACCATATTAGGCCACATCATCATTTAACATCATATGTGATTGTGGTCAAACGCTAACCTATAAAACATAAAAAAAAACATAAGAAAAGAATAAAACATTAAAAAAAACATAAGAAAAGAGCTTACGATATAATTATCAAGATAAAAAATAACTGTTAACCGTCGATTAAAAAGTAAACACTTAGCCTTAAAGCATTTACAAAATTGGAAATGAAAAGTTTTTTTTTGTTTATTAAATGAATTTAAATTTTAATGATATCCGTTAAACGTACATACTTCACTACTTTCATTTACAAAATTTTGTAAATTGCCGTTTAGGCTAAAAACAAATAAAAAATGTCTAAAGCTAAAGAACATAAAGCAACTATGACATTCTATATTACCAATATATTTTCCAATATCTAATATGGGAAATTGTATAAGTTATAACAGTACGATATGAGCACTTGCTTAAGTATATGTTGCAAAACTAAATACTATACAATATAATTGGACGCTGTGATTGATATTTCGTTGCTACGAAGCATATCAAACAAGATCTCAATTTACTCAATGTATGTATATAGATAGATTTGTATGAATTGCGACATTGCAGTATCGAATGCACTATGATTTAAACCACACAGCGGTTAACTACCAACATACCTATGACACTATTGGGCAGTATTTAATTTCAAAACTGATATTTGTAACGCGATCGTAGTTACTTGATAATAGATATTTATATATATATTTCTATATATAATAATAATCTTTATTTGTAAATCCATTACATAGATACACATAAAATGGGTCCCCCTGCCTCCTACGTTAGTGTAGACTGTATTGTAGGAGACAGTTACAAATATTGGGAAACAAGTTTAGATTTACATACAGAACAATAAACGTAGCTATAAATGAATTAGTAAAGGTATTAAATTAATAAAACAAATTGAGAACTTATTTTGCATATTTTACCATTTGATTTTTAAATTGTGTCCGTGTATGTAAAAAAAATGATTTATAGAAAAGGAAATAGCTTGTGCGTATATAACATACGCATATACATATGTATATATAGAGGTCTGTTGTTGTGCGTGCATCACTCAGAAACTGCTGGATATAATTTAATCAATTTGTTTAGTTATACTTCTTAGTCACTTTATCCTAATGTAAAAAAAAAATATCACGAGTTTTCCATCTAATAAAGTTTTTAAAATTGAAAAAATTAAGGTTTTTATAAGTACTACGTGTTCAACGATGTATGTTGTTTTTTCGCGGGGAAATGGGGCAAGCGATGTGATGCTTACATTTTTTGTTCTATACATAAAATATATTTTTAAGATAATAAACGACGCAAACGAAGTCGTGGGTATCAGCTAGTCATTAATAATTAGCTATTACGGTATACTTATTATAATTCATAAAAATTATAATGAATATGTTTTGATAATTTTGGAATAAAAATTTTACACTCTGTTTATTTCGATGCATAGATAAATAATGCGATAACTTATTGCTTGAAACATTGGAAGGGCGTCGCGCGACGTGCGTGTAGGTTGAGCATCATATTTACTTAAAAAACGGGACATCGTAAAAATTTATTTATGATGGTTTAGAGTAACATCGATACCAATGGTGAAGAGTCGGTATTATTTTTCAAAGTTTTGTAATAAATCAGTTTTTTTATTAGCTTATGCCACCAATTGTCTGATGACCTACGCCTCATGAGGTCTACATTCGTTTGTATGGAACTTAAACCTTTATAGTTTTGGGCAGTCCGTGGGTTAATGAGGTTATATATGTTGAGATACTGAGTGTTTTAGAAACGGACATCAAATTAGACATTAAGGCAATGCTAGCCCTGTGTTGGCCTGTTTGTAGCTGCATTGATGGTATCAAGTTCAGATTTGAAAATAAATAAATATACATATATTAAGCCTATATATGCATTAACATACATATATTTTTGTTTTTAAGTACAGGTGTATTGTGTTATGGCAGTACAGTGTAAAGTAATAATGTGTGTTAAATTTTATTCACTGAACAATAGAAGTTTATTAAAAATGTAGGAGTTACACTAAATTGTCATACATTGTGGTGTAAAATTAAAAACAGTAATGTCCAATTGGTAACGTAACTTTTGGTCATATTCTAGTTCAAATTGCATAAATTTAGTTTATTGTTCATTGTTTTAGGCCCACGGTTGAGCATTTCGTGCGGGAAAGGTCCAGCACGCCGAGTTGCTAGTGGGTAGATGTTGTCGTGAGCCCGTATTTACGTCGTCACGGAAGCAGAATAATTATTTTTAGTTAATTACCTACAAGGCTATATGTGTTTATACGTAGAATTGATTGAAAGCCGACCGACCAATAGTTCAGAGGTTAGTCACCTGCGAAATGTTTGACCGTGACTCGGAAACTATTAATATTAATTTAAGGCTTTTGTTGATAGCATTCTCTGGCATGTCGTTATTACGCTTAGTGTGATCTAAATTCTAAATTTATATTACGATCTAGTTATAACCTGCGGCTCTGATTGCGTAGAAGTTGTATGCAAAATAATTAAACTCATTATAGCGCTTGGAAGTTTGTAAATACCTACATACAGTTTGTTTGAATTTTCAATGCTTTGTGTAATAACTGATCGTAATGTCTACGACGTATACGATAATGATACTATAGTTCTTTATAGTTTACGTATTTTGTGTTTTATTACTTGCAATTGTAAAATAATTTCATATGAAAATAAAAATTTATATGTCTATATAAATATATTTAGTGAAATAATTTCGCTGCTTACGGAATCTCACTCATAGTAAATACTTATTATAAAAGAAAGAAAGTATAGAATCTTTATAGAATTTTCGTATATATCTAGATATCGGAAAATAGCGGCAGTAATGTTTGAAGTAGTTACTTATATTATTAACCATTATCTTATTTCTTATATATTTATAATACTATTGTTAGTTTATAGATTGAATAAAATGTTATTTTAAACAACGATATAGTCGAAGAAGGTCACATATTAAAACCTAGAAAGGGAGTCAGATCTAAAGTGAAGGTGCTGGAACACTCAGCGATTTTTGAAGACAAAGTTTGGTTTGGAGGTGCTGAACATCCAAATAGCAGTACCTCTAAAGTACCTTTGTGTAGTACAAGTTCATAATGCTTTTTTTATTAATGGGAAATATTCTATTCGTTCAAACAATCCTTAATTGTAATTGAACTTATTATGAAACATTTACAAAATATCTTTTGCACAATGTATATATAAATGTTCAAATAACGTGGATTAAATTATGCAGTAATTACAATACAAATATCGTAAATAATGTATCAGTAACAATTAAATCATTGTAACAATGTCGATCACAGACAGTAGATAATTCTAATTACCAATAAAACAATGGTACTACAATACAATAAATCTAGTAAAACCGTTTTGTTCAAAATATGTGCATATTCTAATGTACATTCCAATGCTTTATAAGGGTAATAAATTGTAGAAATTTTGTGTAGAAGATTACTTTCGTTTTCATGGATAACCTATTAAACCACTGTGGGACGATCGTAGGAGTTACAGCTTAATGACAGCTTTTTACAGTCAATTTATTTTTCCGTTGAAGGGTAAAAATCTGTACAACAGTAAACAACAGGTACAACAGTATAGTGACAGGTGATGATGGGGTTTGCATACTGCTATACCTAATGACACCGAGTTCCAAATCTGCATACCTAGTAACAATTAGTGTTTTTATATTACTATTTAAATATTTATTTTCAATTTTTTATGTATATTTGTTACATTAGAGCGTAAGAATAACACATATGAATTATGAAAATTATGTTAGTTGTTTGTAATTACGGTCATAACTTAGCAAAAAATCTTGAACTTTACATCTTGCTCATGTTATCGCTATTGAAGAACTTCAAAAATAAATGAATAGAGAATCATTAAGGGGTGTTTTACTGTATTGCCATGAACTTCTATAGAAATGTAATTGTAGACCATAATTTTGGTAAAGCAAGTGTCAACAGTATAATTTTTTTTGTAGGTTAATGTTTGATCATAATCTCATCCGATGTTAAATAATGATGTGGTCTAAGATGGTAGTCATGTTAAACCTAGAGGAAGACTGGCTCTCAAGTGCAGCTGCCGGAACATACCAACAGGTGCTTGGCGAAAGATTTACAATTTGGGGTTGGTAGCTAGCCAGGTGAGGTGGACTTAGAAAAAGCGCTACCACAAGCCAGTGGTTTCATCACGATGTTTTCCTTCATCGAAACCTCGGACACAGTTGCTAGGATTCGAACCTACGTCCTTCGACGCTGTATCCGAACACACTACCAACTGATCCATCATCGTTTCATTATAAATTAAGTTTTTCTAACTTTTTTCAGGTACACTGTAAGAATAATTTGATCCTTATTTTATGACGGGCACCGGATAATAGCAATTTTCTTAACATTAATAAATTAAATCAGTAACTATTTTATTACATTGAAACGGAATTGTCTCGAATTCCATAAGTTACTGTACCAGTTGTTCGGGAGTTATTACCAGATTAGCTTATAAAATTAACCAGTTAATTAATCTCTGAAAGGTTTAAAACTTATATTGCCGAGATTTCTGTTGACAGACTTTCGATAGTATTTATTTCGCGTACATATTATAACGGTGTCCCATAGAACTAGGAATAGTGATAAAATTGAAAAGATGACTAAAAATCGGTGAGAAGTAAAAATTAAATAGAAATTCACGAATTAAATTATATTATAATAACAAAAAAAAATAAAAGACAATCATAATCAATTCAGATAAAACACGCGGTTCCTCCGAAAGAAGTGTGTTATTTCGAGTTGAGGTTATATTACATGTTGGAATCCGGATAAAATTAAAATTAAGCCATAGCAAAGCGTGTGAATGACATTCTTTAATCGAAGGTGATATAAATAATCATTGTAAAAGTAAATGTTGTACCGGTAATTACTAAACAACGATAAAACTCGTTGCTTATGACACCGCGGTCCACGTCCGCGCTCATGTTGCCTATTAAACCAGTAAAGTATTCGTTCGGGCGTCAACAGGATTTGTGAAATTACAAACCTAGATAATCTCTCTCGTTGCTTTACTCTGAATTAGTTAAAGTGGGTCATTAAACGGTCGCGGATAGTAAACGGTTTTTGTACAACAAGATTTTCTTTAAATAACCACCCAAATTATAACCTCTGGCGGACGAATACATAAGACGTGGCGCAACCACGTAGTTAGGGGTAAACCTGTCGCTTAATTATGTATTTCGCAATGGCGAAATGATAGTAGAAATGGCTAAATATTGCCATTGAAACGGCAAATAGAGATTATGTTCCAGCCATAATATGAACTAAAACGTATTGATTTGTTAATAAATACATATACCGAGACAGTGCTGTGGTAGCTTTGTTGAGGTTTGGTTATGACTGAACATAGTCGCAATTAGCAACTTATATTTGGCAATTTTAGTTATCCTTTTAATCTTGAGAAATTTACATTTAAAAGACCCTATATTCCCTCTGGAAGAGTTGATTTAGCAGTAGTATTATATTTACAAGCTGGGATGATAATTTTGGATACTTTTATTTTGTGTTGTAGATTTAAGTGTGTGTGTTATTCTATGATCTAGTTTACCCACGCAAATACTTTGTCTAGTTGCGGGCGACTGATAAACGGCTTATATTTCTGTTTTACGACAAACATTCTAAGGCAGAAAGTGCTTACGACAGCAGTATTTGTTAATATTGAAAGGGAACTTTCGTAATGTAACATTACATAATGATAGTGTAATAATATCTGGATAACAAAATTTTTATAAACAAACAATCAAATATATAATAATAAAAAAATATAATATGTGGAAAATATGTATAAGACAAATTATGCGTAAGGAGAGAAATAAGCTTTTTGACGCTTGGTTAATTAATCAATTGACAATTAAGACACATACACATACATACATACACCGACAGTCGCCGTTGTTTTTGGACTGTACCGTACTTACCATCAGGTATCGTACAGTCATTTTGCCGAACTTATATAAAAAAAAAAAAAAAAAAAAACAAAGCAACACAATACATAGGAGCACTGTAAATTGGTAACAATATTGTTGTTGATTGTAAAAGGATTCAATTAAACATCGAAGGAAAGAATACTAAATATATATAAAAAAAACAATTACGGATGATATGGTCCTTAATTTTCCGATAACGTATGTTACGAATAAGTATAGTCAGAATAAAGGGAATATTGTAGTGAAATCAAAATACTTCGATAATTGTTTAAATATGTTTATTGGTCTAATACTAAAGGATAAAGATATATAACGAAGATCACAGTAAGAGTAAAAAGAGACACTACAAAGAGCATTAGGAAGTTAATTAATAATGATGATCCTGGGAAGAGTATTCGTCATGGCCTGGACCGGAGTTATGGACGACCGCATTGAAACTGGAAATGAGAATACAATTTACAACTAGTTCTGTTTCTAGATTATAATTATTTTTACTACCTGTTCTTGTTGTATGTGGACAAGCAACATAAGTCGGAAGAGGTCAATACTCGTTCGCCAATGGAACGCGACAGTACCGGTTTGACTGCCATGTGGTTTGACGTAAACACGTACGTAAACATACGACTTTACTAGTCATGCGTAAACATAGCTTTATAAAAAAGCTGGGCATTGTTGCTGTTCAAACAGGTTCTGTGTAATCTTAGAGAAGTTGCTATTTCATCTAGTTATTACACAGTTTTGTTGCATACTCACCCATTGTGATCATCAGCGGAGTAGGAAACCTTACGGATAGAGCCGTCGGGCTGGAGCAGAGAGTATTCGCCTTTTACCACGTCACCATCACGAGTTTCGTGTTGGGATTTGTGGTCGCCGGTGTGAGGATCCTCGACAGTGTAAGAGTACTGGTATTTGGGGTGAGCCTGTTAAAACAGTTTTGTACTCATTTATTTTAATTTCTTATGTTATTTATATATTAAATAGTCATTTAATTTTATTTAAATTTAAACATAACAAAATCAATAAAAAAAAAACTTACGTAAGAATCTTCGTGGCCATGTCCTGAGTAGCCTCCCAAATGACCAATAGGTCCAGCGCCAGCTAGAGGACCGGCGTGGCCGAGCGGTGTACCGTGGGGTACAGGAGCAGCATGTCCGAAAGGAGCCGCATGGGCGATGGGTGCAACATGTCCAAAAGGTGCTGCATTGGCTAAAGTAGAACCGTGTCCGTGACCATAACGGTTATGTTGGCCACCATAACCCAGAGAACTCCCATAGCCTAAAGGACCACCATAACCAACTGAACCGCCATGCCTATATGCGCCATGGCCAGCGCCAGCAAATTGCGCACCATGGTGGGCTAAGTTATGTTGTGACGCGACGCCATAATCGCCGTGCCCCAAATGGCCCGCCAGGGTTGACGCCACTAACGCGCAGAGAGCCAATACCTGAGTAAAAAGAATAAATCTAAACAAATCTGTTAATTATTTTTATTTGTCACTTATATTTTTCACTTGTTCACATCACTGTAACATTTATTATCACTTACTTTGGAGATCATTTTTTTGACTGAGATGGAAGTGCGTGACTGTAATACTGTTGATAACGACCGGTGCGTTTTATAAGAGTAGCCGATGGTGATCAGGTGGGGCATCCGAAAGCACGACGGAGCGCGTCTCCGCTGATGCAAGGTCATTACGCTTTGTCTTCGACAATCTTGCGTTAGATTATCTCTGAAATTATTGTTACTTAATGAAAATCTCCTGTGAGTCAAGATACTACTGTTTTATATTAAACACATACAGGTAATGATAACATGCTAAAGTATGACAAATAATTATGCTTTTTTCAAAGTGTAAAGGTGTCGTCACTTTTTATTAATGTTTTGGATTTATTTGTTTTTTTGATTAGGAAATGTTTCTCATCTCACTATGGTATAATATATTTTTCGCATTCAGCAATTTCAAAACCATGTTAATTATTATGTCTAAAGTCCCCGTCATCATAGCAGCCTGTAAATACAACAGAGAAAATCACAAGCAAACAGTTGGATGCTGGTTGATTCCAAGATAAGTGTGGCTATTACTGAATTTTCACCAAGTCGGTGACGTGATATTTAGGATATTACGATGTAATTAACTGCAAGTAATTTTAGAAAAAGACCACTGCAGCATTACTTACTTTATTACTTCATTAAATGTTTCATTTTATTTCTAGCGACCACTTCAGGCTTATTGTATGTGGAGTACATACTAGTATATTCCATATTTTGGGTTTCTTAATTCGCTGAGTTCCACTATTAATTTTTAATATAGAAATAACTTTTAGTTACCAGTGATTTAACAACTCATATTCAATTTATGTGTATTTAGATTAAACGAAAGCTAATTGTTATCATTATCAGATATGACTATCCTCTGGCTATTATTGATTTTAAATACTTTGTTCTTATGATACGGTTTAATACTTTGTGAAGGTCTGTAGTTTTTAAATGTTCAACAACTCATATAAACATTTATATGCGTTTTAAATTAAAAAAAAATGTTTAATTTGAAGTTAACCTTGTCCTCTATGCTGACCTACTGGGAGAGTTATCTATTGATGCAATCGGCCTACACCTTCCAATTGTATTCTATAGGCCTTCCTTTAGTCACGCCATTTAACGTTGTGAGCTACCTTTTTATAAATACTAGTGGCCGTCCAGTGTTCGATGTTTGATCATAATAAGAGGTACAAATTATTTATTTCACTCATTACTATATATGTATATACTTATATTATTATTGGTATTGAGTATTTTACAAATATTGCAGATTGTAATTGTAAGGGTTCTGAAGTGTGACGAAAACGATAAGAGATTTATAAATAAAGGCTTCGATTTGTTGACGTTATGAAAAAATAAACTATAACTAAAATATTTTGATTATCATCAAAGCTTCTCAGTAGTTACAAAACAAAAAAAAAAGAAAATCGTAATGAACTGATTTTTCTTAGCGTATTTATACTCAACACGTGTGGATGTCACGTGATTGAAATATGACCATAATTGATTGACTTTTCAAATTTGAATATTATGGAAAAAAATCATTTTTTTTTATTGACAATACTATGACTCATCAATTTTACCGAAAAAAATAAAGAAAAAGGACGATGTTGTTAACTGTTTTCTCTCTGCCTAATTATGTATAGAAAAATGTGTATAAACGTTACAATACAATATACAATTAGCTTACATAATTTTGTTTGCAAGACGGTCCATCAGTTTGCAGTCTAATCGTTTTGAATATTACATTGTAATTTCATTTAATTATTCGACATTTGAGAGTAACTTTTTTTAATCTATGCTGTAATATTCACAGGATATATCAGTATTTTTTTTCGAACTGACTACACTGTTGACCTGGCAAGACCTCTACAGTTTCACCGGACTACTATAGAAGCGCTTAAGGCACACACCCGATTTTATATAGGCTATATCAGTATAGATATATACTCGTCCATAGATAATGGTAAACGTAAATACTTTAAACAACACTACATATTTTTTACGAGCGGAAGCACGCAAGCGCACTGACCTTGTTGTAGATTATTATATTTTTCGTCCGCGGCTGTATGTAATCAATATGGAGTTTTAAAATACGCAATTTTTATATATCAAGATAAAAATTAAACTTATGGTTGCTACCATCGGTTGTTTGTTTAGGAAAGTGATTGTATTGATTTTAATAAAAAAAAATTGTGATTACATTTTGGGTCACTCGAATAAGAATACGGTTGATCTGGGTGAATTTAATTTTTAGGCTTGGATCGTCCTGGGGTAAAGTTATATGGACACCATTAGTTTATGTTTTATAACCTTAGAATTTTAAGCATTTTAATTACGTAAAAGAAATATTAATAATTTTTTTTATTGTGTGTCAATGAATCTAGCTATTAAGAGCCGATTTTTGTTTATACTTTTTCTCTGCAACCGAGAATGTTTTGTCTTTCAATGACACAAGAAATAATTGCTTTATAAGGGTCTTAATAACTTTATAACGGCAACATTTTATAGATATTTCATTTACAAGGTTATTCATGTAATCAAGACGTAAACAATGAGGTTAATTTGCATGAGAAAATAAAAATTATAAATTATACCAGCTACTGGAATAAATACTTTATTCAGATTAATTATATGTTTCATATGTAGTTGCTCATGCCATTGGAGATGCCCGTGTCTTTGTTTAGTAGTAATGATGGTAGGGATGAATAGAAGGAGCCGAGTTGTGGACGACCGCGTTGAAACTGAAACAAAAATAATCATTTAAATTATAGTAAATAAGATTGTCATAATGTAGTATAGAATTTTGTCAACTATATCAATAGACAATCCCTTTTAATATCCATTCTTTATCGATTATGCTTGTTACATGTTACATGAGCATTCACCTGCAATATATACAGTAAACAATGTGGGAGTATTAAAGAACAATATATTTGTTATGGTAGATAAAACATCCTTACCCGGTGTGGTCATTAGCGCTGTACTCAACCTTGCGGACGGAGCCGTCGGGTTGCACAAGGGAGTAGTATCCGTGTACGGCGTCTCCGTCGCGGCTTTCGTGCTGAGACTTGTGATCACCGGTGTGAGGGTCGGCCACGGAGTATGCGAAGTCGTATTTGGGATAAGCCTGGAACAGGATAAATAAATAGATTAATTTATGTTTTTATCTTCCAACTAAAAATTTTAAGCAAAATTTCCAAATATAACTTTGTACATATACGTGTTGTAAATTTAACTTAACTTACAGTAGGATAAGCAATTTGTTTCTAAGAAAATAATGCCTTCGTATGTCGAAGATTTTAGTGGATAATATATATGTATTGTGCACATACATTTCAATGTTCATTTATATTAGGATATAATGTAAAAAAAAATTAAGAACATTACAAACGACAATTCAGTAATTTATATGAAAGCAGAATAAAGAATAGAAGAATCAGAGATCTTACATAATGATCGTGACCATCGTAGTGTCCGGCGTACGCTCCAGGAGCGTAGTGAGCCAGAGGTGAATAAGCTGGACCGTAATGCCCTAAGGGTGCGTAGCCGTCATGGCGGATAATGTTCTGAGATGACACAGCATGACCGTATAAACTGGCATGGGCTGCGGCTAAGAAAGCGCCGAAAGATGCAATCTGGAAAAAAAGAAGTATAATGTGTTTCCCATTATGGAAAATTTAAGTTTATGGTGATATCCGGAATAAAGGCAATAACACTTCTTTCCCGATATTCTTTTGTATTTTAAATACATATGTAATGAAATTAAACTACTCACTTTGCTGAACATTTTGTAGTTATGTAGACCAACGTTATATGTTGATTGTTGCTAACGGTCAACGCGTGGTCGTTTTTATATAATTTAACACTAAACAAGAACAAGTGGGGCAGACTGTACCGCATACGGACCTCGGCAACGACAATGAAAATATTTTAAGGTCGAAATTAGAATTGATTAAAGAATTTGCAATAATATGTGTCATGGTATCGATGTCTATTGCTTTTTGTCATGCCATGTAGTTTACGTGAGTTTCTTGTACGAGACTGGTAGCAACCGTACAAGGTTCGGTAGTATGAATTCACACTTATTTCTGTCTCAATGTAAGATTGCTCGCGTTATTCTGTTTCGGTTTAAAGAACTTCTTGTAGTGAAATCTAATTTAGGCCCTTTGTATTTGAAATTCATTGAATCGAAAAAGAGATATTAAAAATACAAATATATACATCTATAGGATTTAACGTGCGACAGAATGAGATAGAATACATTATGTAGTGTTTCTTATATTTGTGATCTCCTCACTGTATATTGCATTACCTAATACTTGGTCTAGTCCAATTGTTGTACGTGTGTATGTTTGTACGCGTGTGTATACATATTACGAAGCCTTTACAAAAAGCGTTATAACAAGCGAGGTTGTGTTGTTCATATTTATCGTTTGTATTAATAATACACATTTTTTTGAAGGGTACACTTTTACCTTGTGTGAACTACACATAACCTTTTTTATAGTTTCACTGTACAACGACGGCCTTGCTTATGATGGTAAGCACAATACAATCCAAAAACAATAGCTACAACTGAAACATTTTTCTCTGCCAATAGTTGTTGATATGTCATGTCGGTTGCAAGGCTTTCGGATTCTGGTTACACATGGTTGATTCCAAAACGTAAACTCCCCGTACTCCGAACTAAAACTGAGTCACGTTAACGCATTTATCTTCACGAAAATGGTGGTCATCGTGATCCAGTCGGGTCATTAAGCATTACTCTCTGGTGTTACGTACAAACTGGACTATAATCAGTGACCAAGTGTATTGGACATACATCGGTTCATCTTAGACCACGACACACTTGAACTTACCACTATGGCTACGCCTGGTATTAGGTGGTCGCAGTTCAGTCGAATATAATTATCTACTATAGCTGCTGAAAAAGTTGTTGACACTACGCATTGATACATGAGGTAGTTCACCTAAACTCCTTAGAAAAGGGTAATATAGCCGATTGTCCATAGGTTGGTTAGGGAGTCTTTATTGCTTATAGTTATAAGTGTAAACATCAGGTGGACTAGATGCCTGTTTGAATTCGATTACAGATGGTTACGTATAGGATAAATGGATTACTCAACAGTAGTTTAGACCACAAGAATATTTGATGTTTTGTATTATAATTTTTTTTTCCTGTTTTTGTTGGTAATTACTAGAAAGTTCTTAATTTATATGATTATGTCATATTCTTACAGTAATTAATATTTCGCGAAATATGTGTACTGGCCTTGAGCGTTAAAAAATACAATCTATTACCTGTAAATGGGTAATAATAATTAATATTTATTTCCTTATAGTACATACTTTTATTAAGGAAGAAATGTATATAAATGGTATACTGTTTGCAAGAATATGTCTGTTGGCATATCATTTATATTATTATGATCTGTAGTCTTTAGTATTACAATATTCTTTAAAATGTTCTATAACATTCGTTTATTTCATATTTATTACAAGTACTTTTGTACTTTAATTGCATTTTACAATTTGTATTTAACACCATCTGTTGGTAGAAATAGAAAATCGTGGAAAAACTTACAAGTTATAATGAAGAAGAGTCAGACCGGAGTTTTTGGCGGGATCTTGGTCTGTCATGTAGTGGTTTTTATATTTTATTCATAATCTTGTGTTATTAGACTCTATATTTTGTAATATTGGTGGTGTATTACGTAATATAGTTAGGTTATTATGCACAAGTGAAGTGAATGGGAAATAATACCACGGAGCGTGCATTCTGAGATGCCACCAAAACTCCATGGAAAGTTCTAACAAGGAAACCACCATCTTGTTAGAACATTATAATTATCACAAGACATTTACTTGAAACAAAACATTGACACTGGCAAATGCTTCTGCGGTGCCAAAACAAGAAGACGAAGAAGAGCCAGACTGCAAAAGGGACCACCATGAAGTTCTTATACCGTGTCGGGTTGAGCCGATGAAATACAAAAGCAGTCCCCCGATCCTGAGATAAATAGTGATGAAGAAATATCGTGAGGCTTTAACCCGTAAAAGCCCGGTATAACCTATTTACCGCTGCCGCCAGCGACTTATTATCCTGTGTAGACGTTTCCACATAAATTTACCTTGGTTTTATCCTCTTCTTAGGGTTGTTTGTTTTTTATAAATTAATTATCATGCAAATTGATTAATTTGATCAATATCATGAATAATTACCAAAGTATCGTATTATAATTGTAGAGTATAAATAATGCAGGAAATTTTAAATTAAAGAAAGGAATTCTTAATATATTTCCCAATGTAAATATGTTAATTTTATTATTGCTCCTGAGTAATTAAATTAAATTTATATTCGTGTATTAATCACCTTATGGTTGCGATAATTAAAGAGTTTATCAGTAATATTAATAATTCATGAGATTGAATTACAAATAAGTGTATGAATAGCACTGAACTTCTTAATAATGTGCTTGAATATATTTTTTGTTTAAAATTATAAGCATTAAAAATGTGAAACCTCAAGTTTCCTAATATGTCCTTAGAATTTTTTACTGCAGTTAATATTTTTATAGGTAACTAGCGGACCCGGGGACGTTGTCCTGCACTGATAATAAAAAAATATATACGTATGTGTATGAAACGTATAAGGCGACTTGACTTTTTCCGATTCTTACAACAATTATCATTATATTACAACCAATTTACAAAAAAACCTTGACAAATTATGTTTAGGTACATTCCTTCCCCGTTAATTACTCTATCTATTAGTGAAGACCGCACTAAAATCCGTTCTGTAGTTTTTGAGTTTATCGCGAACATCCAGACAGACGGACAAACGCGGCGGAGGGCTTTGTTTTATAATATGTAGTGATTATGAGTAATAATGTGGGATAAGGGTAAGAAGATGCTGATGATGAAATAATTACGGGTAATCATAAAAATACCTACTGCATATTTTTTGAAACGTAGATGATAGAACAAATATAAGTGTATACAATTATAAGTCTATAGTCTATAGACTTTTAGAGCATTAAACGATTATCAGAATTACTATTAAGCTTTATTTTATCAATGATTAATTATATGTCTATTTTTTATTTTGCTATTAATAAGCATATTGGTTTTTGTTAAAAAATATACATTCCAATATTCCTGAAAAATAGAGAACTCAACTCTTTCAGACTGGACTCCCTGAGCTTTTTTGTAGATAGTTTTATCTACATAAACAAAATGACAGAGATATGTCGTTATGCGCGTATCACTCAAAAACTATTCAAACAGATTTCAAGCTTTTCACTTTTAGTTTTACAACTTAGACGCTTGGTCCTTATTAAAAAAATTATCATGATAGCTTAATTTAACCTAAAAGTTATTATTGAAGTAATTACGATTTTTACTGATTTTTTTTAATTACCAGTGGAAAGAGGGGTAAGCGGTTCTTATGTTTTTCCTCTATGCATAAAATATACTGCTAAGATAATACATAAAAATCAATTATCGTTTATTCGAAAATGTTTTAAGGCGGAATAAATATACATTTTGTGATATAAATGAATGGGATAATTTTGAATGTTAATGATGGTTATCTTAAAATTGATATGAAGGGTTCAAATCTGGTAGCCCGATGAAGCTACGAAGTCCCGCCATGCTAATAGCGTAGTCAATTTTGTGTGATTTTTTTTTTGCAACACTCTTGTGGGGAGCTACGGTATATAAGATCAATATCATGTAACTTGAAAAAAAAATCGGTTTATTTTGGATTACCCAAAAATATATATATTTGTGTTATCCATTACACCGTAACTCGTTAATGAGTTGCGCTACAAAACATTTATTTTTGTACTATTTAACTGATCATCATAAAAATAAGCAGTATGTAGATATTTATTGATATTTTTACATAGACAATATTTTAGACTTTATCTAATTTCTATACTGATTAACCCATCGTCTATAATCTTTGACTAATAATAATATTGCAATAAAGACAATATTTACATAATAATAGCAGGACCCGGCGGACGTTATCCTGCCCTGATATTAAAAAATATGTACTTCATGTGCATGAAATGTTTAAGGTAACTAATTTATTTTATTTCATAAAGATTAATAGTGTATCCCGTCTAAATAGTCTTCCAATGACCTCATTATATGTGACCATTTTTATAAGATAAATGGGTATAGTAAGCTATCGTAGAAATGTAGGTATATGCCATCGTAGGCTTTTTTGTAGATCTATAAAAGAGAAATATCTCAGTACGCATTGTTTTGTTATATCTCAACAGGATTAATTGTGCAGCGTTTTCGACGAACATTAGTCCCACGTCAGAATTCGTTGTTGAAATACTCAATGTATCAGTATTCACTTTCTTCTTCTTCTTTATTTTTTGGCTCCGTCACGGTTTGTGCACTAGCCAGCGTCAAGTAACAAGATTTTTCCAAGTAAGTGTCTTGTGATAATTATAATGTTCTAACAAGATGGTGGTTTCCTTGTTAGAACTTTCCATGGAGTTTTGGTGGCATCTCAGAATGCATGCTCCGTGGTATTATTTCCCATCCACTTCACTTGTGCATGCATAATAACAGAACTATATTACGTAAAACACCACCAATATTACAAAATATAGAGTCTAATAACACAAGATAATGAATAAAATATCAAAACCACTACATGACAGACTAAGATCCCGCCAAAAAACCAGTACTCACTTTAAAGGCTAAATGTAAAAACAATTGAGAATAGAACAATCACTATGTACTATGTCCCACGCTTAATAAAATGTTAGCAGAATCCACTGAGTTTGATCATAAAAACGTTGGAGGTTTAAGAGCTTATCTCTATAGACTCTTATATTGACGAAACAGGGATGTATATTTTTTATTTAATATATATATCACATTTGTATTATTTATAATACATTTTAAATAGGTATAGAGACAGTCATACATTTAACAATCATAGTCATAATTTTAGACTTTTTAGTCAGACTTAATTTCTTCAGTAATTATGGTAGCCATGGGCAGGAGCGGGATGCACGGAAGGGCGAGAGTTGTGTACAACAGCGTTGTTACTGAAACAATAATCAAATGTAATATTAATCAATTAATACTTATAATATAGCATACTAGCGACCGTGCCCGGCTTCGCATGGATGCTATGTACTAATGAGAAGTACAATTCATATTTTTTTGTTGCGTGTAATTTTATATTTGTGATATACTTTGAGACATTCGTTGTAATTTTATACTGTAAAGAGCAGTTTTAATCTACACAAAAGGTTGAGAAACGCTGGGAGGTTACCAAAGTATTTAATTGACGTAATATTAATCAAACTATTAATCAAAATAGTGACGTAAATCACCAATGATTTGTCTTTAATACATAAAATATAAAAATGAATGCTGAGGGTTAGACTATCCTATCCGGGATTTTTTGTAAGCGTTTTTATATGTAGAATTTTGTAGTACATTATTTTTAGGTATCTCATGGTTTAGTCGGCGTTGTCAATGTAAGCGCCCAAAAACTATTTGCGACTTTATTGGAATACGTCGACTTTTCTCTACTTTATAGAAACGTAATATACATGTATTATAAACACAAACCTTCCGGAAAAAAATCTGTATATAACCCTGAAAACCGTATCTAAAATCTGTTACATAGTTTAGAAGTACTAAGGAAACACACAGCCAAAGAAGAAAGGGACTTTGTTTTACAATATTTATAAATACGTAAAAAGTAAAATTCCATATATATATATATATATCTGTCTTACCCGGTGTGGTCGTTAGCACCTTATTCGACTTTGCGGATGGTGCCATCAGGTTGCGCCAGGGAGTCTCCGTCGCGGCTCTCGTGCTGGAATTTGTGGTCACCGGTTTGAGGGTCGGCCACGGAACCCGCATAGTCATAACTGACGTAAGCCTGAATTTAAATATAATTAAAATATATACTTTGATCTGCTTAATTTTTCATAAAATCACAGTATTGTTTAATTAACTTACATATTGATCATGACCATCGTAGTGGGCAGCTACGGGAGCAGCGTAGTGTGCAATGGGAGCGCCATAGCGTGAAATGGGAGCGGCGTATTGCGCTACAGGGGCAGCATGGGCATAGGAAATATATGCCAAGGGAGCATGGTCGGTTTCGTCATGGCGGATGATGCTTTGAGATGAAACAGCGTGACCGTGTCCGAAAAGACCGGTACTAGCTGCTACCAGGAGAGTGCTGAAAGCTACGATCTGAAAATGACAAGTTGTATGTGAAAGTAGTATTATATAAACAAAACATAAATGCTGTCTATTAAAATACGATAAATTCATAAAAACTAGATATACATAACATTCATTGACAATTTATTATTATACTTTTAAAGTGGTTCAGAATTTAAATTAAATTAAATATTTAAAAGGCCGGCAATTCCCCTGGTGTTGCTAGTGTCTATGGACGGCGGTGATCACTTACCATCAGGTGACCCACCTGTTCGTTTGCCCCCTATAATATAAAAAAAAAGAATTGCATATGTCTTAATAACTCATTTAACTAGTATTTCAATACTATGTTAGATTTTTTTTTTTCGAATCGAATACGCCATTGGACTAACGGGCCTTACAGTCTCACTGGACTACTCTACATTGGTATATTGTCGGATGATATATGGTTTATAATGCTTGATAACTTACTTTGCTGAACATTTTGATTGTTCTGTTTCAGCTACTGAACGTAGATTGATAACAACAGTCCAGAAATACTATTATATATTATGTCGCTATGTTGATACAGTTGCTCACAATATTCAACGTATCAGATTCAATCTTAATTTTTTAATTATTTGGTAATAAGTATTATTTATACTAGAGACGGTGTACATTAAACATACTTAAGACAAAATAATCGAAATGCTTTAGAATAGTTTTTGGAACTTATTACGGTATTCCTGTCTCTGTGTTTGTAAACGTATCACGTAAAAATTTATATAGAGGAACGTGTGGAGTCTTAAATTCCGTAGACTATATCATGAAGTGTAAATTACAGAATATTGATGAAATCTGATGTGGTAATAGCTTACACACTGGAGTAACATATAGGTTCTTCTCATATACACATATAAATTTGTATATATTACGTATAATAGAAGAGAAAATATATCGAATCTATTCATTAAATATAGATAGATATTTGACAGATAATACTCGTGGGGGGGGGGGGGGCTTTAGAATCGGAATACGTTTCGCTCATTTTTTGATTTTTTACCTGATTCTCGATGTGTTTATATGCGCGTATCACGCGGAAACTATTCAACCAATTTTAATGTCATTTTGTAGAGTAATAGCTTATACACTACAGTAATATATAAAGTGTATTATTTTCTCGTGTGTTAATCTGTCTCTGCTTATAATAATAAAGAGTTGTACATATAATTATGATTGTATTACGATTATATTGTGAACTGTAGCGAATCGATACAGAGTTAATGGGAATCGTTTTGTTTTAATTACAGATTAAACAAATCTTTTTACAACAATTCGACGATAACTGTACAGTTTTGTTTGTTTTATGTACTGAAATATTAAAAGGAAGAGCATGAACAATAATGGAATTATTTTTATGTTTCTTAGGTTTTTTTCAAATTATAACTCTCATGGATCTTGGATTTATTCTAATATCTCATTTATGTTCAGTACGTACATTGTAAAATTAGTTTCATCATTGTACGAGTTTTAATATTATTTTTATAGCTATTAAATTATTAGGTATGTGTGTGGTATTAAAACAAAAATATATACTTGTGTTGTCATACATAGATTGTGGAAAATGTACCGTTTTAGTAGTTTAAATGTTCTGAAAAAGAATATAAACATTATTTTCTATGATAAGTAACTACATATGTGGAGTTAATTTTTATGTTTGTTTGCATTATTCTAATTTAAAACTTTTATGAATTTTGCCATGGTACATTTTCTTTTAGCGCTATGTGTAAAAATAAATTAAGGTAATAAATATATTAATTATATTATTTTACTATTATTTTTACTAGTTAAAGTATAAATAATGTATCTGATATTTATCTTAAAATGATTATGTCCAGAAATCACAATAATCTTAACGGGTTTCGATTCATTGCATTACGGATTGGGTTAAGCTTGAAATTCGCTACTGAATTTCTAAGCTCTTATTGTTAAGTTTTATAAAAAATATCTGTCATTCGAGGTACTTCTGTACATGCACGGTCACTGCTGCTCCATATTCGCTATTTGTGATTGGGTTTGGAGAGAAATGAAATGTAGGTGGTTGCGTCCATCTAACAGGGGTTTAATGAGTGGCTTATTCGCTTGCCATTTAGGTTATTAACGGTAAAATCCTTGTTTATCGTTCCTACCACTCTGTCACACACTTGCACAATGAGCTGTATATACGCTCTACTCAGACAATTACGCCAGTTTATTAGTAACGGGTAACTAGTCTTTTACCCCTGTTAACTAATTTACCTCTTCACGGCAATCAGGTTTACGATGTGCGTGGGTAGTTGCAGAGGTCTGCAATCGCGCGCCCCACATCTTCGGCTATTGAGGAAGGTTTCGACTGGGTATTCTCTTGGAGCTTCTTGGTGTAAATTGTTCAGTCAAACCTGCCGATTGTTGTTGAAATTATTGTTTAATCTGATAGCTATTAAAAATTGGTACCAGCGGGTGATTAGACGGAAATCTGGTAATATCTAAAATAGTGATATCAAGGACATCTCAGGACGTGCTGCTATAGTAAGTAGACTAGTCAATACCTTAAACACTATAACCGCGGGTCACTGAGTTGTCGTAGAGATGTTTTCTCTGAATAGAGGTACGTGAAAAGTTCCACCACCACGATGGTGACACAGTCCCCGCACAGGATGTCCCGGAGTTCCTGGATTTCCAATTTATTATTTGGTGATATGTATACCTCGAAAATCCTCATTTCCCGATGACCAATCGAGATGAGGGAGTCGAGTCCATATATTGTTCTTAGATTTTTATGCAGGATAACATGATGCATCAGCTAACAAATGCGCAAAAGATATTTAAGTAGGTTGCTTTAAATATATGTATAATATTTTTTATGAGTTTCTATCTTTCTTAACCACATACAATACTGACACCTATAGTCAAAGAATTGTGTATATATGTACATTAAATTAATAGCGGGTATTAATATTTCTGCGGAGACTTTTTATTGTGAAGTCTGCGAGTATTTATGTCTGTCGATGTCTTTAGTTTTTTCAGTTTCAGAACAACTAAAGTTGTATTCAATAAAATATATGGAATGTTACATATGTTGATAAGATTTATTTACAGTATATCACATTCGTATATTTACAATAAACATTAAATAGGTACAATACACATTTGTCAATCAATCATTTTATAAGGATAAATTCTTCAGTAATGGTGGTAGCTATGGGCAGGTGCGGGATGCACGGAAGGGCCGGAGTTGTGTACGATAGCGTTGAAACTAAAATAATAATAAAATGTACTAATTAATGTTTACAATAATACACACACATAAAATAGTACAATTCTGAAACTAGTTAAAATGTTACTGTCTAAACTATTGAGATTTTTTAATGTTTATATATTTGTCTCACCCGGTGTGGTCATTAGCGCTGTATTCGACTTTGCGGATGGAGCCATCAGGTTGCGCCAAGGAGTAGTATCCGTGCACGGAGTCTCCGTCGCGGCTCTCGTGCTGAGACTTGTGGTCACCGGTGTGAGGGTCGGCCACGGAGTACGCAAAGTCATATTTGGGGTAAGCCTGAATTTAAATATAATTAACATATATATATATATACTTTAACCTGCTTAATTTTTCATAAAATCACGGTATTTTTCGTTAACTTACATATTGATCATGACCATCGTAGTGGGCAGCTACGGGAGCAGCGTAGTGTGCAATGGGAGCGGCGTAGTGTGAAATGGGAGCGGCATAGTGCGCTACAGGGGCAGCATAGGAAGCATATGCCAAGGGAGCATGGTGGGCTTCGTCATGGCGGATGATGCTTTGAGATGAAACAGCGTGACCGTGTCCGAAAAGACCGGCATTAGCTGCTGCCAGGAGAGCGCTGAAAGCTACGATCTGAAAATTGTAAATTATATGTAAATGTAGTATATAAACAAAAAATACATTATATTTGTAAAAAAAAAAAACAATTTATTAGAAAGAATTAGATATTTCCAACGTGCATTGATAATTTACTATAATACTTGTTTTAGTGGTTCAGAGATGCATATATCTCGTAGCCAATATTAATGTTACTGTATTAATATATTTTGGTGATATTTTTACATCATGTTAATATAGTATTGTGGATATTATGCAGTTTATAATTTTTAATAACTCACTTTGCTAAACATTTTGGTTGTTCTATTTAGTTACTGAACGTTGATTGATGTCAACAGTCCATATACATGATTATATAGTATGCCGATCTTGGTTAATGCACTAGAAGTGGGGTGGAGAAATGTGCGCGGCTCCTTGACTGTAATTTTTATATGCAGCGAAGGTCGCGCTATGTTGTTACAATTGCTCGTATTAGTAAACGTGTCTGATTCAATCTGAAACACTTTAATTGTTACTCGATAACTATTATTTATACTAGACAAAAAGAGTAAAGAGACTAAGTCTGTGCATTAAACAAATTTAAGACAAAATATTGTAAAAGCTTAAAACTCGATAACAGGTTACATTTAGTTCGTTTTTGTTGTTTTGTCAGCTTCTGTGTTTGTATTTTTATACCCTCATCTATACATATAATAAGAGTGTAAATCCAACGTGTCTGTATTATTTTGATTTTTGAGGAAAAAAATTGTTGCAAGTGTCTAGGAATAAGTAATAGAACCCATTTCGATCATTTTTAGAAATGTCTGTCTGTCTGTTTGTTTGAACAGGCATCACTGATAAAGTACTAGGTTTCTGATAAAACACCAGCAAATAATGAAACACATTCCGGAGCAACATTCATTTTTTGTTTCATTAAAATCGGTTAACTCTATCAAAAGTTATTGTAATTTTAATGACGACGGGAGTTAAGTACGAGATAAAAATAGATAAGTAAATGGAGTTTAGGCTCCTCTAAAAACCAGGGTATTTTATAACATAAATAAACATTGCCACATTATTACATTACTAAGACATAGAACGAAAGAGAAATGGTTAATATTTTATTTTCACATAAATATTTTTTTCTCTCTTTAATATGGGCTTTGTCGCATAGCGACTATGATGCCCCGTAACAACATCACAGACATGTTCAGTTCCACAATACAATCATTATTACATCTTAAAAGCTAACCTTGCGATTGTGTACAATGATTTCGCATTCTGAGACAGAGGGTCTGCCAGGATCGAATTACAAATACCTACATCCATGGATCGAGTAATCTTGAAATTCATTAATCACTTAAGAAGTTCTGTAATTAATTAATATGCATTATTGCAAATAGATGGCGCTCAACCGCCATTTTCTAAATCTATTACTACTATAATATACATTCTAAAAATTGGCCAATTACATATATAACATATTTCTATAAATTGAATAACTTACTTTGTACTTTGTATAAGTAAAATATGAGTTTTTTTTTCTATCGCATAAGGTTTATGATTAAATTTGTAAATTTCTCATTAGTTTTGTGATGTAAATATTACAAGTTATTAAACCTAATCATAGTTTAGGGCAATTTTTTATTATAATAAAAAATAGAGAGACTAAAATTGTTCATTGAACATAAATGTAAGAAAAAATCATATTTAGTAGCAATAACAGACTACATTTTTGACGACAACAGATGGCGCTAAACTTATAATTTTATCGGTTTATTGTCAGTAAGAATATTATTGCAAGGAAGAGTATAGATAACAATGAGATAATTTCTGTGTTTTTAGGTTTATTTCGAATTATAATTTTCATAAATTTACCTTGATTCTTATGTCTTAATTACGCTTTGAATTAATGAATACTTTTTGGTTTATGCATTACGGAGCTTGCATTTTCTTCCAGCGCTACCGTGGAAGAAAAGAGACTGCAGGTAGTGTAAATAAAAGAAAGGATAACATAAAAATAATAATAAGAATGAGCTATGTGAAGTATATATGAATGAATATTATAAGCCCTTGGCAAATTTTTTGAGACTCCGATCTCAAAATGGCAGATTATGTTTACAATTATTTTTTAATTTCACTACATCGTACATTGTACATTTCATGGTTTAATAAAAACAAAGTTCGTACAAATGAAAAAATAATTTAATGATACATTTTACATGAAAATAATTATTTTACAATTCATCATTTGTTATTTTTCAAAGCTTTGTAATAAATCAGATATTTTTAAGCGTATGCTGCCAACAGTCTATTGACCTATGACTTAGGTCTACATTCGTTTGTATAGAACTTAAATATTTATGGTTTTGGACATTCCAGGGGTTAATATTGTTTTTACAGTTGTTAAATTAGAATATTAGTGTTATGTTACTCCTATACCTGCGTGTATCGTCACAAAGTTTTGTCCATGTTCGCAATAACTGTAGGTGTGGGAACACATTACTGTTGTGTGTTACGAACTATCTGACTGTATGACGATAGATGCAGCACCATAACATGGCCCATGGTTTTTACACACATCAAAGGAACTTGGAAGCCCTAATTTTGAGTTAATATTGAAGTGACAAAGGGGTACGACCATTATTATGTTTTAACCTAACACATTACATTACAAATACACAAGATATACAGATATAAATTGAAATTGTTTCATTAATCGTTTTCATTTTTTGTATTCCGTTCCACGCGGACGAAGTTGCGGACACAGCTATTACGTATAAAACCTTATAGAGGTACGTGTAGATTCCTAACACTATGGACTACATCATCATGTATAAATTACCGGATTTTGATGAAATCTGGTATGGTAATCATTTACAAATTGAGTAACATATAGGTTATTTTTATATAAATATATATATATTTTTATATACGTATATCTTATTTATAATTAAACAGTAAAGTTACGAAACGTATCCATTAAAAATATTTGTTATTTCCGTATGTGTACATTTATATATGTTTATAAAAATAGCTGTACATATTACCATTATTATAACTGTAACGAATTGATATAGGATTAATTTGATTTATTGTATTTTCATCTGTATTTATTTAGAAATGAAAATAAAATAATTACCTTTTTGAAATTCATAGATAAGTATTACACTTATTGTTTTAGTAGTAAGTTAATTTTAGGCAAAATTGATTTTATTTATCATACTGGTTTTAATATTACATTATCATTATAAATTGGCATGTGTCTGTATTGAAACGAGAGTATATACTTTTATTTCATTTTTATATGGAGTTAAACGTAGTGGTCTAGTTGTTTTACGTTCGCAGGCTTTACAAGAATTAAGAACACTGATAATATTAACAGACAATGATATGAACACATACAAACTTATCTTTTTATGGTTTATTTCGAGTTAAAACTATCACGAGTTTGGCTTTATTCTATTGTCTGTTTTTCTACTACTAGCGTTGTCTATAAAATTTAAAATAAGGCAGTGGTCTTATTCAATATATGGGCTTGACTATTGTTTCATATTTGTTAATTTTTAAAGAGTGTATCTGTTATCTATACTTATAGTAAAATAGTAAAGAGTCGAGTACTATTAAATATATATAAGAAAAAATACTTTAGAAGGCTTTAAAATCAATCAAAGAACACGTTTTTATAGTTTCTAGAATTAGTTGTTTGTCTATAGGAGTATTTGTACGTGATTATTGCAAAGTAGTAAAGGCGGGTGATTAAATGAGAGAGTTTGATAACACTACTTGAGTTGGATGAATTTTTAGCCTTTAATAAATAGTGATACCAAACACATCTCTGGATATTGTCCAATTAAGTAGCTCGGTCAATACCTACAATACTATAATCGTAGGTCACAGAGTTCTCGTACAGGTGTTTTCCATGAGAAGTAGGGGAATAGTTCCACTGCTTATCATTGGCGTTGAAATCGCTCGTCATGTTGGTGGGATAGTCGCTGCTCACTGAGCTTTATGTCGCGATAATCCCCATTTTCCAGCTGCCGCTAGAGGCAAGGACACCGACAGGCATACATTGTTGTTAGGTCTCGATGATAGATGACGTGATGGACGATGTATAAACTAACAAATAGTAGGAAAAGGTATTTAGGCAGGCCATAAATATGAATTCCATTTAAATGAGAGAGAGAGAGTGAGAGCTATAAAGAGTGCGAGTATATGGGCAAAGTTTGACTTAGCGAGGACACGGAGATATCTATTTCGGTCACAAAACAGTAGTGCTCTTATTATCGTGTTCAAATTCGAAGGCTGTGCTTAGCAAAATAGACTGGCACACGAGCAGTTCCAAATTATTCTTCAGGAATGGTGACCTGTTTTGTGTCGCCTCAGCACTGCCGATTCTGTTGAAATTGTTGGTATCTAGTTATTGGCTGCAGTAACCACTTAACATCAGGTAAACAGTATGCTTACCAACAGGCAGGAAGTAACAACTTCGTGAAATAAAAAAGTTTTATAGGCTTTCTTGGTAGTTTTACTCTAAATAATTAAAAAAAAAACTAATGAAATTTATCGAGTTTGGTCATAAAAAGTATTACACATTCAGGAACTTATTCTTGTATAGCATATACGTTTATTGACTGTATGTTGACCAAACAAAGAAGGGCAACTCTCTATTAAAATCTAGGAGAAATAAGGTTTTTTGTAATAAAATATATGGAAATGTTACATATGTAGATAAAATTTATTTACAGTATATCACATTTGTATATTTACAATGAACTTTAAATAAGTACAGACACAGTCATACTTTCATTAATCATAGTCATCTTAAGGGTTTAATTATTTCAGTAATGATGGTAGCCATGAGCGGGTGCGGGATGCACAGAGGGGCCGGAGTTGTGTACGACAGCGTTGAAACTGAAATAGTAATAAAATGGATTAATCAGTACTTATATTATAAAAAATAAAATTCTAGATGTAACGAATTGAATAGCTACTACCTAAGTTTATTGATATTTTTATGTTAATATATTTAGCTTACCCAGTGTGGTCATTAGCGCTGTATTCGACCTTGCGGATGGAGCCATCAGGTTGCGCCAGGGAGTAGTATCCGTGCACGGAGTCTCCATCGCGGCTCTCGTGCTGGGACTTGTGGTCACCGGTGTGAGGGTCGGCCACGGAGTACGCAAAGTCATATTTGGGGTAAGCCTGAATTTAAATATATACATATTTTAACCTGCTTAATTTTTCATAAAATCACGGTATTGTTTAGTTAACTTACGTATTGATCATGACCCTCGTAGTGGGCAGCTACGGGAGCAGCGTAGTGTGCAATAGGAGCGGCGTAGTGTGAATGGGAGCGGCATAGTGCGCTACAGGGGCAGCATGGGCATAGGAAGCATATGCCAAGGGAGCATGGTGGGCTTCGTCATGGCGGATGATGCTTTGGGATGAAACAGCGTGACCGTGTCCGAAAAGACCGGCGTTGGCTGCCGCCAGAAGAGCGCTGAAAGCTACAATCTGAAAATAGTAGAGTGTAAAAATATAAAGTATAAAAATATAAATAATTATCAATTTATTATTTTACATTTCTAGTCGATTAGAAATATTATTTTGACTGTATTCTAATAACATGTTCGTTTATTTTGGATAATATTATACAATTTATACTGTTTTAATAACTTACTTTGCTGAACATTTTGGTAGTTCTGTTTGGCTATTGAACGTAGATTGATGTCAATAGTCCAGAATTATGATTATATATTATGTCGCTCTTGGTCAGTGCACTGGTGGTGGGGTGGAGAAATGTGCGCGGCTCCTTGACTATAATTTTAATATGTACTGAAGGTCGCCGTGTTGATACAATTGCTCGCATTGCTGTTCACTATTTGATACGTTCGTATCACATTTTTTTTTTCAAATAATTCGTTGATAGGCACAATCATCAATAAATGTTTTCGTGTAATGTCCACTTATTAGTTGGAAGACATATTTTTTCGGGAAGGGATTATTATTGATGTCGTCATACGAGACGGGTGGTTGAGTATCTTATGGATTTATATTGTTTTGATACACATTTTTAGTATGAAGAGATAATAGGCTAATGGAAGATTTCTGATTAAATTTATTTCTGATAAGATTTCTGATTTAATTTATTATTTACTTTGAGTTTCATTTAACATCACATGAGATTGCAGGTAGAGTTTATATATATAAATTATATATATATATAAAATTATTAAAAGGTTAAGCTGAAATATAATAGTTACATATATTAATTTAAAATATGATGAATAAAAATAACTTTAATTTAGATCATAAAAGCAATACATAATAGTTACTCAACTTAGTCTACCCAGTAATGCCGATTTAATGAATTTAGCGCTAGATAATGCAACTTTCTGGCGTCGAAAACGGCATTTTATTTGTGTTTAGTGACTAAAATAATTATCTATTCTGCCAAGCACCTTTTAATAGTACTAATTTTCGGACTTGTTCTTATTATTTTATGATTTCATATAAGCTTACTTTCTTAATCTTAACATGATAGATTTTTTATACACAGAGGGCTTCTACAATGCTTATAATCTAGACGCTACTGATTCTTATATATTTCTGACTGGTAATAACCAAATTACCCTTATAATGATTATAAGAGAAGATTCCTAATTTGCAGTAGAAATATAGATTGGATAAGTATAGACTGAAATTAGGAACTATTTCTACGTCAATGTAGTCATTATATGTTTATATTTCACTTTATATTGTGTTCATTTATTCTTTCGGAATTATTAACAATCTTAATGTACTTCATATATTCATTATCACTTGCTTAAATAATTTGGTATAACGAAAAAGTTTTACCATTAAATATGTAAAAATAACGGATAAATAATTCTGAAATAAATTTTCGCAATTGCTTTGGTCTTAAAATATTAAATTCTATTTTGATAACCAAATATACCTTATAAGGGATCGATAAAAATTCATTAAAGTTATCAACAAATGTTCTATTGTGTGTATAACTTTAAAAAAAATTGCATTGCAACCAATAAATTATACTAATTTTAGACCAAGAAATAAAGATAGCGAGTCAGAGCCTTAAACTTCAATATTACAATATTTCCAGCATATTTACTATGTATTATTTATTGACAATTCAATTTTTTTCGTGTTTTAACTATTGGATATTATAAAAAAGAATGAATTAATTATTTAATATTACTTAGAATTTATTAAAATGTAGTAAAATAGCAAACGTTTATGTTTTTAGCAACTAGTGTATTTGCTTTAATTCAGTTGGCAACATTAACTCTAGTTTTTATTCTATTCAATATTTGTTTAATTAATATTTTACATGTAAATTTTAGTTTTTTAATTGGTTTGTTTATTTTTAACTCAAGGAGTAGATTTCTGGAGCATAACTAAGTTATTTTTGCTATATGTATTATATTTAGAACGCAACTTAATTAAGTAATTGGGTCTATCAGTAACCTACATGTTAATGTGGGAGTCATCGTTCCGTGACGTTCTATCCTATAGTTAAAATACAGTTTATGTTTGTTTGTAATAATATTCGAGAAGGTCATTTGAAATTTATATAAAGTAACATTAATTTATTCGTTTCAATTTAAACATTAGTGTGATTATAAATATTTACGAGTAAAATAGCCAAGGTTTTTAATATTAGATGTAACAAGCATACTATTCTTTCTTTTTTTTTTGGACTACATTAAGAGAAAAGTGCAATTAGTCGGTTGTCGACTGACGGTGTAGAAAAAAATCATGGATTAACCTGAATGCTCGAGAAGTGTTCTAGTATTATTACCACAGTGTTGTGGGAAAATACATAATTATAGATTGTAAAGCGTTTACAATCGCCAATACCTCGTGGGCAACAGATTATGCTAGTACTTGTGTTTAGAAGAACACATACATTATAGACGTCTAGAATAGTCTACTGATAATTGTGTAGAAGGCGGTAAATGCTTTTCGAGTGTAGATAAGTTGCCACACTTTATAACTCAAACGACTTGAGGGATTTTAATATATACGGTGTTTTTTTATTCGTTTTAATTGTGGGAGTGAAATGATGATAGGATGATGTCTGTGAAGTAAATAACAGAGGAATGAAAACAATAATCTTATCATTTACTTACCAACATGCTACTGAACTACTAATTAATTAATATAAAAAAAAAGTAATATCTTCGCAATCGGGTTTTTTTTTACTTTTCTTTGTATCGACTCTACTTGGATGATTAAAATTAAACATTTATGTGCGAGTAAAAACCAATCAGAGGGATGTACTACATCGAAGCGTTTATAACATAATAATAACGCGGTTCCTTGCGCATACGCAGAAATGGATTCAAATTTTACAATGAACTCTTCATGACGTATAACACCGTAGCACAACGTCCTATTGTCATGAGGAATTTTCTAGGGCTTGTTTGATTAGGTTCATAAATATTTTTTTTAATATCTGACTAAGCACATATCCTGAACCAACCATAAAGCAAGAAATCGTGGAAACAAAAGTTATGTTATAGCGTATTTCCCTGATAACTGGTCCTTTTTAATGCTTGGTGTGTTGTCAACCTCAGTAGTTATGTAATTTAATACCAAGTACCATTGTAATGAGACAGCACTCTAACGTTTCCTAAACTTCTTTTGAAACACTAAATATTTTATGGAACCATGTATAAAGAGTAATTTTGTTTTCAAATAAAATGTTTAAAAAAATATAAAAATACGTTTGTTGAATAAAACAACGCAATGCAACTCCTCGTGAAAAAGTAATAACACCTAAAATTCCAACAGAATTTTTGTTTTTTTTTTTCAAACTGGCTTACACTGTTTTGACACGGAGGCCTCTACAGTTCCACCGGACTACAAAATTCCAACAGAAAAGTCTTTTCAGAATTATAAGCATAACAATTACCTACACGATACTGTGATGGTTAGAATGCGAAGGCGTTTTTTTTCATATTACGATTTCTCGTAAGTCTATTTTCCTACATTAAATGATTATTGTTATTCATGTACTATTTTATATATCTTTGTGTAATTATCAATGTTCATAAATTAAATAAATAATATACAATTAGTTAACATAAGTGTACTTTTTAATATATAAATTAAGGAATTCATTATATTTAATTAGTCGCTGGTAATTTATATTACTTATTTGCACATGCCTTTACTGTAATATGATATTAAGAACATCATCAGTCATAAATACATTAATCAATCAATCAATAATTAATTATTATTATAATTTTTCAATAGTGATGGTAACCAGCTGGGTGCACAAAAGGGCCAGAGTTATGTACGACAGCATTAAATCTGAAAAAGAAATTTAAAAAATTATTTTCTTGTAATTTATTTTACCGAATTATAATAATTTCATTAATAAAAAAAACATGTTTTATCACGACATATTATAAAACAAAGTTGTCCGCCGCGTCTGTCTGTATGTTCGCGATAAACTCGAAAACTACTAAACGGATTATAATGCGGTCTTCACCAATAGATAGAGGAGTAAGGTTTAGGTATATAATTTTGTTTAAATTGGTTGAAATATAACGATAATTGTTGGAAGTGTCGGAAAAAAAGTCAAGCCGCTTGGGAGCTTTCATCGAAAACGCTGCCTACTTCTTTTGAGACATAACAAAACATTACATACTGAGATATTCCTATTTTATAGATCTATAAAAAAGTCTGCGATGACATATACCTATCTTTTAAACTTACTATACGCATCTATCTTCTAAAAACATGGTCACATACAATGAGGTAATTGGAAGGCTACTTAGACGGATACAGTATTAATCTTTATCAGATTGAATACATTAGTGACCTTAAGCATTTCATGTATATAATTATATATTTATTATTACCAGGGCAGGACAACGTCCGCCGGGTCTGTTAGTAAAGTATAGGTTAAATTTGTCGTGGAAATGCGAAAAGCTATTCAATAGTTGTTAAAATCGTACCCGGTGTGATCGTCAGCGCTGTACTCGACCTTGCGGACGGAGCCAGTCGGGTTGCACCAGGGAGTAGTATCCGTGCACGGCGTCTCCATCGCGGCTCTCGTGCTGGGACTTGTGGTCACCGGTATGAGGGTCCGCAACGGAGTAAGCGAAGTCGTACTTCGGGTAAGCCTTAATTATATTTAAAATATTATATATTAACTTGTACTTGATGTATATTTAAGAAAAAAATTTACTTGACATTCTTGTTGTTCAAGTACGATGAATAAACTGAGGAATATAAATTTTGAAGTAGAGTATAAATTTATGATTGTTTTAGCTATGAGGCTAAATAGTTTAGATGCCTATAGTATATACATTATACTATGTACATATAGTAAATGTATATTGGCCATTACTTTTTATTATTTGATGGTAATTTATTACCTGCATAATGAAATAGTTAGTAGCAGATTAGTGATAGAGAAAAAATTATTAATTACCACATTGACCCAAAAAGTATTGACAATTTGAAACAGTGAGAAATCTATAATACTCTATATTTGACTACTGCGGGGTAAAGTATTTAATGAAACTAGGATTACAATTAATAAATATCGGTATACTAACGTATTCGTCATGACCGTCGTAGTGAGCTACGGGGGCAGCGTACTGAGCAACGGGAATGGCATAACGGGTTATAGCAATACCGGGAATAAGGGGAACCTGATGGGTTAAATCATAGTGAACGATGTTTTGTGAGGAGATGGCGTCTCCATAAGGCGCAGCGGCGGCAGCAGCCAAAATAGCGCTAAAAGCAACAATCTGAAAAAGAATTAAACTATTAAATACAATGTTATTACATCTTTAAACTTTTTGCAGATATGAAGAATATACAAAAGTGTAACCATTTTCCCAATTCCGATAATATGTTTTATAGGTAAACTATATGTTTCTCATATTAATTCTACGTTCTTTGATTGAACTTACTTTGCTGAACATTTTTATTATATGAGTATGTTATCTTATAGATAGATGGATGGATAGTGGTTGACAACAATTTACTTACAATATTATTTATAGAACATTTTCGTTAACAAGAATTTGGTGGGGCAATAAAATTCGTGCAACCACCTCGACTTTATAGTCGATATTATTATCGTTACGGTAATTTGACATATGAAAAGGTCACAATTTTCTGTATGTAGCCTATAAAGTAGACTTTTAATTGGTTTAGACTGATACGACACTTAATTGAACGTTTTACTTTGTACATGACGTAATTTGTTAGTGAGAAGTAATTATCATCTAGAATAATTGGCATGGTAAGTTCGGGTGAGTGCCTTAAGCGCTCCCCTTAGTAGTCCGGTAGAACTGTAAAGGCCTTATGGCTAACAGTGTAGGTCAGTTCGAAAAAAAAATGGCATGGTAAGAACTATATTTGTTATTATGTACATCCCGTACAAGTAAATATTTATATAGCAGTAGAAATGAGAGTTAGAGGATTTAACGGGAAAATGAGTTTATAACTTACTAAAGACCTTGGCATGCCAAGAACAAGCACAAACTCCTTATTGAAAAGAATATTCAATGCAGCATTATTAGATTCTTACCAAATTTGGATAGGCAGGGAGGGTAGTCAGCTAGCGTTAGATGAGATAGTAGTAGGTGAGCGTAGATGTGCATTGGAAGCACCCCCCTTAAACCTACACCTGGGTGACAACTCCCGGGCGCTTCCTGGGTTCCCCCCTTTTGTAACGTGATAGACCGCTTATGAGTAGCGATAATTCATGGAACGTTATTTCTGAAATATCTTCTCAAAAATAATATTTTTCTGTTAGAAAATTTTAAAGTTCGATGGAATTAATCCTAGTAAAGGGGTGTATCTAAAAATATATCAGATTTTAATTGGGAAATATAATATAGATTTTCTATAATATATATTTGATGATACCTTGCCAATAAAAATGGTAACAATAGTTTAAAGTCAAGTTGTAGTAGGTTTTTGGAATACAGAAAAGTATGTCTTTTTTCTACATTTCCAAAGAAAAGTATTTTTTTATTTTATTTATTTAGGTAACAAACAGCCATACATAAACATTTTATAATTATATTATACACAAAAAGGCCTAAAGTACCATTATTTAAAAGCAAAACATGTTTCGGCTATTTTAAGAAATCGTAGCATTAACTTGATAAGTGTATGTATACATGGTTTAAATTTATTGCAATTTACGACTTTTTTAGATACACAAAAAGTTTAAATAACAAACATAAAATAAACTAATAAAAAAAAGCATAATTTACATATCAGTCTTATACAGTACATTAACCACTTTCTTTTTATAAGATAATAAATTATTTGAAAATATGTCAACATTTGTCAGGAATTTATTATAACGATTACAAGATCGTTGAAAAAAGGAATTCCTGAAAATAATTTGTGCGACAAAAAGGGATGTGAAAAGTGTCCTCACATCGAGTATTATTAGGCCGTGGTATTTTAAAAAAGATTTCATTTATGTTATTCATAATAACATATAATCAATCGGTCTGTAAGATACCCACTACAATGCCTCTTCCCGAAGTAAGGTATGAGCATAATTATCACGCCAGCTCACGACGTATTGGCGATTTCAAAGTTAGAGAAATCCATTGTTTTATATTTTCCCACATACAGTTGGACTACAATAACATTTCTCAGGTTCAGGTGTCCTCACGATAATTTTCTTAACCGTCAACCGATATTGTTACCAATTGATGATAGTAAATGTATGCGTATTCCGAAAAATTCGTAGGTACATGCCGGGGTTCGAACCTGCGGGTATCGAATATACATTAATCATTACGGTCAAACCATTAGGAAAAATATGGTTATCACCAATAATCCGGAATTGTATTGTTAACATTTAAGACATTTATGTAAATTCAAGTATTGATTTTAATTAATATAAATTGAAAATATCATAGTTAACCTAAAATTTTAAGAAATGATCACGTAGCTTGGTATTTTGAGTAATTATCGACTTCTCGGTATATGATATCGCCATTGTATTGTGCGATATTTACATGACAGTTTTATTTTTTTATTATTATTTTTATTTATATCATAGGGGGCAAAGGAACAGGTGGGTCACCTGATGGTAAGTGGTCACCGCCGTCCATAGACACTAGCAACACCAGGGGAGTCGCAAGTGCGTTGCCGGCCTTTTAAATATGTGGGCCTCCGGCGCCCTCACTGACCGAACGAAACGCAACAATTGCAAGCACTGTTACTTCACGTCGGTTTTCTGCGAGAGGGTGGTACTACCTCGAGCGAGCCGACCCATTCATGCTGAAACCAGTAATAGCTTCAGCCTAGCTCTACCACCTACAAAATTATTGTTATTATGTTTATTTTCTAACGTTATAGGGCTCTTAATTGTTATCAAATTTGAGATAGAGATTGGACAGTACACGAGGTAATTTATGTCTAATGGAATTATGATGAACTTATTCAATGAAAACTCCTTTATAGTGACTCGCTTCTAGATGTTCAGTTTCGGAATCAACGAATCTTGGTTAGCAGCAGTTTTCGTTGTAATATTTATAATTCACTTGACAACTGCTAACTAGTGATGGTCGCATTTTTCTATGATTACAATTATTTTTAGGTGTGTTACAAATTTTCTTACTTTTACTACATTTAGTAGGATACGTCTGAAAACTGTACGTTGGTATACGGTGGGAGAATGAAATATTATATCACAGTGCCTTGAATCTAACTTTGGCTTACTTTAACATGCGGTTAAGGTTGCAAATGTTATACAATAATTTGTCACGGAGTCATTAACTATAGAACATTAGCGAATTGAATATACTCGTTTTAATTACACTAAAGCACGTAAATGCTCTTAAAAGCAATGACAAAGTTAGAGTTATGTTCCATAAGTAAAACGTAATTCCATTTAATTAAAATATATTTAACTGTGTTTTTGTTTTTATGAATTTTAATAAAACAAAAGAGATATCAATTCATCTAAATAAAGTTGTACACTGATTTGTTTTATTATACTGTACGATAATGTCTTATCACATCTCATGTAAAATGATAATGTGGTTAAAGATAAAAAAAATGTTAATAGAGTGGCGCAGGGATGAAGTGTAATTATTTAAGCACATCGCATCGACAGATTGGTGGTAGATTTGGGACTTGAAAAAATGTTTTTTTTTTAATATACTTTATAGATTAGCGTTTGACCACAATCTCATCTGATTGATGATGTGGTCTAAGATGGTAGTCACGCTAAACCTAGAGGGAGACTAGCTCGACAAGTGCAGTCTGCCGGAACACACCAATACGTGTTTGGCGACAGATTTTCAACTTGAGGGTAGGTAGCTAGCCAGGCGGATTTAGAAAAAGCTCCTATCACCATGCTATGGTTTCATCATGATGTTTTCCTTCACCGGAAGCATCCGACTCAGTTGCTAGGATTCGAACCTACGTCCTTCGACGCTGTGTCCGGAACACACGATCAACCTGAGCCATCATCGCTTCTGTTTACCTAATCGTCACGATTTGACAGATAGCTGTTTCTAATTATATTGTAAGAACTCGTCATGTCGCGTCCTTTAAGAGTTTTACGGATCCGAAATAAATACGAGTGTAAGAAACCTGACGCTGTCTGACCTGTATGATCTATTTCATGCCCATGGATATAAATTATTGAGTATTGTTTAAGGTACAATATATTAATAAACTTTTTGGTACAATTATTATCGTAGGGTAGACCAAGGGGAGATGGGTCGGGGGGCCCGTGTCTCTATTGCACTGGTTCCGCCGTCTAGGGGACAGTCGGGTGTACTAGGCTGTCTCTCTTTAGGGTAGGTTAGGTCCGGCACAAGGCTAGGCCGACCGCCGGGGCGGCACGATAACTGCAATCACGATCTCGTATCGTCCATTTTGGCGGTAGAGGGTACACCGTGGGGTTTTAGTGAGTAGAAGTCTCACACTCCCCACTCTCTCCCCCGGAGGGGGGCGGGTCCATAATGGATTTGCCCACGTAAAAAAAAGTGTACCAAAGATGTTGCTAAAATATGTAATAAGGGCAAATAATAATTTTACTGTAATTATCGATAGGAAAATAAAAAAAGTAGTAAATAAATTATTAATGGTAAAATCTCTACGAATATATATTGTAAATGTGAAAGTATGTTTGCTTGTATGTTATGCTCTCATGAGACATGAAATTTAGCATAGACGTCAGGGGAACAGAAAAAGAAATAAGGTACCTGTCATCCACGAAAATGTACTTATTCTTGAACGATAGATCAAATCTAAATGCGAATGAAAGCCGCAAGCAATAACTAGTTCATAATATTTGAGTAATAAATATATTGACTTATTTCTTCTACCTTTATTATCATACACTCGAGTTTATAAAACTACTGGATTCGCCTGTATTCACATTCAATTACCACTGTTGTATTTTTAGCATTTTACCTTTCCTATAATATGTATGTTTCTAGAAAGTTATTGTCTTTGAGCATTTAGTAAAAAATTAGGTTCTTCCATATGTCCCATCGCGAGCTACTTCATGTATTTACTTTCGCGGTATGGTTATTGTTTCTATAAAGGCCATTCGAGGTCAATTGCTATAACTTGCCCTTTCAAAAATGTAACGTACTTAATTATATTTCTTAATTTATGCTCTGAGAATGTCTGTTAGTATAATTATTTATCACGTCAAGTATAAATTATCTGTGTTAAAGTATGTTAGCTAAGTGGCCTTCGGGATTGCATATATATTGTATAAATATATTAAGTTCAGTGAGTCTTTGTGTATAAAATATTTATAAGTGTTATAAAATTTCATAAGGATGTCTGATAAAAAAAATCTTCAAGGAGGTTTCAATTATAAGAAAAAATCAGTTTTTAAATACTTTATTTACAGATAAAATATATTTACAAAACATACAAATGAGGTATGACTCGGGTATGCATTTTACAAAAATGAATTAATAGAATTTGTATTCAAAGGTTTTTTAGAAATGATGGTAGGCGGGGGCAGGATGCACGGATGGAGCAGAGTTGTGCACCACAGCAGTTGAAACTGAAACATGATACGAAATAATGTAATAATTTAGCTTTCGAAACAAAATAAATGCTCCTATTTGTTTTTTTACCAGGCTCAAGAAAACAGAATTTTCTTATCTTTAAATACCAAAGTTTATATAATATCATGTTTGATACAAATTTGACTACTATAAATATATATAAAATAAATACCCATGGTGTCCATCAGCACTATATTCGACGTTACGGACGGAGCCGTCGGGTTGCACCAGGGAGTAATGTCCGTGCACGGCGTCTCCGTCGCGGCTTTCATGCTGGGACTTGTGGTCACCGGTGTGAGGGTCGGCCACAGAGTAGGCGAAGTCATACTTGGGGTAAGCCTGGAAAATTGAAATAGAAGTAAATTAATATTATTCTCATTATTTTATGAAATTCGACTATAATTCATTTTAAATTACAATAAATTAAAATACAATATAATAATTAATTCTTCAAAAATACGAAAAAGATGTTCTGATTCTGTTTTACCTCTGTCTACTTATATATAAAGCAATAAAAAAAACTGTCGTTGTTAGAATATCAAACTGATAAATATATTGATTTTTATTATGCCAAAGGGCACCAAGCAGGTTGACGGCTCATCTAATGTTAAAGGGTTACTACCGCCTACGGACAACTGTTACACCAGGGGCATCACTGTTGAAGAGCGTTTTTCAATCCCGTTTTGAAGAGTCTCATATCATAATGTTGGGGAAACACAGTACTAAGTAACTCATTTCACAAGGCTAGCGTGCGCATAATGAAGCTTCTAGAAAATCTTGCGGTTGTTACCATTTTGTTGAGTTGTAGAGTGTATACTTGAGCAACCAGCTAGCGGCGGGAGGTGTAAGCTTGGAACGATGATGAGGACACCACCATATCAAAAAGTCTTTCAGAAGACTCTCCGTTGTGTACGCAGCAAAACATACATATAGCTTCAATGTTTACGCAATACTCTAATGACTCTAAACCGCATCTTAATTCCGAATCATCGACAATGCTAATAAGTCGCCTTTGCATGGAGTCAAAAGGAGAAATAAAGGATAACTCAGATAAGTTATAGTTAAAAGTCTCAAACAAGAGCATTCTAAGAATGGTGTAAAGAACAAGGTAATCGTTATACTTACATATTCATCGTGCCCTTCGTAGTGAGTTATAGGAGCGGCGTGTACGAGAGGAGCATAATGCAATGGAACGTGATGAGGTGCATCATGGCGGATGATAGTTTGCGATGACACGGCGTGACCGTGACCATAATGCCATGGAAATGCGCTGGTGACAGCTACGAGAGCACTGAGAGCTAAAATCTGGTAAAATAACAAAATAGCGATATAATATTGAACCCTTTTTTGGGTATTTTATACAGTTTTTCAGTGATTATTATGTAATTAATAATAACTTACTTTGTTGAACATTTTGAGTGTATTGTTTTACTAACAAATGTAGATTGATGTCAACCGCCCTGCGATATGTTTTTATAGAATACGGTTGAATTCGAAAAGATTAGGTGGGGCGCTGAAAGCAACGCATGGGTGACTATAAGGCACTTTTGACACATACCTAAGGTCGTAATTTCGATATTATTAAGCGTAATTTGGTTAATTAATAAATTCGTTTCAATTTAATGTACTGTATTTAATTGCTGATTTATGAAATCCATATCTTCATAAAACATATTTATTTGGTATGTGATTAATAGGTGAAATACGATTTTGTTATGTAATTTTTAATTGTGTACATATATGTACATTTTCTTGTCCCTCTACTTGTTAAATGAAAAATGTCTAGTGAAGGGTTAAATTTATCGTGGAAAATATTGAAATTTGTTTACTTTTACAATATATTTATCTAAATGACTTAAAAGTTGATGTATCATCATGACATTACATCAGCCTGTAAGAGATGAAGTACAGACCTGTAGGTCTTTTTTCATCGGAAGGTTTGCGCATAAACACCGCGTCAGCCCACGATATATAGGCTATTTCAAGCTCCGAGAAATCCGCGGTTCTATATTTTCCCCCGTAATCCCAATCATCATTATCGAAAAGGTCCGATTCGAGCCGCGGTCGGGGACGCACGTGCGCTCTCTCGCAGCTCTGACGGTCCGTTCGGTTCGCCGCGCTCGGCTTTCTTCGGTCATTTCCGGCTCGCCTACCTGCGCTACCTGCGCACCAGGTGTTGGCATTTCTACGAATTCGTCGCTGCCCGACCCGCATTGTTGCCGAGTGAATCATCGTCCGGTACTATTGTGTTCGAGCCTGAGAATTTCGAAGAGAGAAAACATCTGCTGCGAAGCCGCACTTTTAGTGCAAATATAAAACCGCACTTTTCGGTGCGACATCCCGCGCTGTCAATCGAAGACCACGCTTAGTGGCTACTCACGGGAATACGTGTCACGGTGCCAACGAGTGAGTAGAGCGCCCTGTCCGCTCGCCGGTTGCCCCGAGGCAAACGGTAAAGGCAGTTGGGCCTGGGTTGTCTGGCCTTGGCGAGTGCGCCTAGTCAGGTCCAGGTATCGCCCTCCCACCCTCCTATTCCCTCATTCCATCCCCGGGTGTCTGTTTGGGCGTAGCCCGGTTTACCGGTCTGCGTTCTCTGCCCTGGGCTTGATAGGGCCTCCCCCTAGGCTTTGTAGGTTCTTCTCTGTGCGGCATTGCACTTCGCCCACAGCTCTTTTGGTCCGGACTCGGGATAGTCCCGTAAATTTAATTTTGGCGTGCCCCCTGCCCCTCAGGCAGGGAGGTTTAATTATGTCCTCCCCCGCCCCCCTCGCAGGCCCCGGGATGGCCAGAGAAGCAGAAATGATTGAACTCAGGTTGCTAAAAGAAAGGGTTAGGCGCGAAGCCCCGCACTTGCTTGTAGAGCAAATAGATGTAGTCTCGCCCCGCGTGGCGACCGCGAACTCGTTCGCCGCGCTAGACTCGCCTAGGTCGCCGGAAAATCCATTAGACCGTATAAGCCTAGTCGCACCCACTCCATGCTCGGAGGCCGGCTCCGACATGGAGTTAGATATTATTAACTCCGCGCCAGCTAACGACGGCTTCACTGTCGTAAATAGAAAACGCGTCCGCACGCCGCCCATTGCCGCCGCGTCGCGCGCCTCTGATTCTGAGTCAGGCTCCGGTCGCCCGGCTCAGAAAACATTAAAAGTAGATGGCGCCCGGGTGCCCGCAAAATCAGCCGCGATCGCAGCCAATCGAACGCCTCGCTCGGGCAACGCTAGCCCCGCCCCCTCCCAAGCCGACGCTACGGGTCCCGTAGCCGAGGCTAAGAAGCCCCGCCCCCCGCCCCCCGTTACCATTCAGGACAAGGCCTCCTGGCTCGCGATTTCGACCTATATGAATGGGTCGGGTATCCGTTACACCTCAGCCCTGAATACCGCTCAAGGTATTCAGGTCAAAGTCCCCACCTCCATCGACCACCGCAAGCTGACCTCTCACCTCCGAGAGAGGAAGCTTAATTATTTCACTTACGCGCTCGAAGAAGAGCGCCTTCTCCGAGCCGTACTCAGGCGCGTCCCGGTGGAGTTGTCCACCGAGGAAATCTCAGACTCCCTTAAGGAGCAAAATTTCCCAGTGCGGGAGGTACACCGGATGTACCACCCCCGCACCAAAGTTCCCTACCCTATGGCTCTGGTCATCCTTGACCGTTCCGTAGAAGGCAAGGCCATTTTCGGCCTCACCACGGTCTGCGGCCTCACCGGTATCACCGCCGAACCGCCGCGCAAGACTCATACCCCGTCTCAGTGTCATAACTGTCAGAGTTATGGCCACTCAGCCAGAGGCTGTCATCTCCGTCCCAGGTGCGTCAAGTGCCTCGGTGACCATCCCACGAAGGAGTGCGCTCGCACTCCCGACACTCCCGAGCCTCCCAGCTGCGTTCTGTGCGGTAACGCGGGCCACCCTGCGAGTTATCGCGGGTGTCCCCGCGCGCCCCGCCCGCAACGCCCACGCCAGGCGAGACAAGCCCGTAGGGCTCCTGCTGTCTCTGCCCGCCCTCCGCCTCCACCTCTTATGTCCGTGGAGACCTTCCCGGGCCTCCCGGGCTCCTCCCGTACCCCGGTAACTCCGGCCCCGATGCCGTGCGTGGCACCTTCTGTGCCGCAAGCCCCCCAGTCCTGGCGGGCCCCTGTCGCCCCCTGGGCTCCTAGGCCTCAACCTCAGGCTTCCAAGCCTCAGGCGCAGCCCCAGCCTCAGCCTCAAAGAGCGTTGCCCGCTCAGCCCTCTCATGCTTTTTCATTCTCTCTCTCGGGCATCGATTGGCTGTCTCAAGTCTTACTCGAGCACGACATTAGCGAAATAGTCGCATTCAATAAAATTTTAAATAGTAATAGGGACATCGGTCTTTTGAATGCGGTCTCTGCATTCCCAAACGTTACCGCGACGATACAACGCCTCGCCCGCGCCGCAGTAAATAACAATAAATAGTATTCACACCGCCGAGTAAAATTAAACCGCGCGCTCTTTGTCTTTCGTTTTTTAACGCGAGAAATCTCCGTACGCAACGCGACTTAGTAGCCGACTACTTACACGATAGGCAGATAGATATATTGTTAGTACAGGAAACGCTACTTAAGCCGAAAATGAATAATCCGCGTATCGCGAATTATGATATTATCAGAAACGACCGTGTCGCCCGCGGGGGCGGCACTTTGATTTATTTTAAACGTTCGTTATATTGTATGTCAGTAGAGCCACCCGTTCTTACAAATATGGAAGTGTCAGTGTGCAGGTTAGGAATGACCGGTCATGCGAACATAACGATAGTTTCTGCTTATCTTAAACCGAGTAAAGAGCTTCTCAAGTCTGACTTGGAGGCGCTGTTCGCGTTAGGGAACGCTGTCATCATAGCCGGGGACCTCAACAGCGGGAGTGTCATCTGGAATAGCTCGAGTACTTCCCGCAACGGGGCGATACTCGATAGGCTAGGTGGTGATCTCGCTTTTGACGTCATAGCCCCGCCGGAACCCACTCACTATCAGGATCGCTGTCGCCCGACAGTGTTAGACGTAGCTCTTTTAAAAAACGTCCAGCTTTCTGTGCGACTCATACAAGTCGTACACGAACTAGACTCAGATCACCGCCCCGTTATCTTGCAACTAGGTTCAGATTTCGATATCGACTGTCAGTCCGTGCGCGCAGCTGACTACGCGAAACTCCGCAGTCACTTGAAAGACAATCCGTCCTCGGAGAGTCTAAATAGAATTCCGGACGTGTTGGTGTCTAAAGCCGACGCGGATCTGGCTATCGATTCCCTGGTCGACCACCTCCAGACCGCCGTCAGGGTGACCTCGAGAGAGGTACAAGCGGTGAACGATCGCCGCTTTATACTCCCTGACGACGTGAAGGCGTTGATCACGGAAAAGAACGCCGCGACCCGAGCCTACGACACTTACCCGACCGAAGACAATCGCGTTCGATTACGTTCATTACAAAAGTTAGTTAAAACTCGTATCGCAGAAATCCGAGCCGCCAGGTGGGACAAACTCCTGGAGGATATCCAGCCGTCCCACGTGGCGTTTTGGACGTTCACGCGTAAGTTCAAATCAGAGCAGAGTGCATCGATGCCCCCGTTAGACAGAGGTCATGGGTTGCCTCCCGCGTTCGAAAGTATAGACAAAGCGGAGTGTCTCGCCGCGAGTTTAGAGGAGCAATGTTCTCCAAACACTGCTAACACTGACCCTGTCCATATCGAATCGATAAAATCCGCGGTAGATAGCTTTCTCGCGTCTCCTCGCGCGGATACCCTAACCCCGGTTACTTTTGACGAAGTGACGGCCGCTATCAAGCGTCTGAAGCTTAGGAAGTCCCCAGGTCCCGATGGAATTAGGAACGAGGTACTGAAGCTCCTTCCTGACTTCATCATTGCTCTGCTGGTATGCATCTTCAATGCTGCCATGTCCCAGGGTCACTTTCCAGCCGTCTGGAAAAAGGCCATAGTGATAGGCATACACAAACCCGGCAAAAAAGCTACGCTTCCCGCTAGCTATCGCCCTATTAGTTTATTAGATACACTAGGCAAACTATACGAGCGGCTCCTTTTGAACCGCCTACAGACCACGATAACAAGGTTGAATCTGCTGCCGCCTGAGCAGTTCGGTTTCCGTGCACAACACTCGTGCACGAACCAAGTACACCGCCTCACGGAGTACATATTCTCGAAATTTAATGAAGACCCCCAGCCCCAGGTCAGTCCGGCCAAGCCTAAACCGAAACGTACAATAGCGGTCTTCTTTGACGTCGCCAAGGCCTTCGACAAGGTCTGGCACGACGGGCTAGTCTATAAACTGTTTAAGTCTAGTATTCCGGATAGTTTAGTACACATCATCCGCGAATTTCTCACAGATAGGACCTTCCGCTATAGAGTGGAAGGTGAGTTATCCCAGCCCCACCCGATACGTTCAGGAGTGCCCCAGGGGTCCATCCTCGCGCCCTCCCTCTTCAACCTGTTCATCAGTGACCTACCTCGGTCCCCGGGGTTCGAGGTAGGTTGTTACGCTGACGATACAGTAATCTACGCTTCAGATTGGCGGCCGTCGCATTTAGCTATCCGTATGAATAGGGCCATCGAGGAACTCGGCGAATGGTTTCTTCGATGGCGTATAGAGGTTAATCCGGAGAAAAGCGCTGCGATCTTTTTCGATCCGGTTCAGCGTCCGCGTCCGAGTAATATAGAGTCTCTGAAATTGTATGATACCGAGATTCCTTGGGCCCTTACGGTCAAATATCTCGGTGTCACGTTAGATAGACGCCTCACGTTTAAGCAGCATGTAGTGAGAGTACGAAACAAAGCCGCTATGGTTTTGGGTCGTCTGCATCCGTTATTATGTGCTAAGAGCAAAATGTCCGTCAGACATAAGCTCACATTATACAAAATGTGCATTCGTCCGATTTTGACGTATAGCTGTCCCGTTTTCGCGCATATGTCAAAAGCGAACTTTAAAATACTACAAAAGCTACAGAATCGTTTCCTACGTAAGGCGATCGGTGCCCCGTGGTACATCCGGAGAGTCGACCTCCATAGGGACCTGGAGATGCCGTCTATCTGGGAGTACGTAAAAACTCTCACGACTAGTTATTTCGACAGAGCCATGAATCATCCCAATCCGTTAGTGGTATCCGCCGCGACTTACGATACCGTGCCAGGCGCGCCGCGTTACAAAAGACGTCCGCGTTACATTTTCACCGACCCTCCCGAAGAAATTTCGCTAGGTAATCAAGACTACCCTTCCGTCCCTCGAAACACAGCGTGTGCGCGCCCACGCCCGCGTAATCACAGATCACGCCGCCGCGGTTTGGCTGTGAATTTTGCCCCAGCACACATTCTTAGGCCTCCCTCGGCAACTGCTCTAGCCGAGGTCCGATCCCCCGGAATGGAGCCCTCGAGCAGCTTGCATGCGCGAACAGAGTACCACTGATTCGATCAAACACTCGTCTACAACACAACACCGATCACCCCACACACGTGCACACACACTCACTCGTAGGTACACATAGTGGTGGGCTGTTTTTGTTTGTTTTTTTGCCCTTCGAACTGTAATAGTTTAGAACACAGATAGATAGATACAAAATACATGTACGGGATCGTAAAACATACATGCTTGGTAACCATGTATATTTCACGAACCCATACAGGTATGATACGGATAGGCTTAGCTTAGCTAGTTAGATTCGGGTTTTCGACGACAGCCCAAGCCGAGGCGTGCCGTGCGCCCTTGTGCTAGTCGTCCATATAAAATCGGGTGAGTGCCTTAAGCGCTCCCCTTAGTAGTCCGGTGGAACTGTAGAGCCTTGCCAGGCTAACAGTGTAGGTCAGTTCGAAAAAAAAAAAAAAATAATAATCATCATTATCATGTTTTTTTACTAAGCTCTCCACTACAGTCATCTGACAGTGTTGAATAATTGAAATTAATAAATTTATGCGAATTCGGAAAATTTCGATGGTACATTCCGAGGTTCTAACTTGTGAATACCGAAATGACATTCTACCGGACTAACCACTCGATTGTTTATTATGGTATGACTAATATGTTTACTCATATGTTGATATAAAATATGTATATATTGATTTTATTATTTTTAGCTCCATTTAAGTATATTTATGGTAATAAAAAATCAACTTAAAGTTCATCTATACTTTATTACTTTTGTACGTCTAATGAACTCTGATATTTTCGAATATTGTGTGTTACTGGACACGATGCGTCAGTTTATTCAGAAATGAGCTTCACTGTATTTTCGTTATAAATAAACAAGGCACAACAAAAGTAAAGTTGCCCAATCGGTATACGTATGACATAATTCGTTTAGAAAAATTTTACTTTAAAGGTTATAAAAATTAGGTACTCAATGATACACTAAACACGCTTTAGATGTATTTTTATTATATTATATCTTGGATTGTGAAGATAGCTGCTGAACGATTACTGTTGTGAATTCAGGATTGAAACTGTAAACAATGAATTATTATATTTTTAAATAAATTGTTTGGTGTCTGCCTAGGTAACTATTTTTAATGTTAAGAAGATATGTATATATAGGTCATTCCATACCAAATCAAGCACTTTTAAACCAGACCTCTTTGGTTTGTCTGAATACATTTTTTTCTGCTCTATTCAATCAAAAATATTTTTCAGGAAAATTTCAAATTTTCCAAAACGAAAATGAAATATGAAAATGGCAATTGCGAGAAGGGTATTTTTTAAAGAAACAGTGACCATTTTCATTAATTTTAAAATCCTGAAAAATATCATTCCAATCATAAATACGAAAGGTACAATTATAACTTAAAAAAAAACAGTTATTCAAATTTCGAAGAAGTTATAACTTAAAAATAAGTGAAATAAGTAGCCTTATTAAAAAAAAATCATAACTTTTTATGGGTTGTGAAAAATATACGCAAAATATTTTCCCAAGCACCCGTTGGAATGTTCCCGTAGCTGCACTTGAGACCTAGTTCCCCTCTAAGTTTCGCGTTTTTACCATCTAAGACCACATCCTCATTGAATATTAGACGAGTCTGTGGTAGTAAACGCTAGAACCTATAAAGTATAACCAAAATGACTTCATAATAAAAATCAAAGATATGGTAACTTTTAATTAGTTTTAATAACTAAGAAAATCTAAAAAAAGACAAATGAAATGTGGAGTTATATCGAAGGAAAGTCAAATTACACGCTTACCTATATTAAGACGACTTTGGTAATGGAAATTTTCGTATAGAACCGTCCGGTTGAATTACAGCGTATTGTTGCACTCCGGAATCGATGTTACGGCCTTCGATCTGAGACTTAAGGTTGCCAATTTCTGGATTGTCTACCGGTTTAGAGAAGTAATAACTGGGATCACCCTACAAGTTAATAACCACAAACATGTTTTTAATGTCCCTAAATAATAAAATATTTTTAAAGAGAAACTTTTTTTAGAATCTTTTTTTTCGAACTGTCTACACCTGGCAAGGTCTCTACAGTTTCACCGGACTACTCTACAGTTTAACCGGTCTACTCAGTCTATGGAATATAACTACTCTTTCATATTTAATTATTGAGTGTGATGAATATACAAGTGCCAAAAATTTTTTGTGAACTTTTATTTTAATTGAAATAGTTTGTAACACGCCTTGGCTCATAACTTACATAATTGTCCCGATCATCATGTTGGACTACAAGCGAGCTGTATGAAGTTATAGGAGGATTATGAATTACGGGAACGTAGTAGAAATTAGCTCGATGGTATTCAGCAGGGTGAACAGCGTGGTATGACGGAATTTCAGTATGGCATTCGTACAGGCCGGCATAAATTATGACCGTAGAAATGAAGTAAACAAGGATCTGAAAAAAAAAATCTTAATTTTGTCCATTTTAATGTAAACATATTTATTTTAGAAAAAACACCAAATACAAATCAATTCATAATTATGACTTTCATACCATCATGCGCAGGGTACGTACGCGCCAGCCACAACAGTATCTTGAATGTAGTAGCAGGCAAGTGGGGCAATCCTATACTGGGACATTGGGTACGCTTACATACCACTCAGCCGTTACAAAAATAATTAGTTGTTATTCCTAGTAGATGTGGGCGGGGGCCCATCTCCTCATTGCACTGGTTCGGTTGACAAGGGGAGGCGGCTGGTTGTGTACCCAGCTTGCCTCCCTATAAGGACGACGCCCGGCGAACGCCTTTCGCTGGGCTGACCGCTAGGGCGACATGGTGATAGCACTGCACGATCCCTTGGCGCCCCAACCATTGCGGCGGCCGGTACACCGTGGGGTTTTAGTGAGTAAGAGTCTCACACTACTCACTCTCCCCCCCCCCGAGAGGGTGGCGTGTCCATGATGGACCACGCTAATAAAAAAAAAGTACTAACACTAATTTCTAAGTTTTATGTATACTAACCAAATGGACGTTCGTCTGAAATAAATATTTTTATTATTATCATAATAGCTTTCGTTGAAGGAAAATATCGTGATGAAACCAAAGCAAGATGGTAGGGCTTTTTCTAGGCTCACCTAGGGCTAGCTACCACCCTCAAGTTGAAAATCTGTCGCCAAGCACCTATGGGTGTGTCTCAGTAGCTGCACTTGAGAGCCAGTCCTCCTCCAGGTGTAGCGTGTTTCCTATCTTAGACCACAACATAATTTAACGTCAGGTGATATTGAGGTCAAATGCTAAAATGTATAAAGAATTTAAAATGTTTTTTTTTTTTTATAGAGACTCTCGCATTAAAAATAAAACCGTTTGTACTGGAAGATTTTATAAACATACAATTTACTATCCCAAAAACTGGGTTACAACTGCGTACAAATAACTGTCCTGTGTGGAATTCGAATTCGCAGCATTCAGCTCAGCAGCGAAGATTAGGCGACCGCAAAAACCACTGCGGCATGTGTGCAGATTTAATTTTAATGTGATTTGAAGCAGATAATATTAGCCAATAGGAAAATTGAATCGTTGAAAAAAATTTGATTCGTTCTTATTTCAGTTAACTTAACTTACCTTTGACATCTTCAGTGTAATATTAAAATCTCTGACCATAAGATCATCACTGTGTCTAAACATATCGAGAATTTTAAGTCAGTGTCATATTTTTATACAACTTGATTATTATCTATGGATATTGTGGTGGGATGAGCTATTTAATGCTTCCTAATTATGGAAATAAGATTTTGTTTTATGTTAAATGCCTGCGAAACAAAAAGCTGTATGTGAATCTGCATATTTTTAGGAATCATCTAAACCTGTAAGAAAACATTGTATACGGTGGACCTTGTTAGATAATGGTTGTATTATTTCAAATATTTATATTCATAAGCCTGTACTTCTGTCTGTAGATGTAATTTATTCTAAATTCCTTGATAAATATTTATAAAAAAGACACTGGTCACAAATATAATGTAAAAAATGGTTGTCTGTAGAGTCTGCTTACGACCAATAATTTTAGATAACGTCATAACAAAACATTGGCGAAAAATTGCATAATTTTATGAATTGAATTGAATTATTACCACTCAATTAACAGTCGATTGTTTAACAATTTTTTTTAATACTTATTCTGCTATTCGGGACCATCGTATAAATATTGACATTCATATTTATACAATATTAACGTCACTCAATTGTTTTGCCTTCCCGGAACCTCTCCACTAACACTTAAACTTTATAGTATGGTATTAAAGTTCAAATTGACTTTAAAGTATTATTACGAATCATTTGTATGGGAGTACAGAAAAGTGTCGTTTTTAAACTTTTCCAGATAATTTTTTTAATTTTTCTCTCCGTAAGATCCATCCTCGTACTTCAAGGAATATTCTAAAAAAATAAGTAACGAAATCGGTTCAGCTGTTCTCGAGTTTTGCGCTTAGCAACACATTTAGCGATTTATTTTTATATTATAGATATCGGAGACAATACGAAGAGAAAAGAAAGTTGAATGCAAGCTGACTGTGACTTCAGTATTATAAGTGTAAATGTGACTGTAGCGAACTGTCGGATTGTGAGCCTATTGGATGTATTGTTTGTATGAATGCAAAGTAAGTTCTTGTGACGCAAAAAACGTTTAATGTACCCACTGGCGTTAAAATAATAACATTTTTGTTTTTGGATTAAATTGTATATAAATAAAAAAATAAAAAATATTTTGCCAATATTTTACAATCTATTAGTATACTAGTATAAAATAAATATTACTTAGCTTTGATATAAAATAAGAATTAGAATAACCTTGCTTAAGGGGTTTTCCTTGTTTTATAACATGTTTTAATAGATATTTTATTATGCATTGTTATTTTTTTCGTTGTTCTCAGATACTTCGTATACATTATTATTAGTGTAACGAACTATAATCAGATTTTAGTACCAGTTTCTTTGCTATGTTAAATATTACAAAACATAATGCTAAAAACCAGATTTGGACAAACATAAAAGTAAGAATTGAAATAAAATTTAAAGTCCTTTCCATCTTTTAAATGTCAAAGGTATTAAATAAGTATTATTCGGGAATCCTCTGGGCTACTCAGCATTACAAGTATTGGGGTACATTGAACAATAATATGGGCAGTTACAAGCCAGTTGCTTAAAATAATTAAGATTATTTATTTCATGACAATCTCAACATCATAATTATTAATATACGATCTGAGATGTAATCAAAGATATCACTTTAATTTACATTTCCTTTTCATGTCTTGATTTCTTTAAGGTTTTTTTTTAAACTTTTTTGGCACGTTTGGGAAAAATGACGAACCTGTCTGTATATTTACGATGCGCGCGTACATCAACACCTAAAAGCGACACCATGAAGTTGGTTGGTAGTTGTCTGGCAAGTTTTCGTGAGAAGTGATAATTAAATTCGAGATAGTTTTTTCAAATATATATATACATGAATTTACAGAACGTGCGTTATATCAGTGGGGATAGAAAAGTATATTCATAGATAAATATATATGTGTATATGTGTGTGATTTTAAATTATATATGGTGGTGAATAATAAGTTATTGTGAGTATTTGTGATAAAAGTGTCTTATTTTATGTCATATACTTTTTAAAAGTAGGTTTATAGATTTGAGGTTAACTGTCGTTATGTATACTTTTTATTTGTTTACATTATAAATTATTATTATTACATTATTATATGATAAATAGTCGATTCTACTACTTTTCGGTATTTTACTTTATTTCGTATATAGATATATGGAAATTTAATTTGAAAGTATTTTAAAGTGTTTTTTTATTTAATTAAAACGTTATGAATTGAATTTAATGTCTTTTTTAAAGTTAAAGAACTATAACTTCTTATGTGCGTACATAAGTACATACATAAGGTTTTTTACTTAACTAACTAATCTACGTGTTATTTTTGTATTTAACAATAGTCTTTATCTTATATAAATAATACAGATGTTACAGTACATTTAAATTATTAGGTGGTGTTACATTGATGTAAATATTACAAACAGTTACTGTACTTGGACGCTCGCGCCTCAGCTAAACACTTGAAAATCGTGAGAATTTCCGTTTTAAATCCGTTCAGAGCAATTTAAATAGAAGTCATTATTTAAAATTGTTATAATGAGATACATATTTCCAATATAACGGATGTTTTTAAAATACAGTCAAAGCTAAACACGCCTTTATTAGTACAGATTTTAAAAACGATGACAACTTTTTGTATAATCGCATCAATTATTTTTTAATGTATGTTTATCAGAAATGAACGTTACTGTATTTATAAAATTTTCTTTTACAGTGTACCTGCTTTATTCTTAATTCAATATTAATTGTATTATTAATTTTTTTAACAAATTCTATTATCCTTCGATAGTATTTGTTTAAACAATACCGTTACAGTTTTATTTTAAATAATGCATGTATAAAATGACAAGGTACCTTAGCTCAAAAAGAGAGTCCTATCATCTTATGGGGTAAGTAGTATTTGTCTATTGTCACAATATCGTGCGTGTAATGAAATTTGCATACTTTTTATTTACTTTCAGAAATAAAATGTTATAATATAATAGGCATAGAAAGAAAGGTACTGCGAAGTTAAAGATTCCTGCTTAGAGCGCATTTTTCTGTAATGCCAATGATTACTCTGTTTTTATTATATGAATGCAATAATATCAACACGTATTTGTAACTAAATATTGCGTTACCATTTAGATATTATATTCTTTTAAACAAGAAGTAATAAGGTTAAAACAATAGTAATTAATACATATAAGTAAATGTCCAAACACACTTTATTTACATTGATTTAGTCACAACATACACATACATAAATAGGTACAAAAAGATAGACAAACATCCATTATATTAGATAGCAACTTGAATATGATAATCAATTTTTAATAATGATGGTAGTCGTGCGCTGGAGCAGGTGCTGGATGTACGGAAGGACCGGAGTTGTGGACCACGGCGTTGAAACTGAAATAAATGATAAAGTTTATTCCCATGAAGAAAATTAATAATATTAAACGTTTCATTAATTATGCTTGATTTTAACTTACCCGGTGTGGTCATTAGCGCTGTACTCAACCTTGCGGATGGAGCCATCGGGTTGCGCCAGGGAGTAGTATCCGTGAACGGAGTCTCCGTCGCGGCTCTCGTGCTGGGACTTGTGGTCACCGGTGTGAGGGTCGGCCACGGAGTATGCGAAGTCGTATTTGGGATGAGCCTGAATAATTACAAAATTGTTACTACCTTCCTTTATGTTACAATATTATGATGTAGCTTAATAATAATGACTTACGTATTCATCATGACCATCATAATGACCAGCTACAGGGGCGGCGTAGTGGGCAACGGGAGCGGCAGTAGTGGGCGACAGGTGCAGCGTAGTGCGCTACAGGGGCGGCGTGGGCGATAGGAGCGTAAGCCAGAGGAGCGTGATGGACTTCATCGTGGCGGATAATGCTTTGAGATGACACGGCGTGACCATGTCCAAGCAGACCGGCGTTAGCCGCTGCCAAGAGAGCGCCGAAAGCTACGATCTAGACAGGAAAAAAATAATTTAAACTTCACTGCTTGATAATTTAATAGTGTCCAATTTTAGTAAGTTGGATTCGAATTTGACAAGGGTTGTTAGACAGACTTAGCTTTGTTCTGCTCTAAATAGGGTTGACAAATAAATTGTGTGCACGACAAGCATACAATTTAAATTAATAATATAACTTAGCAACCTGTAGAATGTAATTTTTCCACCTTCTTCCTGATCAAAGATCAGGAAAATTGAAAAAAAATATACGTTTTATAAAAGAAATTCAGAATAAAATCAAATATATTAAATTTAAACATAGAATCTCTAATACTGCAGGTACTCTACTAATAGTTGTTAGCATAACTTACTTTGGAGAACATTATGCTTGTACTGTTAAGCTACTGTGTGTAGATTGATGTCAATGGTCCAGTATAATGGTTATATAGAAGGCGGCCGGTGAGTGCGCAGTGCGGTGGGGCAGAGAAATGCGCGCCGTCACCTTGACTCTAACTTTGACAAGCTTCAAGGTTATAACAGCGATACAATAAAATTATATATAGGCTAACTATGATCTCGTATCCGGTAAGATCAGACAGTTTTAATTGTTCCGTGACGGATATTCTGATTTTCTATCAATTATAAATCATGTAAACGGATATTTACAAGGACCTCCGCTTTCGGGGTACTATTTTTTATATTGTACTAGACAGTGGTTCGGTTTGAATATGATTTGGTGTGAAGTTAATTTGTCATGTAGATGAATATGTTAGTCTATCCAACTCATGTCGCAGCGATACTGAGCTGAAAGTTCGCAGGCTTGATTTCCACACTTGACTGACTATTGTGCGGCGAATATGATTGTCAGTTCAGTCTGGGTGTCAAATTACTAATATATACATATGTATGGTATAGCAGTGGTTTAGTTACCAATCATGCTTAGTTATATCGGTTATGTTTGGGATAAAATAGCATGCGTGATATAGAATGCTAAGTTTGATTTAAACTTGCTTTATTTCGAATGAGGATTAGAGATCTCTATAGTAGAAATGGAAGTATACAGTCTTTTGCGAAAGATAATTATAAGTGACAAATTAGTAAAAACTAGAAATATGTTTGAGACAGGATTCAATCCCACGCCTTTCTAAGGCGACACAGCGCTTCCCCCGAAATTATAGAATCAGTGGTTCGCTTATTTTAAACTGTCTACTGACATAGCATAGTTATGTATTTTGGATAAATCCAGAATGTAAAATATTTTGTTCTAATTAGTGTGTATATATTATTATGTCGTCAATAATATTAATTGTGATTAAAAAAATGTATTTCTTAATATTTGCATACTGTCTAATGGTTTTTTTTTTAATTCTTGAATTTTTTGTGATATGTTCACTTTTTATGATGTTATTGAGTTATTATCGATATTAAGTCATGTAACAAGAATAGTTTTGAGGTTAAAGTGAACGGATGTTGGTGTAGAGGAAGACCAAAAAAGATGTGGATGGATTGTATGAAAGGTGTGAATACTGAGATGACATCTGACAGGGGAAAATGGAAAAGGAATGTTGTGATGACCCTTGTTGTTTTAAATTTTAGGACTTGACATAACTAATAATATGATGCGGTCATGTGTATCTATCAGTTTATTCGATGTTTGTAATCAATTTGCGCACTAAGAAGGAGATTATGGCAATTTATGTATAGAGTCATTAATTTGAAATATAACTATCTTATTCCTTATTTCAAATTATTTCAATTATTATACTAATAAAGTATGTCAGTTTGTTAATTGCGATTTCAACTCGCCTGGACTGCGCAACTTGGACGAATTAACGTAACTTACTCTATGTAGATATATCAGTCAGGTTTATAATAATAGAAAGGTCTTAGGCGATGTACTTTTTTTTTTTTTTTTTAATAAAGAGCGCAATAACTTTACTGTTATCAACGTACCTAACTAAAAGTTGAAACCTAATTAAAACTTTAGTAATGTTATTACGATACATTTGCATTTATATTTCAAAATCATATCTTTAATGAGATTCTTAATACTGAGTAACGGACAATGTACATATTAACCGATGTGTCTAAAACAAGGGTTGCAAATAATGAAAATATTTATTTCATCAATTACAAAACAATTGTGTGGTTTTATGAAACCGCGGTGCAAGTGAATCTTTTTTCAGCGCCGTCCTGTTGGCCTTGGCTGCTCTGCCGATCGCCTTTCATTTTACCCCTTCTCCGTGGCCGGCTGTAATGCGCCATGCGATAGATGGACGAAAAAATTCGAGGAGATGAAAATAAAGTGTCACTTTAATAAAACCACAAAATAAACTTTATTTCGAATACGATTAATCTCTCAGCTTTGTAAACGATAATGTAGGTTTTGAATTTTAAATACACCCCATGTTACTCGCTGCTAATATAGCTGTTTATATGTAAATATTTTTTAAATCAATTAAGTGTTTCTTGAGATATCCGTTACCAACAATAAAATCAAACCTGTTCTCTCTATAATAGGAATAGATAGACACAATAAAATATAGCTCTGATTATTATTATTAGCTTTATACATGTATATAAAATTTGTAGTATGTTTCCACGTTAGAGAAAATGAACAATGAAATTACATTAGAAAATTATGATATTCCCGGCATATGACGAAAACATTTTAACTTAAGAGTTTTTTAAGATAAATGTGGACAACCGTAATTTGCTCTTTGCTATTTGAGTGTAGAAGTATGAATTTTTACACAGAAGTTATTTTTTATGTATGAAGTGGTGAAAAGACATTCAGTCCGGTCGATCTTAAGTGGTTATTGCAGTCTATAATTATGTATGAACATCCTCGAGAGAATCGCAGTTCATTAAAGTTTGCTAGTTCTGAGGACTGAGGAAGAACGTCTCATGTATCAGGGTATGTTTTTCAATTTATATTCTTAGAAATAGAAGACAGTAGAGCGAATACTGGTGCTTTGCTGCAGATATATGTGTGGCGGCGGTACCTCATGCAGTCGAACTTTTCACAGACTCTACCACTCTTATTCTCTTAGTTTGTTATTTAACGAAGATTAACACTAAGCAAAGATTTTTATTAATTCACGCTTTAAGAAAGATTAAAATTTCGGTAACATTACCGATGGGAAATAGTTCCAATTTCTATAAAACCTTCCTCGTTATTTATTTAAGCGAGGAATTTAATTTAAAATAAAAAAACTCTACTCCTGTTAAAAACTGGTGAATAAATGCCTTTCGGCCATGAGCTTTATTTAGTTCGATAAACAAAAATACAATTCCTGATTAAATTATTAAAAAAATGTTAATATAAACATACGATTCATGAAAATAACCCATTTATTTGGTATGAGTGTCTTAGTTGTAGCCAACTGAAAGTACTAATGATTCATGTATACGACTAAAATGAGTCATTTTTTTCATCTATAAGGAATGTCAAAGCGGAAACGTGAAATAACTATAATTGTAAACATGGACGATAATTGTATTCAGTTTGTATATATATAATATTGTATTTGGTAACTGTCGATAACGCTTATCCAATACATCATAGCCGTCAGTTGTCGCTGTTAAAATGAGTCACTATTCACTTGTACAATATTTTATGAATCTTATTTTTAATTTTCACGCGAACGTATTTTTAAAGTCGGCATTTTAATAATACTTTTTATTGTACGCAAAGTGAATGTTTTAATGAGCACGTAGTCTATATAAAACATGTGTCCTCATAACTTATGTTTATTATTTTATTTTAAATAGCTCTTTTTAATAACATTTTGAATATTAACATAATTCTGTACAACTAGCGGGCTCGGCGGACGTTGTGTTGCCCTGGTGATAAAAAATAAATACTTATGTACATGAAATGATTAAGGTAACTAATGTATTAAATCTGATAATGATTAATACCGTGTCCGTCTAAATAGCCTTCCAATTACCTCATTATATGTGACCATTTTTTAGTAGATAGTTGTGTATAGTAAGCTATCCTTAAAAGATAGGCATATGCCATTGCAGACTTTTTAGTAAATCTATAAAAGGTAATATCTCACTGTACCATGTTTTGTTATATCTCAAAAGAATTAGGCAGCGTTTTCGATGTAAGCACTCAAGCGACTTGATTTTTTCCAACAGTTCCAACAGTTATCGTTATATTTCAACCAATTTACACAAAACCTTAATAAATTATATACCTAAGCCTTTCTCATGTATTACTCTATCTATCCCTGAAGACAGCATTACATCCGTTCAGTAAATTTTGAGTTTATCGCAAACATACAGACATACAGACAGATAGAAAGACAGACGCGGTGGGCGACTTTGTTTTATAATATGTAGTGATATTATATTTTTAATGTAAATGTTAATACATTTTGTATAACAAGAAAATAATAATTAATGTGTTGAATGTGCTTGTGAAACGTAAGTTTTTTTCCAGTACGACAAGGTTACTGCCTACTACTATACCAGTTTGGGGTGTGCGTAGTGCTATTCATTACTAAAGGCAACCGTAAAGATATTGATAATCCATTGCCGGTCGACGCTGTCATGCAAGCCTGCAAGCTTTTCGATAGTTAGATTTATGTTGGATGGTTTGTAATCTTGATAAACCAAAAGAAAGCCACTATGACGGCACTGTGATATACATCATAGTAGTGACTCGGTCAGTTCAATCGATTGACTGTCTCACATTCACAATAAACACGCATAAACTTACATCATACATATTTTCAATTGAACATTTATTTATAATAACGACATTTTTTTATTTTATTTATGTTCCATTGTTTCTATTCGATCATTATTAAAGATATTGTCTTTTTTCAAGTTAATATGTGCCACCATCAATTCTGTTCTCATATGTGAGATTTCCATGTAACAGGCCCTGCTCAGTTTGGGGCTTTAGTTAAGCCCAATCCCTTGTAGCAGATTATATTTGAATTTAGAAATAAATATATTTCTATTGGTGGTTAATTAAAATTATAGAACACAACAGACTTAAGCACTTGTTGTATGGTGTTTCGCAATTAAGTCGGGCGTAGTTGTTTAATACTATCAAACCCTCAAAATAAACACAGACTATAATTAAGTTTTTATTGTTATTAAATAAATACTACGCCATGGATTTTTTCTTCTCGCCAATGTTTCTCGTATAACAAGGTTTAAAGCAGCCATAAGCATGAATGTGTTGGTTTAATGAAATTAATTTGGGTCAGAACCATAGAAGAGGTGGAAAATTTCATTGTCGGTACGATGCAAAATTAAACTTGGTTTAACAACAGATTTTGCAATTTTAAATGCCACATTCTTTTATTACCCGGACAGAACAAACAATGTGTATGCTCGAATATAATCAAGTATTTAAAAAATTTTATACTGTGGTTATTCCATTATGTATATTTATAGAATAATTATTTTAATTCAATCGTTTTGAATGTATTTCGTAGCCGCTTGTATTTCCCGTAATCTATTGTTCTAGCGTTTCCGAACTGTTTTGTATGATATGAATTTCAATACAACGATTTTACTTACAAAGATTTTACTATACAATTATTATTTTTTTTACATGTGGAGATGACTATCAATAAAAATTACCGGTAAACCGGAATAATTTGTTGGTTATTATAATTTTAATTATAAAAAAGAAAACAAATATTTATCTCTATGCTTTAGGGCACTTAAAAAAGTTTTGAAATATGAAACATTTTAATATTCATTACATTTTCAATATAATGACAAATCAATATTATTTTAAGGTTTAATAAATTTACTCTAAGTAATATTATGCTAACCTTTACATTTGTATTATGTTAAGCCGATTTGTTGGTTTGAGAAAACTACTTGTATCGGCACGAAAGTGATGCTCTTGTCGACTTTTTAAGGCATTATCAAACTTATTTCTACTACATTCAACTATAATATAACGACATCGAATTATTTCAATATTTATACCGGTGATATGTGCTTCCTTTTTATGATATGAAAATTTTTAAAAGTAACTTCTTATCGTATTCTGTTAGTAAGCCTTCATTTACTCAATTACAGCTTTTTCCAATATCTTTAACACACAGACTCATAAAGTTTGCGATTTTATTACATAATAGCTGTTGCCCGCAACTCCGCATGCGTTTTTTTTTTTATAATTGTAAATTATTTCTTATAAGATCAGCTATCTGTTAGTGAAAGTTCCGTGAAAAATGGTTCAAACGTTTTGGAGATAGTACCGCAAACAAAGCCATGGGTAAAAGCTACTCCAAAATAAAAAAAAGCTTTAATTACGTTTTACAACGTTAGCTATCTGTCAGTGAAAGTCCCATGAAAATAAGTCCAATCGTTTTGGAGGTAGTACTACAGACGAAGCCATGGATGGCAGCTAGACTAAAATAAAGTAGCCTATGTCACCCGCTGTAATTTTAACTATCCATCAGTGAAATTTCTGTCAAAATCGGTCCCGCTGTTTCGGAGATTACCCGGAACATACAGACAGACAGACAAAAATTTCAAAAATTGTATTTTTGTTATCAGTATCGTGTATACGTTAATATCCAATCAGTAAAAAGTCATTATTTTGATATTACAAACAGACACTCCAATTTTATTTATATGTATAGATATGATTTTTACTATTATGTATTTTTATTTAAGTCGGTTTACTTTGTCACAATCGTATATTTTTTACAGTTCAATCTATATTTGACTCAGACTTGTGAGAGTGGTTTACAAGTAATGGTAACAAAAAGTGAAATATTCGAATTAATCAAAAATATCTGTATATATTTATGTATCATGTACGTATCTAAGTTGTTACTTGTAAATGATAGTATCAAGATTACCAGGAAACATTACTTAAGTAATGTCTTTTTGTATTACGGTCTTAAACATCGTAGTAATGTAGTATGTGTGTGTAATATATGTGATAGTTCTGTTATTGACCCGAAAGGTCTTAGGTTCGATGCTGAGATATAAGTGACTTTTTGCGTTACGAGCGTGTTTTATTGTATTTATGTTATATATCTATGGTTGTGTTATATCACCCCTATATTTACCATAAGACAAGCTTGGAATTTTGGGATTAAATTTCATTGGGTAAAATTATTTACCTCATTTTTTTTTAACATATTATTTTTGGTAAATCACTGCCAATGAGAATAATAAAAATATATAAATAAACCCATTAGCTTTGTTAAGTATTTTGAAAAATATTAACTATTAGCATAAATGGAATGAAGGTAAGGTCACAAGATACATTTAATCACAAGTATTCGGCAACAAAAGCAATCAGTTGATGTTATCATAAAAATTCAGAACGGTTTTAAAAGGTACGGCCTTATTATGATCGATTACTTCATTAATAACGGCATTTAACTATTTTGCTCTTGAGTAACTAAAGCACCTTAGGTAAATTTTACTAAAGTAATTGTGTAGTTCTTTTTTATTATACTGACTTACGAATACATCTTGCTTGTAGTTAAATTCGTATATGTATATTGTGAAAACAAAAAAAATAATATCTTTATTAAAGAGGAGAAATTTCGTTTTAATTTAAAATACTTTCAATTATTTAAAATAAATAAATATATTCCTCTAGATAGAATAGGTTAAGTTGGTGAGATTACGTTTGTAATAAATCAATTTATTTGTAATGTTTATTACTCGTAATAGTATTTATAAATTGATACAATACACCAAATAAATCTCATGAAAATGTATTCGCCATAATAATTATAGTTTTAATTATGTTAGTGGTTATGAGTAGCAAATAATCTTACATTTAACAAAAAATACTCCAAAACTCGAGACTAGATGATTGGGTGAATCTACAACTTAACAGGACTTGTTAAGGACTATGTATGTCAGAGGGGATTCCGATTTTAAGACACCTGACGCTTTACTGGCACCATTAATTGTTGCTTCAAGACATTTGATAATATCATTGTATGGAACTAATATGTCAGTTCCTTCTGAACCCGGCTGAAGAGTTTTCTCCGTTTTGGGAACCTTTATTTCTGTGTTATCTTTTATTTCTTCTATATTTTTGTGATTAACGGAATCTTTTTTATCCTCTGCTGGCGAAGGTTTAGAGTCATGCATCTCTGCAGGCTTTATATGTTGCTGAGTTTCTACTAACGATTGTTCAGTCTGAGGTTTTGGTATATCTTTTGTCAGTGCTTCGTTTACTGTCCTCTTTACTTTTATCTGTTTCTGGTTCTTTTTCTTTAATCGCCATCTTTTCAACAGGTTCTTCTTTTGATTTAGTTACGTTAATATCTTTAATTGACTTCTTTTTAGCACTTTTTTCAACAGGTTCTTTGTGATCATTTTTCTGAATGGACACCTTTTTTTCATCAGCGAGTACCAGTTTAGATAGCTTCTGATTATTTTCTTCAGTGGGTTTTTCTTGCTTGCCTTCGGAATTTTCCGGCTTATCATTTTTAACTTCAGGACAAGGCGGTTCTTGATTGGTGTTTTCATTAGATTCTTTCTTCTTTTGTTCTCTTTCGGGTAGAAAATGTTTCACAATAGCGTTAAACCTGCCGATGAAAGAGACTACAAGAATTTTAGAATCTGTAAGTATATAGGTATTGTAATTTAGTAAATGACTAACCCTCTTGTGTTATCTGCAACATATGTAACTTCTCGTACGAAGCCATCAGGTTGAAGTAAAGAGTATTCGCCATGAACAGTAGACCCATCGCTTAGTTCATATTGAGATTTGTGATCGCCTGTATTTTCATCGTACACAACATAAGAATATTCGTAACCCGGTGTTTCCTAAAACACAAAAGAATTATTTTATAACCTTGCTCTTATAATTATTATTCAGTGAAAAATAATAGCAAAGAATTTACCTCCTTATTTGGCACAACAACGGGAACACTCGATTTATAGCTGACAATATTAGGAGCTGCAGCTGATATTGGTGCTACTGGAGATAATACTTGTCCTGGATAGACACAAGGCATTGTACACGGCGCAATTAAACCAGGCGGTGCAGGCACAGGGACAACTTGTCCAACAGAACCAGCAGTTAATTGTCCTATTTGCGAGCCAGCTAAGGAAACTGATGGGATACCATACTGAATATATTCAACCGGAAGTGCTTCTGAACCACTTTGGACATAGACTTTAGAGTAAGCAGCACCAGATACACCGTTCACAACGATGCCTATTATTAAACTAATCATAAATATCTGAAACAATAACAAACGTATGTCGATATACAAGGGCAATTTTTTTTAAATAAAAGATTAACCAAAATATGACTTACTTTGAAGATCATCTTTCCTGGTGATCGATGGACGAATACTGATAGTTTTTAAAATGTAACACTGCTTATAAAAGGTGCTTTGTTTATCCTAATATATGCTGTTCGGTAACACCGAAACAAAATACCAATGTCGTAGACTGTATGAATAGAAGCTAACAATCAAAATGTTAATGAGGATTTAACGCTGACTCCGTGTTATCTTTGCAGTATTCAAAGCACGTGGTATACAAAAAGTAGGTAATAAGGCATTACATTCATTGTTGTCTCCAATAGATCGGATAGTGTAAAGCTTGAGCAACGGTACAGGGAGTTCAGTACGTACAGTTTTCCTTAATTTATATTGTTTTATTCTATCTCGGTAAATGATGCCACTGTATCCTATGGTAGTTGCCGCACAGTGAAAAAAAAACGGTAAATTTATTAGGGACAAGTTCTTTTATTGTTGCGAGGAACCTAAATTTTAAGTTCTGATTGTATAAAATGTAAATATTTTTAAAAGTATATTATACTTTTTTTTTCTTCCACTTCTTAATTTATACGAACCAAAAGTAATTGGCGGTATGTTTGCTTTGTATACATGATATGAAAGTCTTTATTTTATTGAAAATTTGTGAATTAACCATTTAATCAGTCTAGTAGAAATTATAACATACTTTATAATCCGATTGTTAAAGCGATCTACAGGTAAAATTGTTACCTTATTATAGTAGTTTCTAGTACAAATAAACTGGTAAGCGATCGAGAATGTACATCTATTCAACACAAGCGTACCGGTGCTCAAATGTCTTCTAAATTCTAGATTTTTTGTTTTTTATTTATTTCTTTATACTCTATATTTTCTTATCACTGCATGAGGAAACTTATAAATGGCCCTTTTTTTTTCGAACTGACTACACTGTTGATCTGGCAAGGCCTTATAAATGGCCTTCATTGATGTCTAATACACTTTAATTTTTTTTTTGTTTAGCTTTAAGTATTCCTAAAGAGTTTAAAATAAAATAACAACTAGAAGGATAAATAGTCCTCAAAATCAGACTTTAGGCATTAAAAATTATAGTTTACGTATATAAATGGAATACTTGTTATTTGTTTGGGCTAATCTCCGAAACGGCTGAACCAATTTTGATGAGATTTCTACTAGTGGATAAATAGCTTTTTGCAGTATTATTTACGTTACATATTATTACGCTTTTATATAAAGGCTAGGCTGCACAGTAATAAGATTTATCAGCGGTAAATTACAATTTGTAAAGAGATTATAGGGCTTAGGTGAAAATAAAGAATCACAATTAAAGATAATTAAAGTCCACAATGAATCTAGGTAAAACGCGTGGTACATATAACACAATAAAACTATATTCGAAGAGAATAAAGTCACGTGCGCCAGCTAGTTCCTAATAGTCACCTGACAATTTGATGATTGTAAAATCGTATAAACTGACTATCGTATTGTTAATTTGAATGTTAGAATTGTGATTAGGTTAAAGATTATACTCATGTACTAGCAGATTCCCGTCTGTTTCGTTGGGCATTATAAAATGACATAGGGTCAATCGAATCAAGAAAATATGTGATTTAGAATCATTCACGTAAAATTCACGCAAAAACATTGAGTAGTGTTAACGTGATTATGCCTCATAAGAACTGTATTTTCAATATATATTTATAGACAGAAGATAATCAGTCGAATACTTCGATATCTTAATAATATCTTGCTGCGATTCCTCCTACTTGACTTGTTTGTTGACAATTATAAAGAATTGTGTACTTTTTTTTGTGTGTAGCTGAAATGACTGTAGAGTCTGATTGTTTAGGAATATTTTGTATTGTTATTTTTGCTTAGTAATGATGTAAGATCATATATCATTTTCTTGTTTTTATTTTATGTTTAAAACGTGTGATTTACATAACTGTAGGTGTATCTTTAACTATGTAAATAAATAAATAATAGGAAAATTAAGGGTATTTATTGTATTGAATATCGTAAAATGATTATGAGCTATCTGAATTTATTATACACGTTGTTTGAACTAAATATTAAACGCCTGTCTAAATATTAATGACAAAGTTACTCATTGCAATGTTGCTGTAAAATAATGGAATACAATCGATTTCATATTTAACAAGTTTGTATTCTTTCCCTATTTGTGTATTTGATGCTACATATCGTTATTAATATCAAGATATCTAATCAAAATGTTTAAAATTGATGGAAAAATGTAAGAGTTAATTATTCAGGCTTAATAATTTAATTTTAGAAGAAGACTAAAAATATATATTTTTTTATGTGGACTCAAATTTTTTCGTCCATCTATCACATGTTGCATTGTTGCCGGTCGCTGAGTAGGGGTAAAGTGAAAGGCGCTTAGCAGAGCAACCAAGGCCAATATGGCGGCACCCAAGGCTCAATTCACAATTATTTAAACAAATATTTTGTTGTGTTTTTAAAATGTTACAATCCGAAAAAAAGTCGGGCTTGCATTGTGGTTACATAAAACCGCCATTTTTTTAATTTGTTTACTCCAAGCTCATAAAATAGTACAAAATCTAATAGTACTAATTAATTTGTAGTGTATATTTAAGACGATTTTTTTCTATTTTAATGCTTGAACATTTTCCGCTTTTGCCAGTGGCTTCGTTCGCGTTCGCGATATTTGAAAACACAATATTTATACCATATCCATTTTTCTATAACAACAAATTATTAGAAACGTAAAGGGATACAACAAGTTAGTTACGTGTAAAGGTAAATTAGCTAGTAAGTACGTTAGGAAGTCATTATAATTCTTTTACGTTACGTTAGTATTATTTAATGAAATACCTCTTCTCGGTAGGCATTACCTAGTAGAGGATTACCTATTAGTTACATGAGTTGTGTCTAGGAAATTGTAACGTAACAAACCGCATTAGTGACGCTATTACAACAAAATACTCTCAGCTGTACTTTAACTACTATAGTCTAAATGAATATTACAAAGAGAAAAGATTCGATTTTTCGTTTAAATTGAATATTTCAAAAAATACTTAACCCATTTAAAAATATTTTTTCACCAACAAGAAAACTGCATTATTAGTGAGTAACATGGCCTATATTTTATTTTCTAGAACATACATTAACACGAGTGAAGCTGCGAGCAAAAGCTAGTGTTATATATAGTATTATAGTATATTATATATGTATTTACATAGGTATACGTGTGTACAATTGTATACCAAATGTTATATTACTATAGTAAATACAATTAAATGTTGATGCGTGGAATTTCTAGGGAACGTTAACTCTTTCACTTTGCATGATGGTAGGTCCTTTTGCTAAGGTCACTTGGTTATCTATCGCCCTCCATTTGAAAATATATAGGTGTGTTCCGGCAGCTGCACTTAAGAGTTAGTCTCTCTTCTACGTTTACCGTGCTTATCATCCCAAGATGATAATCCAATCCAAGACCATATCGTTACTTAATATTGAACGAGATTGTGGCCAAACGCTAAAACTTATATAGTATAAACAAATTTAAGAACCTATTTTAAGAGTGGGAAAGGCTGTACAAACTTCTACTGCGGAGGAAACATCGCTGCACCTATCCCTGAATTAAAACAACAGTAGGTACTGGCAGACGAGGCATTCCAATTTATGCCGACGCTCCAATTTAGTATGACGTAGTGAGTGTTTGAACAATTGTATGGAAAGTAAAAAAAGTGGGTTCATAATCTTCATGCAAAAAGCGAGTGAGTGAGATAGATATATGGATCAAGTATAAAAATATTGACAGATTGACGTTCAGTTGCTATTTTATATCATTACATGATCGTACTATAAAAGAAAGATTTGATCTCAGTTTCTTCATCAGGATATTATTCATAGCCCCAAAAAAGATTTGCACTAAGACAGTCTAGTACACATACATTTAGAAAGAATGGCTCTGTACAAGTACAACCTTAATTATAAGTGTTTACAACTTAATACATGGAAGAGTAAGTAAGTTAATTGAAAGATTAAAAGCAAAAACTAACTCAACAGCATGTATAAGTCTATTTTTATTTTCTTAGCTTAGTTCTAGATAATTATTACACAGAATTGGAAACATCATTCGTTTTAGTATCATTGCCTATTACCTGTATCTCTCTTACCCATTAAAATCTAATTAATAGACTACGTAGGAAGTTCGCATGTGCCTGGTTTTACAGAAATTGTATTAATTTATTCATCACGTGTCACCAACATGACAATACATTTGTAAATATTGTCATGTTGTTACTACTAAGTAACAATATTTGGGAAATAAATTTAAATGTAGTCACATTTATAGACAACCACGGCATGCTCTAACGATCAATTAAGTTTCAATATAACTTAATATTAAACAATTTTACAGATTTAAAGAATTTATATAAATAAATATAAAACTTGTATAAAAAGTTTTTAAAATAAATTTAATTAAAAGAAAACTAAACATTGGATTGATGACAGCGTTATTTTGCGGAAATATATCATTAAAAATTAGGATGGACGCTACCTCGCACTGCCGCTAAGAATTGTTTGGTCGCTGTCACGTCTTACTCCAACAAAAAACGGTTCAAAGAACTAAAAATAATAAAAAGGCGTGGTCGGTTCCAGTATTTTTAATTCTTTTAAAAACGGTTAAAAGAATTCTTTTAACCGTTTTCAATTGCAGTAAGACGTGACAGCGACCACACAACTCTTAGCGGAAGTGCGGAGTAACGTCCACTCTAATTTTGAAAACTAAACAGTTTAATTGTGATGTCATTTATTTAATTTTTCCGACGCCGCGCCGTATACGTTACTAAGAGTGGTATAGACCTGTGCATAAGTCGATTGCGAATGTACTACAATGCTACGAGATCCAAGTTTGCCTAATCAATTTAATTCAGTTTTTGTTTCGAAGAATATCCTTGAAAACATGCACTAGTTCACAATGCTTTCCAAAGCAGCCCAGGTTTGACTATTTTTAACTCTTGATGTATAAAACTGTAGGTTGCCGTGACTACTTAATATTATATGAATTATATGCCTCTATGCTAGTTCATAGACAAAAAGAACATAAAGGATATTAAATATCCCGAGAGAAGTTTAATTCTAACTAATATTGTAGTTGTGAAGCTCAGTTTGTTTGTTTGTTACGCTTTCAAGCCTTAACTTTAAACGAAGCACAAGTGCTGCTCTCTATCAAAAAACGTAGTACGGTTTGAATCTCGCACCTTGCAAAACATCCTGATTGTAATTGCGTTGAAAAACAATTATAGAATCTGTAAAATCCTCAGAAAGCCATAATAAAACCCAGTGCCAGTGTAGACTAGTACCTTGCTAAGGATATCAGCGCGCCCTAAGCCACAAACTCTGCCGGGGTACCCCGAAGAAGGGCACCTCCATGTGCGGAACGAGTGGTGAATACATGTCCTCATAATTTCATCTCCATTACCATACACACCACCATTTATTGAAAACAATTTTGGAGATTAGATCAAATCTACATTATTGCGAGAAAAGCCGCAAGCAAATGGAAGTATATTATACTATATGAAATAAAAAAAAAGATAATATATATTTTTGATCAGTTTATTATCGCCGCAGTCTTATAAGAAAAAACAATTTCGACTAATGACTATCTACATTAATTGTTAAATATCACATGAAAGGCAGTGGCTAGGCGCCTAGAATTAAATGATTAGTGGTATTCGTGGTGCGCAGGAGCAGTGTTGTGGACAATCGCGTTGAATCTGAAAATTGAAATATTATGTATCGATTTAAAGGGAAAAAATACACTGCAAGGAGGCATATACTTATCAGAATGATAATATCGATAAAGGTTCATGAACACTCCACTCATGTATGTAAAATAAAATGGGTTTTACGCTTATAAATCAAACATAAAGTTATGCGAGCATAGTAATATGTGTTATGGTTTTTAATAAATTGCTTTCTACAGATTTTTTCAAGTTTTTAGCGTTTGACCACAATCTCATCTGATGTTAAATGAAGATGTAATCATCAGCTTAGAGGAAGACTGGCTTTCAAGTGCAGCTGCTGGGACACACCAACAGGTGCTTGGATACAGATTTTTAGATTAAGGGACCCCCCTTACCAGCTAACCTGGCGGCCTTAGAAAAAACCATGCTAAAGTTTCATCACGATGCTTTTTTTCACCAAAAGCCCAGACTCAGTCACTAGGATTCAAGCCTACGTCGGTCGACGTGGTATCCGAACACGTTATCAACTTACTCATCATCGCTTCTGACTTTCTCGCAATCTTACTTGTTGTTAAGTGGCCAAACCAATAAATAAAACTGGCTCCCAAGTGCAACTGACAAAACAAACCTAAAGGGGCTTTGCAAACTATTTTTAAATTGACTCTATCTTCATCGTTCTATTTTCCTTAATTGTAAGTAAATGGATTAGGTTAAAAAAATTACCCATTGTGATCATCAGCTGTGTAAGTGACCTTCCTGAAAGAGCCATCGGGCTGGAGGAGAGAGTATTCGCCTTTGACGACATCGCCATCGCGAGCCTCGTGCTGGGTTTTGTGGTCACCGGTGTGCGGGTCCGATACAGAATAAGAGTAGTCATATTTAGGATGTGCCTGGAAATAAAGGGTGCATAATAAGTACACACACATGTACACATAAATATTATTATCTATACACATTTTGAAATTGTTACATAGTAAAAAATAAATACCTATTTATGTTGATTGCCTTTATGTAACTTTTTTATTTCAATAATTACCATTTAAATAATTGTACCACAGGTAACTAATTTTTACGGATATATTATTATATTTTATATTCATTCTAACTAATTTCCGCCTGCTTGATTGGGCATTAAAAATTACTAAGGACCAATTGAAACCAAAAAATAATTCTAGGACCATCTACGAAAAACTCCACATGTAATGGTTTTATTCCCATAGTCTCAAGGTCCCATAGTGTCATAGTACCATCGTTCTATAGTCCCAAAGTCTCAGCCCCAGTTCCAGTCCCATAGTCCTTTCCGTAGTTTTGACGTTAACCTCGAAGGAACTGTATTTTTTCCTATATATGTGGTACTAGCGATAGCCCTTAACTATGTTCACGTTAATTTTAATATAAAACTATATTATAATAAAATATAGTTTATGTCATAGACTATCTATGTCGTTCAAGGAGAACTTAACTTTTCTAACAGTGAAATAATTCTCAGAGTCCGAATAATAGTTCCAAACAAACAAATAAAAACTAGACTTTATATGTTTACTACTTTAGTATATTTTTGTACGGTACACATATTTATGCGTATAAAACAAAACTGTAACTATTAAATAAAAATACAAATTTATCTATGTTATATGTAATTAACCTTAATGGTTGAGGAAACGTTTAAAACTAATTACATTAAAGTGTTATAAAGCAAATGAAAACGAAGTTAGTTAGGCAATTATAATTTATTTGTGTAAAATTAAAAAGCTAATATTAATTTGAACTACTTTATAATGGTTACTGTTACGTAAACAGTTTTGTACATAATATTTATTATGTGCAGAATAAAATTGTTATTATCAATGAAGCGATATTCATATAGACATACAACGCTGCCTGTATAATCCTAACTAATATAATAAATTCGTATATGAGTTTGTTTATTTGTTACGTTTTAAAGAAGTACTTTTTCCTAGGAATAGGTCAATATATCAACGTGACTGACGCTGCGGGCAAAATCTATTTATTATGTACAGAAAGCATAGTTATATGTTAATTCAAAGTACTGCACTCTGAGATGTGTTTTTGTTTATTTTTCCTATGCGTCTAAAGAAGATACCAAACTGCTGAGATTGGAATGGTATCGGCTCATTTTTCTTCTTTTTTTTTCGAACGCACTACGCTGTTGACCTGGCAAGGAAATTTGGAACTAGGAAAATCTTTTATTATTTTCTATTCATTAATTACACTTAATTTAAAAAACAAATTAGTAGTATTCTGCAAAAGCGATAAACTACATTTTTTTTTGGCTTGTCTTAAGTTTGTATTTTGGTAAAATGTGCTACTTTTCCTTATGGGGGCGGAAAAGAAACGTAATGTACTTGCAGTTACTAAATTTAATTTTAAATATATACTATTTCATTAAATAAATATACATTATTGAATCGCGAGTTCACGCGATATCGATATCTCATGGATAACGGAATAACTTCAGTATAACGGAAACTATGTGTTTTATTTGAATGAATAAATAAATAAGTTGTAATTTTACTGTTACTTTATAAATTTCCCTAGAAGTATATTATTACGATATTAATTCATCTTTGTTAAATGTTAACATTCCTGCTTACCTTCTATGGATAGAGGTAATGATATGTTCCGCAGTATTCAATGCGCTAAACAAAGTTCACAAGTTATACGATGTTACATTTTAGCTTAATTTTAAGACTAGCTCGTGCCCGTGATTACTCATGGAAATCGTTTTACTATTTAATATAAACTAAGTGCTTAATCCGAATTAATCTATTGTTCTCTTTTTTATACTTTAGCTTAGTATTTACTACTTCTATAATCTCTATAAGCATTGTAATACCTCTAAATAGTAAAGCTTGTTATGCATAGGCAAGTTTAATATTCTAAAAAGTTTTCTAGCTACTTGTAGAAGTTTCGAGAAAATTAACCTAGCCAACTCTTTGAGATTTGTCCTGGCCAACAATATACAGTTTATTTTAATTTACAATCTAAGTAATAATAATAATAATAGATAAATCGAGACGTTTACTATTAAATAGTATAGAAGAAACTCACTCAATACTATTTAAAAAAAGTAACAAACATGAAATAAATAATATTTTTAATTTTGGGACGCGATTTTAAATGGTAAACTCGGCCAATAATTAATAATTCATGAGGTTAGAAAAAAATTCGTCGTGTTACAGTGTTTACGTACTGTACTAGATTCTCGGTAACTAATTATGCGTAAAGTATGCACGTAATCGTACATCATCGACAAGACCAGTTACTAAGGCTATTGTTACACTAATAAATACCTTATGCAACAGTTTTTATGTCACAATCTTCAGGCAGTCCAGTTGTATGTTCATAATTTATTCACCTCTGTCTATATTGCGATTTGTGTGTGTGTTATGGGCAAAATATTTCAGATTTTCGATTTTGGGCAAAGGAAAACGTCATAAGGAAACAATAGGCATTGTGGTAGAGCCTGCCTGCTTTGCTCTCAAGTTGGAAACTTAATATTAAGCAACTACAGGTGTGTTTCCAGTCAGTTAAAGCAGTCTAGACGTAAGCTTAGTATGCTACAATCTTTAGATAAATCATAAATTAGCAACATATAAGAGCTTAGTCAAATGTAAAACCTTTTAAAAATTGTAAACAAGACAATAATATGTAGTAACATTAATACTGATAGCATGGTTACTGTAACGTACCATCCATCCAAAAACAATAAAGAATAGTTTAATGAATAAAGCATAATAGTTTAATCAATCGAGCATGATATTATGGTCCATTTTTATGGCTACCCGATTAATTACTAATTATGACATAATAAAGATGATAATGGATGTGTGGCTTAACTAGAATGGATAATGTTAAGAAATAGTACATAAGAGGAAGTTTGAATATAGCATCAGTGGCAGAGAAGTTTAGGAGTAAAAGGGTAATATGTTACGGGCATGTCATAAAAAGAGATGAAAGTCATGTAAATAGAAAACTTTTAAGTTTTAGTGTGTTATAAGAGTAGAGTGGAACATGGACAGGGAGAGTGAAGAAGAAACACGTTGTATCGATTCCACTTAGGTGGGGTAAGAGTAACAAGATGATGAGAACGATTAGTTACCAATTAATTAAGCGTATATAGCAAAAATTGCTTGGTAAATTGCGATTAAATTTTATAAATATAGTCAATATACTTTACAATTGTTTTGCCAATGCGAAATAGAAACGTCCCTCTATAAAGGTAAAACACGAAGAAAAAGAAAAGTAAGTAAAAGTCCGTACAATATCATGTCGTTATTATTAGTTTGAATAAGTTCTTTAAATATGTAAATACAATGACTTCATATTATACGCAAACTTTTATGCATAGTTTTATAAACGACTATAAGTTATGACAAGCTATTATTCTCCGTTTATTATTATAGCTTAAGGGCTGTGATGTTGCAAGTTCCTGGGAACCATTGCGCCAAAGGCCTTGTCACGACCGGGACTAACTCAAAGCTGTTATGCAACATAATGTAGATTACATGGATTACTTCGGGCCCTAGATTTATGACGGCACGGCTAAAGAACAGAGAATAATGTAGAAACGGCTTATTTTTATTATAGTCAGTCATTTGTTATATTTTTACTCTTGTTCTCAAAATTGAGTGTAAGAAGACTTGAATTAGAACACTGTTTTAAATTAATCAAATAATAGTATGTGAATTTTTTTTTCTGATTTAAATGTTATTAAAAAGAAGTTTCTTCTAGGCACAAAGTGTCATTTAAAAATGTCATTTAGAAAAAACTCTTATTGGTTAAACTATACAAATTTATGAGCGTTTTTAAAAACTCGAAGTATATTCGTTCCGCAAACATATTCCTCTTACAGATTTGCTAAATTACGAAACTTAACATCATTCACTTAGAAATCTATATTATATTTAAATTCACCCATTTAGTAAGAAATTATCCGCTATGACGTAATACTGTTTAGATTGTGTTGATAGGTTTTATATCCCGGAAATGTTGTCGATCGGCAACAACACGCGCAGTTTATGCAAGCTATCAATTAGCCACTTACTATTGTATTATGAAATAGTAACAGGCCTATGGAAACGGTACAGTATCTCATTGTTCCATTTAATACAAATTTATTACAGTCACACACAATAATAGACACAGTATTCCTATGTAAGAGTTTTATAGCGTTTAGGACAACATAAAGAACGCTGCATTTGATTAACTTCGAAGAAATTCCGTAGTGTGGACACTATTCGTAAACGACTTATGAATCGTTATTCTGTTGCATGCCTTAAATAATATTTTACATTTGTAGAAAAGTTGCAGTAAGTAAAACATAATACTTCCTCTTCAAATTGTTTCTTTACGGATTATAATATCCTTGACCAACTTTTTTGTTTACAAGTACTTATATGTGATTGTTAGGAGTGCGACATGTAGTGTTGCAATCGGTACGAGACTTTAAAATTATTACATTGTTCGGACGCTTTTATTGCGACAAACAGAGTTCGTTAGTTAGTTGCACGATGTTTGTGTTTCAGCTTTACATACTAGCTGGTAACTAGAACTTTGTTGCCTTGAAATTGACATGCATTCTCTTACGGGAACCACCTGTTATTTTTTGGATAAATTGTGCTCTGTTTTTTTTTCAGTTATATTCTTGTCATTACTAATTAACCTCTTTAGTCTAGATAGCACTTTGAAAACTCTAAAAATATTTACAAAATTCAGCCAGTTTCGGAGATTAATCTTAACAAACAATAGGGACATTTCTTCATAAACTATCTCGTTCTTTCTTCACCTTACAAATGTAACATAAATATATCAAACTACAATAAATAATTTCGTTGTTGCATGTGATCTAATCTAAATTGGATGAATTTTATAAATATTTTTGTTCTTATGTCATTAGTAATAAAATTAATTTATATGAAGGTATAGTAGACTACTGTTGATTTTGAGTTATTAGTCAATAGATATTTCGAAATCAAGATGTGGAAAGTACCATAGTTAAATCTAAAATGGAATACCTAGCGAACAAAAATATATACCGAGACCGGACGACGGTGTTCCGTAAGGTTCCAGAGTCCGGACGGTGTATGTGCAATTGTACGACAAACATTATATGTCACAAGGCTTGACGTTTGTGCAATAAGCGTAATTTTGAACGGTATTATTATTCTAAGTGTTTACTTTTATCTGCAAGTATTTATATAGATCTATAAAGTTGTTATACCGCTTTCTAAACGACTTAATTTGATAGTTTGCTCTATTTATTCTATGCACGAGTATTTAGAAGATTACGTGACTGAAACTTCGCTTAGATTATATCCGTGCCTGGAGTGGAAAAAACGTTATTGTACCGAGATGCATGAAGAGAGATTTTTATTTTATGTCAACATACACGATGCAATTTTTCATGCTTTTCATTTAATTTCTTATTAAGAAAATAAAATTATTAAGAGTGTTTTAGGCAATGTAAGTAAAGTACAGAAAACATATTCTGATTGGATTTCATATGAACGGATATTGTTCGGTTTTTGAAGTTACACTTCTTTCGGCGCGTTAAGGAAAAATGATTAGAGTAAATTTTTACAATGCGCGCGCACACCGTCACGAAAAACCGACACCCTGAAGTTAGCTATAGTCAACATTTTATTCAAAAAAAGTATGTATGTATTAAATATCTTTTTTCTATTGTTAGTGTCGTTTTTTCTACACGCGTAGAATAAGACGAAAGATAACATTTTTGAAAATATTTCCATCTTGTTACGCCAAAGAAGTATAACTTCTAACGCGTGTACATAAGTACACGCTACTTTTTTTGTATATTTTGTTTGCCATTGCTAAGAATGGGATTTCCTAAAAACGTTATTTTTATGAATTTATGTACATACATTTACAGCTTCAAATTTGTATTTGAAATTGAATATTTTTAATGATTCGTTAAAGTAATATTGGTTTAAATGTTTTGTGTAAATTTAAAATATATCTTATTCCGATCAATATCGGTCCTATACAACGAAGTTACTATTTTCTTTTAAGGCAATGAAAGTTGTATTACTTTTATGTATTATTATCTTGTTATAGTATTTATATGAAAGAAATTTGTCTTACGTGATAGTCGACATGTTCATCTTCATGCCCGCCGTAGTGGGCTACCTGCAGCGACTGGTGCCACGGCTGCGACCGGGGCGTAAGCTATCGCCTCATGACCATGCTCCTCCCCGGCGTATCCATGTCCGGACAACGGGATAAAACCAGCAGTCGCCACCGCCACTACAGACAGGATTACTGCAGCCTGTAATCATAATCAATTATTAATTACTTTTACTATAAATCTTTTCACCATACGGTCAGGATATCCAGCCGATGTTTAGCGGCCATTGCATTTAATGGCCATATAGTATATATTAATTTCAAACATAATTGCAATGTAACCCGAGACTAGTGGCAGATACCCAGTCTACTAAGATTAAATCAGAATACTCCATATATGAGTGTCTGATACTATATAGACCCTCAGCAAATAGAATCAATGATTAGACTGGATTACATTACCGTGATAGGGTATTATTAACGTAAGAAGCTTAGCATTTTTAGGATACTGTCGTATATATAGACAACTGTTATGACAGTAATGGGATTATACCAAGAGTTAACTTAATATTTCAACACGGAAACCTAAATATTCAAGATTTAATTAATTGGTACCGATCAGTAGATAATGCTAATAACAAGTGGAAAGGCAAAGCAGATAGGGACAATGGCTAACGAATATAAACTTACTGCAAAAATAATAAGGCAAATCTTAAGCGGTCTGCTTTACAAAGCTATGTTATCGATTTATACGCTGTAAGTAATGGATTGCTAGTTATTAAAAAAACTATTATATTCACAGTTGTCTATGGCAATAGTATTTAGAAGATTTTAATCTGTCATAAATGACTTGCCACGAATAATCGAACGTGAAAGGACGTCTTGTGATTGCTTTATCAATATAAAATATACAGTCCACTATAAACGAAGTCAACGACGGTGAATTTATAATATCTATTCAGAGAAAAACAATAACTATTTCATTAGAATTGAACTCTGACAAAAATTATATTAAATGCGTTGGGAGTTTTTACAAAATTATATGTATAATTGAAAGACGAACATAGAAAAAAATAGGAAAGCATACACAGGATACCGAGTGCATTGACCCTATTTAATTGCTACGCTTATGCGACAACTAGCTCATTATTCCAGAACACAAGTCGGCGACGAACAAAACGCTTCCCTTTCACCTAACAACAGGAATAGCGGTAACCACAGTATAATACACTTACTTTTGCGATCATTTTGTTTGTTTAAAGGTTTGCTTCGTTTGCGCTACCACACACAACTAATGCTAACGAATGCAACCCACCGCCTTTTATATGTTATACTTGGCGAGATGTAGCAGCGTACGCGGGGATCACGTAAATACGGGAGCTTAATAATGGTATGGTAATTACGTAAAATTACATAGTACGTGGTTCAAGGTGAGAGAAGTATTTATATTGAGACAATTGTTGCGAGGAAAGTGGATCATTTTTATTGTACACGTGGTGAGATCGTGTCTAATAAAAGATTTTCGCACACCAACAACGCACGTTTTACGACCCTTTCTGTTTTCCAGTTAAATGATGTGGTAAATACGTGCCTTAGATCGCTTGCCAAATTGCAATAAGGAAGTAAATTATTTATGCGCGAATCCATTTATTATTTGTATTGGTAGGCAATTGATTTAACTTCTTGAAGCACTTCTAATGTTTGGCGTTATGCAGTTAAGTTGACATCAAATTTTGTTTATATAATGTTTCAAATTTTATTTTGGTAATTATTAAAAGCTTTCAATAAAAAACGGGGATAAATAACAATAACTTGTAAAAATCGCGTTTTAATAATAGAATTTATATTCAAAAGTAATTGTTTGTTTTGTACACTTGTTTCAACAAAAAGGTATTCCGACAATAAAAAAAGTTTTTGAGATTGAATTTCAAAATATTGGATCAAATTTTGTAACCGATCATTGTCGACTTACACAACCTAGATAGATGATAAGGCTATTGTTCTTATTTTTTAAAATATGTCATGTTGTGATTGTAGTAAGCAATTTTAACATAAAACAATTATGATTTTTTATTTCTTTTTTTTATATACTTTATAGGTATCAGCGTTTGACCACAATCTCACCTGATGTTAAATGATCTAAGATGGTAATCACACTAAACCTGGAGTTGGACTGGCTGTCAAGTGTACCTGCCGGAACACACCGATAGGAATACAGCAAGAGATTTTCAACGAGGCTTTTAGTTAGCTAGGCAAATTAAAAAAAAAAACCCTACCACCGTGCCATGCTTTTATAACGATTTTTCCTTCACCGAAAGCTCCAACTCATTTGGATTTGAACCTACGTCCATCGACGCAACAAGGAGATCACTGAACTAAGTATATTAAATAAGAATATCAAAGAAGAATAGAATCTATTAAATCGAATTTAATATATATCTTTAAAATTGTACGGTTTGTTGTTATCCGATTTCCAGAACAATTGAATCGATCGTGACGACATTTTTATTGATAGGTAAGGAATATTTCACGGATAGATATAGAAATATCGTAACGAATTTGTGTATAGGTTAAGCAGTAATAATAACAGCGGTAGCATACAATCGGTAGAATGGTTTATTGGATATATAAGTAGTAATGACAAATTGTAATTTAAAAAAAGACAATCGACAATTATTCCAAATAGAATATACGTAGTTCGCGTGAAGCAACAAAATATTTTCACGGGAGCGAAATCGCGAGTGTACCACTTAGTTTGTCAAAAATGTATTTATTTTACAAAATTTGTTACTATCTTTGAAATATGTAATTTATGTTATTCCCAAGATAATAAATAAATAATTATATCAACTTTGACAATTGAACATTGGGTGTCGTTATATTTCTCACAACCTAAATATCCGAAACTACGTTATGAAATAAATAACGTCTGTGAAATATTAACGTGTAGATTTGTGATGATATCTTTTTCTTTTATGAGAACATAATTTTATAAGCGGCCATTTATTTATAAACAAAGAAGAGCCTATATTATAATAATTACAAAAAGCTGATAAGATATACGGTTATGTTCATCACACAGAAGCCAATAATGTTTCCGATCCCGTGATCTATCGGTTCACTAGTAAGCGTGTGATAATGTTTGAAATCGTTTAGTTCTGATGATATTATAAAGCGCATGTGTTTAAAGGAGTTACTGAAATAATCCTATTCCTGTCCTTGCTAACATTATAAATGTGATAGTGAGTTTGTTTGTTACGCTTTCAGGACTCTAGAAAAGGACAAAAGGAAATTGGATAATTCATCGTGAAAAAAGAACTGTTTGTTCCTTAGGGATAATACAAATCTACATTAAAGCGAGATCAACCGCAAGCAAAAGGTAGTTAATATTTTAACGAGAAAGTTAGAAAGGATGAATAAAAGTTTGTTAAATCTTTAACGCAAAAACTACTAAACGTATTCGAATGAAATTTTATAGTTATATAACTTGTACGTCCGAATAATATATAGACTGTAATTTATAAAGATACTATTAAAATTTGCGAAATTATAACGATAAGTGTCAAGTAATTTAGAAAAAAAACTTCTGCCATTCGAGAGCCAATTCGTCGTGTGCTGTATAAAAAATTAGGCCCGTTTCAGAGCGCAGGCGGGTGCGGTTGCTTGCACGGGTGCGTGTAGTTCAAATGTACGTAGACGCCGCTAGCATCACTGTGGCCTATTTCAGAATGCAGGCGAGTGCGGATGCGTGTAGTCCAAATGTTCGTAGACGCCGCAAACATCATTGCGAATGTTACTGACGCGGCGTTTACGTACATTTGAATTATACGCAATCGCCAGCCGTCTTCTGTATTCTGAAACAGGCCTTAGAGTTACAGAAGATAATGTATAGTGTTATTATTTATATATATTATTGTACAAACGCCGTTAATAATTTATATATTTATCAAATATTTAATTAATTAACAAATGGTCAAAAATCATACAAATATAGGAAGTAGTAACCTAGTCTCTATGATTAGTACTATAATAATATTATTTGCTTACATCATTTTGATACCAATCTTTTAATCCGAATCACATTTCACATTACTACTAATTTTTTTTTATAGGTTGGCTGTACGTATTTTACTGTTGTATAATATTCTTTCCAACGAAATTATTTTTTTTTTCTAAATAAATATGTAAAATAAATATTGGGATTTTTTTAGCTATTTTTCCCTTCATCTAGACCCTCAAGTAAACACAGTAATATTAAAAATAAATCACTTTCGTAAATCAGGCTACTAAGGGTTAAGATTAAAAAAAATTGATGCTCCTCTATATCTCTAATATGATGCATAAGAGACTATCTGAATACTGTAACTTTATTCTTGTGAACATGCTTGTTTTATATCGTATGGTTCACGTTTCTTATCTGAATTAACTGAGCAGTTTTTTTATTGCTGCTTACCGCTTGAGCGGGATTATATGTAGCCTTTACAGTACTCTAAAAAGTCTTCGATACGAAAAACAAAGATAATTCAACTTTATCTATATGTATAAATTGACTACTTCTTGTTGATATTCATTCAATTTTGTTGTAAACACAATTTAGTAACTTTTGTTGGAATAAAATCAGCTTCATTTTGATTTTATACTCAATAACTATGTAGCGACTAATTTAATAGCACGGTGTTTATTTTAACTGCTTAATAAATGTTTGCAAAATTTTTCTCTTAGCGATCTATCTCGTTAAGTCGTAATTACATGTACGCGTTAAGTAGAGCGTTGCCGCCGAGGCGCTAAGTAGGGCAATGCAACAGTGGGACTTAAAATATTTAAAAGATAATTCGCAAACTCACTACGATGTATGTTATAAAACAGTTTGTATTTTCCGTCATTGAGATATATAATCGATATTATTATTAAACTTTTAAATATAAAAAGTGTGTGCCGAGATTTCACATATGATATATTTGATCTGTATACATATTTGTTATCTGTCTATTCTATCTATGTATATTTGCCATCTGTATATTTATCGATCTGTATATGTATATTTGTTCTGTTACTTGGGAACAATGTTTTTTTTCTAGATCAAAAGTACCTTATTGTCCTTTTCTGTGTTTTATCTTTGGTTGACTAGTTAGGATGCGAAAGCGTAATGTATTCATTTTATCCATCTAGTACAGTATTTATGTATTTGGCTTATAGGTATATTTTAGTATTAAGCTAATTTTTGTTATTATAATTTCTATTTCTTATCCATTTTTATTTATTTTTATTATAAGCGGTATCATCATCATCATCTTACCCTTATCCCACTTAAGTAGGATCGGCACAATATGTTTTCCGTTTCCACTCTCCACTGTGAGATGACATCTCAGTATTCACAGTTTTTATACCCATATCATTTTCCACACAATCCATCCACCCCTTTTTCGGTCTTCGTCTACTCCTATATCCGCCCACTTTCAAACTCAAAGCTTTTCTTGTTACATGACTTTCATCTCTTCTCATAATACGCCCGTATCATGCTAACCTATTACTCCTCAACTTCTCTGTCACTGGTGCTGTGGTATTTTGAAACTTCCTCTAATCTTATCCATTCTAGTTACACCACACGTCTATCGTAACAATCGCATCTTTGCCACATGTAATCTTTTCTCATCAGACTCTTCGTAGCCTAGCACTCGGATCCATATAACACGACTGGTCTTATTATAGGTTTATACATCTTCCCCTTTCTAATAGAAGCGGTATGTTGGAGAAAAATAGTAAGTGCTTTTATGTTTTCCAAGATACCGTTAATTAGGTGAAAGAAAATGCCTTATGTCATTAAGCTAACCAATGTACAACCTAAGCAATTATTGTTTATATTGATTATTTTTCATGTATGTTTGCTACAAATAATACAATTGATTTAAAATTAACTTTTTAATGTATTACACATCTCTGTCATAACCTCATTAAGAGGCTTAAAATCAGGTAGAAAATTTCACACACGAGAATTGAGAAATGATTTAGTCCATTTTGAAAACATTGTATTTCAATTAAACAAATTTAAAAATGATACAAATATTATATTATTACTTTAGGTATATGATAGTAATGAATTCAATTGCTTTACAAATTCTAAATAATAATAATAATGTACTAATCTATTATTAAAATTGAACGTCTGTCAAATTAAAACTTTAATAAATATGTAGGGGTTTTATTTGCCTGTACTGTTGTTACTGTTAGAAGCATTATAATTATCTTGACGTAACAGTATATATAAATTCTATCATTGATAATGTTCGTGACTTCTTTTTATGCCTGCTCTGTTTATGGGTATAATTATTTTTTACTAAGCCCCTTCATATTGGTGGATAGTGAATGTTCTTTATGTCGGTCTGATTGAAGATACTAAGTACAGTACACAGCTGTTATTTTGCCATAACAAACAGAAACGCCAATTTTGTTTATATGTAGGTATAGAGAATCCATCTAGTGACAAGTAAAAACAAAATACAAAAGGTACTTAACAACCCATAGTATCCACCTTAGAAAAATAAAGTCGTAAATAAGTATAAGTTTGTCGAGACTTACGTCTTTCGGCTTTTGGTGCTTAAGATATATAGCTGTAATAGTAAATATGTATAAAAGCATTGCAATTTCGGTAAGAATATAGAGCGGACACGCATTTCCGTGACTAATTTGAACATATAATCGTGAATTTTTCCATATCATGATCATAACATCAAGATCTCGTAAACCATGAGTTACGTATTTCTTCTTTCGTACGACTTCCGTCATCTGATGTTATTACATCAACGTAATTTCTATGTGTTTTAACCAGGGTTGCAAGGTGTTCGGTCTTTAACGAACCTTCTGAGTTTATCATCCCATTGATCAATATGACAAATATTTGACATATTTACTAATGTAGAATTAGTGTTCCGATTTTTTTGTAGACATATATATCAGTTCTATTTTTTTATATCTAGTTGGGCAAAGTTTTAATCTAGTATAATGCTTGATCGTAAGTACTGCATAACCCAAAAACAACGGTAACCATTAGAAGGCTTGAAGGACCCGGTGCCGCGTTGTCATAGGAAGGAGGTAACTCATTAGCCAGGAGATTGTTCCACAATGCGACGGTACAGCAAAGGTAAGAAGTTGCTTACTTGTGGTTCGTGTCAAGACAATATCTAATTAATTGAATTACTGGATTCAATTAAATTTAATTACATGAATTGATTATTAATATAATTGGTTAGTGAGCTGTTAGTAATGGCACTAATTTATTAACTAACTTTGTAGGTCTTAGCGTTTGACCACAATTTCACCATATAATAAGTGACCTAAAGATGCCAAATATAGTGGTGAACTGCTTGTCCAAAGGCAGCTTCCGGAACATACCGAATGATGCTTGTCAAGCTGAATGGGGCAACTAGTCAGAAGAACTTTTGAAAGAGTCCTCCCACTATGCTATAATTTCCTTACTGTTTTTCTTCTCTGAGGGTTCTTGCACATTACAGGGCTTATGCCTAAACGGAACGACACGAGGTCCGAATACGTCATTGAGCCATCATCGCTTCCAAGTTGCATATTAGTAGTCCGTATAGCAATACATTTGTGGAACAGTTATTTACTCATACGAGCCGTAGGCCCGTATGTATTCGGATTACATAAAAATAGTCGTAGGTGTTGTAAAGATTGAATTATGCACTCGTATTAGTATGTGATTGAATTCTATCTCAATATTAAGGAAAATGGAAATTTATTACTAGCGTGATAATTCTATAATTATAATGATAGGGTTCTGCAGTTGTGTGCATCTGAAGAAAAACTATTGCATAGATTTTAATATCTTTTTTGTTTGAAATTTTTAACACTTGGGCCTTATCTAAAAGAAAAAATATCACGACATCTTCAATTAGTATAAATTTAATAAACTACAATTTTACAAACACTACGATTTCTAAAAAAATATAAGAAAAGAATATTAATTATTGTTTTAGGCAGGCATTAGTTACTTAATAAATATAAACTATACTTTCAATTATTTTGTCCTACGTATTTTGGCGTTTATCAGTAACTTTTCATTCCCACATTTTTAGATATTTTTGTTAAATGCACCTGGCAACCCTAGTTTTACGTAGGATCTTATTTATAGTTATAAACCTAAATTACAGATTTCTTTTTAAAATTAATTTAATTAAATTAACCTTTAATACTTGTAGGTAGGTAGGTAGATCGTCAGCCTCATCTACACTTACCATCAGGTGAGATCGAGGCCAAGCGCGAGCCTGTAAAACATAAAAAAAAAAATCCATACGCCTCTATGTTGGCCGAATAATTTTATAGGGTTAATGTTTTTTTTAATGGTTGCTTATTCGAATTGGCTGTCATAACGTAGTTGACTATTTAAGCATCATCGTATATCACAACTTTTTAAAATAAGAATTAGGCGTTTAAGTTCTTTTCTAAGTACCAGAAACGTATTGATCGGCTTGATATAAAATTACATTTCTTTTGGTTCTTTATGAAGCTGATCATAAATAGCAATTGCCTGCATAAATAAAAAAAAACTTGGGTATTGAATATTTTCTGTCATCTCAAAATTACAGATATTTTCACTAAGCTTACACAACGTCTGTAAAAAATACCGGCTTAATATTATTTTAATATTTTGCTATTTATTATTTTAGTTGATATCATGTTCGGACACAACGTCAAAAGACGTAGGTTCGAATCCTAGCTAATGAGTCGGAGCTTTCGGTGAAGAAAAACATCGTGATGAAACCATAGCATGGTGGTAGGGCTTTTTTTAAGTCCATCTGACTAGCTACCACCCTAAAGTTGAAAATCTGTCACCAAGCACCTGTTGGTGTGTTCCGGCAGCTGCATTTGAAAACCACTCTTCCTCTAGGCTGAAGCATGACTACCATCTTAGACCACATCATCATTTAACATTAGATGAGGTTGTGGTCACACGCTAACTTATAAAGTATAAAATAAAACTGTCAATAAAAATACACTTCAGTATATTGTGAATCAAATACCAGAAGTAAGATATAAATTGTACATAATCGCATCATCTCACAGTAGTGAAGAAGCATTATTGTGAATACAGTATTAGATTGTTTACTAGAGAGTGGAGTGAAAGAAAATTCCCAGGGGCCGGTATAACCATCCTGTTTTTGCATGTTACGTATCGCTGGTATGAAATGTGTCGGTTAATAGTAATTATCTGTTACTTAACGTTATACACTCGATGTATGGGATTTCCACATACGCGTCTTTTGTTTTATTGTTCCCATGAGCTCTTACTGAATAAACAATTGACTGCATATTTTCATAAATACATGTGTCGGTGGTAGAATTTTTAATATCATTAGCATAGGAAATGGATTATCAGTTGGTTTGAGCCTTGCCGTGTGTGTACAAAGTAATGTTTGAAAATTCATTTACACTATTGATAATTAGAAAGTGTCGATTTCTTGGCTCGTATCTTACAAATACGTTTTCGTTCAGCGGCAAAACTTTTATTATACTCTGGTGTTTTTATTATTATTATATTAGTAAGTTTTACGTATAATATATGTCTGAATTTTTCCATTATAAGTACAATTATTATGATAAAGTGAGAGTTTTGATACATCCATAATGAAATAATGACTTCAATTTTGGTGTATTATAATGAATGTCTGCTATGTGAATATTTTGTATTTTAGAAGGTAAATAATTTTCAATGCATTATTTATATTTAAAGCACTTAATAGATTTATTGAATTATTCGTTTCTCTTCGTGACAAAGGTATTGACTACCCAAGGCTCGTAGAAGCTATTTTTATGACAGTCCAAACCGAGGCGTGCCGTGCGCCCTTGTGCTGGTTGCCTATATAAAATCAGGTGAGTGCCTTAAGCGCTCCCCTTAGTAGTCCGGTGAAACTGTAGAGGCCTTGCCAAGTCAACAGTGTAGTCAGTTCGAAAAAAAAAGCTGTTTTTTACTACATAAAGCAGCAAATGAGCGTTTATTTAATTTTATGTTAAATAATAATTGCATTGATTATACACTATCAAAAGAATCGCAATTATATTTATGAGGATTTAGCTAGACCTCAACCATATCCTTCGGTATGGATTGAGGCACAAGTTATTGCTTTGGGGTATAAATAGGCGTTATGATAGTGCTTTTAATGATAGTGCCTTTACAGACGAACATTAACCATGGATCATTCGACTATTAAATATGCAGAATATTAGCCGTGCACGGTAAAATAATATGAGATTTTTAATAAGATCTTTTTCTTTTTAATTTAGATTATGTATAAAAAAATTGACATGTATCTTGAGAATTAATATAATTTAGAAAGGTTATTTATTAACAACTAGCTGACCCGTCGAAGTTCGTACCGCCTAAAAGACGATTCTTTAATTATTATTTCGGGACGCTATATAATGACAAATGTTACATCATATAAATATTGACTAATATTAACATTAATATTTATACGATACTAACGTCACTCAATTGTTTTGCCTTCCCGGAACCTCTCCACTAACACTTCAACTTTATGGTATGGTGTTAAAGTTCACATTGACCTTTAAGTATTAATATATTAAAATAATCACGCATTGTTTGTATAGGAGTATAGAAAAGTCTTGTTTTTAGATTTTTTCAGGCAATTTTTAAAATTGTTCTCTCTGTAATAACCAGCCCAGTACTTCAAGGAATATTCTAAAAAAAAGAATTAGCGAAATCGATTCAGCTGCTCTCGAGATTTGCGCTTAGCAACACATTTAGCGTTTAATTTTTATATTATAGATGATTTCACACTTCATTTTAATCAAAATAGTATGAAGAAGAAATTTAGCTCAATTTGTACAAAGTGTATCTTCTTATTATTTACTATACGAATATTATTTAATTTATCTGTAGTTTATACCTTTTCAAATTGCGAAATTTCAAACTTCAATGATTTTAGAAGGACGGTGATGAAACATGCAGTCAATTGCAAATTTTACTATGTAAAGCGTTCATAGTTTTGTAGGTTTAAGACAAACTCGATTTTCAGTACATAAATAGTAATATTAAATTTATTGTTATTTAAAAATATGACAATACAGCTGCTTTAATATAGATAGTAGATTAATGTTGGGTGGTGATGAAATGTGCAGGTGCTGCATGGACTGCGTGGACGATAGGTGCGGCGTGAACTACAGGTGTAGCATGAACCACTGGAGTAGCGTGGACGACAGGCGCAGTGTGGACCAGAGGTGCAGTGTGGACGACAGGCGCTGCATGGATTAGAGTAGGTGCAGCGTGTACTACAGGAGCGGAGTGGACAGCAGGAGTCGGTGCAGGGGGGGCAGCGTTAGGGTTTGGTTCAGAGTTGTGGACGATGGCGTTAAAACTGTCGAACATGGAAGAAAATTACAATACAGTTAGCTTTTAGTTTTTTAAGAGATAAATAGGTCACGTTATATGTGGATATACGTTGAGTGCTAGTAATATGAATACGCGAAAGAATATGCATGGTTGTAGGGCTTTTTCTAAGTACCTCTGGCTAGCTACCACCCATCCCATACACATCAAGTTGAAAATCTGTCGTCAAGCACCTGTTGGTGTGTTCCGGCAGCTGCATTTGAGAGCCAGTCTCCCTCTAGGTTAAGCGTGACTTACCACCTTAGACCACATTATCATTTAATGTCAGATGAGATTATGGCCAAAGAATAAAAAAAAAAACGCGAGATCGTGACGACCATAATTACTTTATTCAAAGTTTCAAGAATAAATATTTTAGAAAACATACGGCAATATTTCATAATATGATTGATTTACCAATAACACACGTTGAACTATGACTATACACGTCGCTGATTTTTTTTTTCTCTAAACAATTATCTGTATATCCTTCACATACTACTACTGAGCGTTAAATATTTGGTAATTACAATGTTGAATAAATTTTTGATGAATACAATTCGCGTCGGATTCAAAATATTTAATGAATCAACATTAAATAATCATTTTTCATGTTTAACGAGCTGTTGTTACTGTATATTATTATAACTTGTAATTGCGTTGTCGGCGAGTAATCGTTTTTTTTTTTTTTTACGTATATCATTGTGTATGTAAAATGCTAGAAACGGAATTAGTGGCCATCAAAGTTGCACCATTTTACAGGAGCTGTTAAATGATGCTATCTGAGTTATCGACCAGAACAACAAATGTATTAAGATTAAGAGGCTTGTAAATTCGCTTCGGTGTATGTAAAATAGAAACGATTAGCTTTCGTCCTGTTTACATTCCTTACTAAATCGTATGTGAGTCGGCCTTAACGTACTGATGAGTATTATTATGTAAGGTATAGAATAGACAAAACTTACACAAATGGATTTTAATGTACTTTCTTATAATTTTAGTCAAGGAATTTAAGTATTTAAATCGTATCGTATAATAGTATCGGAACAAAATTGATACTTCCATATGAATTTAGTATTTACAATATCGGCAGTTAATTTTTACTTTACTTTGTTCTATAGTCAACCGAAGCTCTTAGAAGCTATTAGAGCTTTCAACCATTAGTCTTAAATATTCTTTTAAATATTATTGTTCTTTAATCTGTCTATAGGAAATTACTATCGCAATATTGTATAAAGAGATATATTTCAAACTATCCTTCGATGAATATCTTATTGAAGTTCTTATGAAATTTATTCAGCATGTATTGCAGCATATTCAAACATAAAATCCGAAGTCTCATTTAGCCTCTCTCTGCACCTAAATTCCACGAATTGATTTTTATTAGATATTTGAATAATGTAACTCACCCATTGTGATTGTCAGCTGTGTATTCGACAGTACGGACTGAACCGTCCGGCTGAAGGAGAGAATATTCTCCCTTTACGACATCACCGTCACGGCTTTCGTGTTGAGATTTATGATCGCCTGTGTGGGGGTCTTGCACTGAATATGAAAATTCATATTTCGCGGGAGCCTAGAAAGTGAGTAACAAGTTAATATGAGGAGGCACCTTCAGTCACGACCAAAATATTTTCAAACTAAGTACAATTTTTTTTTGTATTATAGGGGGCAAACGAACAGGTGGGTCACCTGTTGGTAAGTGATCACCGCCGTCCATAGACACTAGCAATACCAGGGGAGTCGCAAGTGCGTTGCCGGCCTTTTAATATATGTGGGCCTCCGGCGCTCTCACTGACCGAACGAAACACAACAGTGCAAGCACTGTTACTTCACGTCGGCTTTCTGTAAGAGGGTGGTACTACCCCGGGCGAGCCGACCCATTCATTCTGAAACCAGTAATAGTTTCAGCGTAGCTCTACCACCTAGAGAATTGCCATAATGCTTGATACAGAAGTAAAATTATGCCTCTCACACAAAAACCAAATATGTACAGGGAACAACTCTGCGGCCTTGTGGCTCAATATAGGGATGAATACCACGGTTCTCGTTTCGTCAGCTATCCATAAATTTCTGTTATTTATAAAAGTATCTAAAGACTCTGACTTGTACCTAAATTATGACCGAGGAATATTTATGATTTTATTATATAATGTTCATGCAATGCTTCAAAGGGAAGGTAAGTGACGCGTATCGAATTGCGATTACCTCTCTCTCCCATTATATTGCTAATTCCGAATAAATTTAAGCGAAAAGAACAAAATAATAAAAAAAAAAAAAGTATTTAGAGGATATTCAGTAGTTTTGTGTTTAGATTTTTAAATATCGATATATGTCTAGTCGTGTCTGAGGTTGTCCACTTAAAGAAGAAAGAAATAGATAGACCTTGACATATTGTATACTTAAAATAATATTATGTATCGAGTGTTGTCCCATATGTACATATAATCAACGCGTTTTTATATTATTGTGACAAGTATACAATAAATATATATTGAATAACAAATAATTGCAACAAATTGCGCTAGTGTATAAAAACGCTTAGTATATAAACTCGACTAACGATGTATTTGATAAATAGGTGGCTAATTCAAATATCAGCATGATAAATTACCCATATAAGTTACAAAAGTATCTAGAGTACTACAATGACGGGTAGCTTGCACAATAAATATTTAATTGGGTTCTATTAATTGATCACATTTTTAATCATAATAGTGGCCAGTGCGCCTTTCACTTTCTTTGCACTCGTAAATTCGGGTGCGTAACCGTAATAAGCATTACACCATTGAAATGGTTTCTGCATGCCTGCGTAATATATGCAAAAATAAACGATTTCTAATTATTTAATATATCCTTTCATATTATATACACATATATAACTTTTAAATTTAAAGAGATATTTTTGTTTACCAAACTATCCGATGTTTATCTATTCGTCTATGTTTTTTTTCCACTAAATTCAGAATTATAAGTAGTCTAAATTCGTCTATAGGTTCTAGGTCTCTATCCCAAACTTTAATGCGAATGCACAGTTGATTTGCAAAAAGGTGATAAACAATTCGATAGACACAGTAACTTTCATATTTGTAACAGGGAACATTTATAATATATATACAAGTTTGGTTTATTACATTCGAACTTTGCTAATCGCCTTTGTTGGATTAGTGTGTGTGGTTACATTATCCAAAAACACACTCGACAGGAGAAGCCTTAGTGGATAAAAGCTGGACAATTATTCATTGAAGAAAATGATAAGGCTAAGCTACGTAGAATACTATAACTCTCAGAAGTGTCGTGTAAAAAGAAATATTAAAAAAATTGCCCAAAGATACTTTCTGAATTTTATTTCTTTTTTAGGTTTTAGTGTCTGGCCAGATTCTAAACAGATAAGCCTAGAGGTAGACTGATTCCCAAGAACAACTATTGGAACTTGGCGACAAATTATCGGTTTGAAAGTATAGGCAGTCGGGTGTGAGTTTTTATTATGTTAAAAGGTACGATTTTGGCCTCGATCTCATGTAATAGTAAGTGAAGATGAGGCTGACGATGGATCCCGCTTACCCACTAGATGCCTATTCATTGTCCTCTTGAATACTCCTAAGTTATAGGATGACGGGAAGACAGACGCCGGGAGTGAATTCCACTCCTTAGCTGTACGTATAATAAATGTGAAAGCAAGTCCTTTCGTAGGAACCACGGGAATACCAACCACATAAGGGTGGAAGCCTTCACGACGTCTAGTCGTCGTTTGAGGGTAGTAGAAATACCTTACTACTATATTACGGTCTCATCACAATGTTTTCCTTCATCAAAAGCTCCGGCTCATTTCAAGGACTCAAAGCTACAAGGAATAATGTGGTGTCCGAACCCGCTACTATTGAGCTATCATCGCTTCAAAACTTATATGAATATTTTCTTATAATAATACTTACTTGATCTTCAACATGGTCGGGCTGGCTGACGGAAAGAGAAGAGACAACTGGACCATGGTGAATAGCAGGGGCGACGTGTTGAACAAACGGAGTAGCGTGAACAAAAGATGTTTGCTCCAAAATCGGGCCAGAATGAACAATAGGAGTATGGTCAAATAAGGATGTTGGATGTTGTAAAATGGGGGCGAAGTGAGCTGAATTTTGGTGGGCAGACTCATCGTGTCGTACTATGTTCTGGGAAGATACAGCGTGAGATTGGCCCTCGTCGATCAAGCCGGCATGACAGATTGCCACTAGGGCTGTGATGACTGCGATCTGTAACAATTAATGTATTAGTTAAAAATTTAGAAGTGTTATCTCAAGGAAGATGAAAATGCTGAACAGGAAAACTTTGCAGCTATGATGACATTATATAAAATTGTTTGAAAAACATAAGTCGCCACAAATTATATGGTATGTGATATATTCAAATTTTTTACAAATATGTACAATTACTTGGATGAGATGGAATGATAATAAAAATTAATATGGTGTTTTACATTTGTTTTTGAATAAATTAAAATCTAATTTAATCTAGTGGTGATAATTTTGAAGGTGGTAAATGTATTTGTGAACCTAATAAAATGACTTTTTTCTAGTGGTAGTAAAACTTTAAATAATAATTCGTTCATGGTTAAATAGGATACAGTAATTAGATAATAAAAAAATAATCTTTTCAATCTTACTTTAAAATACATATTGATGTTCTTTACTGAAACTGTAGACTTCGTATGATAATTCCCAATTGAGGTGGTAGTTTTTATACTTGCGAGGAAGTCGCGGCTGTTCTTGCCACTTGATACTGGAAAACCGGCCCGACATACGACACTACCCCACACGATCACCTTTACACCTTTACGTCATTGTAACGACATTTGTCTTTCTGCTGAAGGTTACATTAAAGCTCTATCCACACACTTCAATAAGGAATATTTATTGATTATGTTTGCAAAGTTTTCGATGTGATAGCGTTTTTGTTATTTTGAAGTGAAACTTCTTATGGGGTGGCTTTGAAATTCTGACTGGCAACCTTTTTGTGTGACGAAAAGTGCTGGGGGTAAACACTGTCGGGTAGAGTGTTGAGAACACATTGGTTCTCGTTCGATTACCGAAGTTAAGCAATGATGGAAGCATTCAGTACTTAGATGAGTGACTTCCGGGGAATACCACGTGACGTTGACTTTTTGTTGTATTTTTTTAAATAAAATGTTTCCCTATTATACAAAAGTTTCACTTCTATTGTGTGTATTTACGATACACCCCGTTTCTTTAACTTTTCATAATCTTTGTGATAAACATTTGAAACCCGTAGCTCATCCTATTAACATTATCGTATAAAGAAGAAAATTTATGGGGATGCTACTACTCCTTCACGCAAAAAACTACTGACCGGATTTTCATTAAATTTCACACATTTGACCAAAATATAGCGATAAATGGAGAGTGTAATAGAAAAAATCCTGCCAACTGAGAGCTAACACGTTGTGATCTGTATAAACCATTTAAATTACATTAAGATATGTTGTTATTATTCTTTATATGGACATAAATATTACCCATGGAAAATATTTAAAAGGGACTTTAATGAGTTTATATTTCATTTATTGCAGTGTGTGAGTAAGCCCTTACAGTATCGGACGGTAAGAAAGTAACGTAATGAGTTGGCATCGCGTGCTCCAGTAAACCATTGCACAAGCGTAGGATGATAATACACCAAGAGTAACTTAATATAATTAATTTGCAATAAAATTTCTATGGTAACCAATCTAAAGTTAAAAAACAAAAATATTAGTAAAAGTTTTCTTTAGTTAATAAATATATTATAACTTTAAGCTCGTGTACTTTAAATTCCGAATGATATACGCAAGAAAACCTTTTCGATATATTTTTAATTCTCTAATACTAAATAAGGTATTATTGTATTAAAATAGAGTAAGAAATTTCCAAATGGCGATAAGCTAAAAAAGTAATCCTTATAATTTCTAGTCCTTACTAATATTATAAAATACAAAATTGAGTTTGTTTGTTTTTCTTTCATTCGTTCATTAGTCCGTTCGTTCGTTCATTCGTTTGCTTTTTACACTTTGACGCATTAACTACTCAATAAACTATCATATAATTTTGTAAAAGATATCTTTCACAGAGTACTTTTTATTCAGAAGAAAAATCTGTTCCTGACGAAATATCAAATTTACATTAACTGCATCGAAGCGGCGAGTAAAAGCTAGTATGTACAATTATAATAGTTCATAAATTTTATTAACTTATAGTTAAAACAATTTCAGTAATAGTATCAACTGAACCACACATTTATAATTTTGACCCTCAAGTTTTGTGCTGAAATTTAGATATTTCCTTGATACATTTTTTCATGGGGTATGTGTTTATTATAATGATATTTTATGTACATTCTTTGAAGTCTTCGATAAACAAAAATAATCAATGCCACATGTTTATTTTTTTTTTAATTCTGATATAATATATTTCACTACCTAGATTATTGTACTCGTTGTGTCAACAACATGTACCTCGTCCCGACTGCAGTTCGCAAACCGTTCGCCCTCCGCATGTTTTCCCCATGCAACCGGTCACTCGGTCGCGGTTTCAACGAAGCTTTCTGCCAAGGTCACCCATGTGGTTGTTGTTGGCCAACTTTAACGAGCTTTTTCATGGGCCGACATTTTTTATTCAAGACGTTTTCGGGTATTCATCCGACTGTGAAGACATCGAAGTGAAATTAATGAGATAGACTACGCATCGAACAGTGATGTAAGTCTTGTGTAATATAATAAATATTCGATTTACGCATCACCGAAATATTGCTCAATTATGGACGTAAAAAGATTATGCACACGAGAATTGGTTTATTGTAATTGATACTTGATACTACAAATCTCATGTGTACCTTTCTTCTCGTGTGAATGAAGGACATGTATCTCATTGTTGCGATCGATAGTTTTTTGTTTATAGTGTACATTTTTTTGAAAGTGATGTACATCTTGATAGATATTAGTCATAAGGTGTAAGGCTAGAAGCCTATATACATGATCTCGTGTCGCCGCAACGAAAGCGGCGGATGTACACCGTGGGGTTTTAGTGAGTAGGAGTCTCACGCTACTCAACCTCTCCCCTGGCGTGTCCATGATGGATTTCCCCACCTTAAAAGAAAGAAGCCTATACACATTTGTCGACTGTCCAGAATACATAATTATATGTCAAAATAAACGATATGATGGAAGAATGATTTAGATTTAGAATAATACTATTTTAGACGAAGCTTTTGCGTACTTTTTGTTAATAATGAATCAGTTATTAGGTTTTGAAACAATTTGAATTAAATAAATATACTTGAATGCTTAGTACAGCATAAAAAATCATTTTATGGTAGATATATATCGTCTCATAATATTTATTTATTTCCATGATAAATAATTTGAAACAAAATACTAAAATAATTTACTTCAAAAATACAACTTTTTATTTTTTATATCTGGATTATTTACCAATACCTAGGAGGTAGGTAGCAAGGTACTGGTACAATATAGCATATAAGTCATTATTCCCATGCGATCATCAATGTGAGAGTTTATAAAATCTATACATATAATAAAAGGCTAACGAGACGAAATCTGTAAATTAGTCTATACATAGAATAAAACGCTAACGAGACGAAATCTGTAAATTAGTCTATACATAGAATAAAACGCTAACGAGACGAAATCTGTATATTAAATATATTTAAAAAAATATACTCTGGGGGGTTTGAGAATCAATGACAGAACGCATTTCCATTGTTTTTAGAATTTTTGTCTGCCTGTCCTTTGTACGCGCATCACGCAAAAACTACTGGACGAATGTTGAGGAATTTTGGTATGGTGATAGATTATACATGTAGGATATATTTTACATATATATGATATTCGTATATATATTCATCTTACTAAGAAATCAAACAAGAGAAGCAATTTACGCAAAAGCTGGTGGACAGATTTTGGCATTGCTGATTGTTGTTTTGAGTGCCGCACAGTGCATCGAAAGTCAGAATTATACATTCACAGTATAAGCAACTACTAGATATAGTAGTGCCACGCCACGCCTCGGAGCACACAATCTTTTACAAAGGGTCGATGTCGAGTTTTATACGCCTCTTTACCTATGATTTTATTAATCACTGTGCTTAGAAATGAAATTCCACGCGGACGTAATCGCGGGCACAGCTAGTTATATATAACTAGTTGGCCGCGGGAAATTTAGTTAAAACAATTGTTCTATGTAAACGTGCATGGGGTACAAGCGTGGTTCTGGACACTGCTTCTTTAGATTACTCCTTATAAAATCAGCTATTTCCAGTGAAAGTCCATTTAAAACCTGCCCAACGGTTTCTGAGATTAGCCGGATCAAACAAATAAAAAAATAACAATAGTTTTTTTGATATAAGTACCGTATAAACTTTAAAATCTATTTAGCAAAATGATGTTGTTTTATCATTACAAATAGGCACTTAAATTCTATAAGCACCTCAATTCTGTGTATAGGTATGTAACATGTATTTGATAATCAAATAAATTAAAACAAAAAAATATATATACTGAATAAAATGATTTTATTGAGAAAAAAATAAAGATGTATTTTTGAAGTTATACTTCTTTTGGCGGAAAAATGATGAGAGTAAATTTTTACGACGCGCGCGCATACCGTCACGAAAAACCGACACCCTGAAGTTAGCTATAGTCAACATTTTATTCAAAAAAAGTATGTATGTATTAAATACCTTTTTCTATTGCTAGTGTCGTTATTTCTACAAACGTAGAATAAGGCGAAAGATAACATTTTTGAAATGATGATGAAGTATAACTTCTAACGCGTGTACATAAGTACACACACACACTTTTTTTTAATTGAAATCATCAGTGAATCATTAATACAAAAATGGCCGGCTCTATGACGTGTGTAATAATAATAACCTTGCAGTTAGATGCATTACGAATTATATTGATATTATAAAAGCTTCGCGTGTTAACATTCATACGTCACGCAACTACATTAAAGCCGACTTCAATGTCACCATTATTATTATATCTCTTTTTTTATTGCACGCATGTTACGTATATTTCGGTAAATCAAGATATATAATTATAGGGTTTTGCCATGAGCAGGCAGTTCGTGATCAATTTTATCGGTTCTTGTAATTTATGTTACCCCTGTATGGTGTTGGCAGATCGTTGAATTACGAAATAGTTGCAAGCTCGTCTCTGAAACGGCCACGCAACGTATATTAATTAAGAATAGTATCAGAAGTCATCGAATAAATGATATTGAAAGTAATTAATTTATTTTACATATATAATCTGTTTTGTATTAATTGCTTTCTTGTATATCTTATTTAATTATCAAGAACTATTGTAATCTGTTTGAACGTTTTTCAGTAGAATGCTGAACTTTGTTGTCATTATCTCAATATTATAGCATTGTGGTTCAACAAATTTAAATATTTAGTTTTAGATGGAATCGTTAAAGTACATACTAATCTTTACTATTACTATATAAAGGTCATGACACTGTTTATTTGTTTGTTTGAATACGCTACTCTGTGGAAATATCAGGCAGATTTATAATTATTTTTTTAATATTATTTAGCCCATTGATGAAGGTTATTATTGGCTATCTAATATTACGTTATGATTCCTAGGAGCAGAATAAGAGCCACATAACGTGTAGGTCAGACAGTGCGATAGGCGGGAACCAGGTAATAATGGGTATGAGCCGTGTGGTGCGTTGTGGAGTTTGGGGTCCGAGGGTGAGTAAATTAAAGATAGCGATTCTGTTGGGATACTGTAGATACATGTTTTATTTTCTTCTACATCTATATATTGTACACAATTATATGAAAAAAAAGTGTGTGTGTATACTTATGTACACGCGTTAGAAGTTATATTTCTTCGGCGTAACAAGATAAAAGTTTTTTCAAAAATTTTATCTTTCGCCTTATTATACGTTTATAGAAAAAACAACACTAACAATTGGAAAAAGGTATTTAATACATACATACTCTTTTTGAATAAAATGTTGACTATAGCTAACTTCAGGGTGTCGGTTTTTCGTGACGGTGTGAGCGCGCATCGTAAAAATTTACTCTCATCATTTTTCCCTATCGCGCCAAAAGAAGTATAACTTCAATAAATCATTCCAAGATCGTGTATTACAGACATTTGTTGGGTAAATAGTTACAAAAATGTAACGTTATATCTCGCTGATTACACGTTCTTATGAAGTCTAAAATCAGATTGATTTCAATTCAACATATAGGATATCACTCTTGGGTAAGTCAGGTCTTTCACGGTACAGTGAAAATAGTGTTTCTTTACTTTCATACTTTATTTACACTTGGACATTGTTTGGTAATTGCTATATGCAATTCGGATGCGATTCAATTTTTCTCACGCTCCGCCGGACTTTTAGTGCAATTAACATTTACCTTAATACATACAGACCGTGTTGCATGCAACAATTCGTTTGTTTCATTGTGTACGGTTGGGATCATAAACTTAATTTTTATTTCTTAAATTCTATTGCTGATTGTACGTAAAGATAGTACTGTGAGATAAATCGAGTTTTTTTTTTAAATACTATATACATATAAATTGAATTTAAGTGTCTGTTTTATGGCAAATTTAATCTCCGAAAGTTCTGAATCGATTTTGATTAGACTTTCACTTCAAGATATAAGAGTTTTCAGTGGATTATCTAGTCTATTATAATGTATTTCTATAGGGGCTTAACACCTGTTGTAAAATTTAACAGAGACAGCTTAAGATCAGTAAAAGAGTTGAAAGGGTTAAGGAGTAATAAGAAAACTTAATTACTCTATAATTAATTCTATATAACGATGCTTAAAGAGACTGCACAATTTATGGCGTCATTAAGAACTGTCGTTCATTGGAGAAAAGAAAAACCAATATTATCTTAAGGTAAATTAAGCAAAGTTAAGTAATTTCGGCGTTTTAGGGAGTATGTTTGCAAAACGAGTGGTGTTAAATGGAGTTTACATCCTCTTTACACATAAATAGGTAAAGATAAAACTATTCAGTATCCTTAGCTCCGCGTTTGTGATTCGATTTTTTTTGTTTAGTATCTATTAACGAGTTATAGTGTAATAAATAAATAGTTTCGATTTAGTCAGATCCTTTTCCATACCATCGGTGAGCCCAAACTATTATTTGTATAAATATATATATATTTACCAGTGAAAAAAAAAATACAGACAGCAATATCTATAGAAGTCGTGGTGGTCTAGTGGTTTGACCAGTGCAATATTGATCTGGTGCCCGCAGCTTCGAACCACGGCACGTATCAACGATTTTTTCAGAATACGTGAACATTTACTGATCGATATTAGTAACACTATCAGCTAACGGCGAAGGAAAAAATCGTGGGAGCACCTGGATCTGAGATATGGGCTTGTAGTACCACTGTAAGTGGGAAAAATATAGAACTGTGGAATTCACAGCGTTTGAAATCGCCAATACGTCGTGTGTTGGCGTGGTGATTATGCCCATATCTTCCTTCGGGAAGAGGCCTATTGCGGTGCAGTGGGTTTCATACAGGTTGATAATAGTTACAGCTATATATTAAAATCGTAAACGTTATAAAAGATTACGTTACGTTATACGTTACGTTACGTTATACTACTTATTATGGTCAAACTTCGACTATTGGACTACCACTAATAGAAACATGTTGTTTATATGAAACAATAAGATCAGTTCCACAACAACAAAGTCACGGGCAACATCTGTTCAGTAATAAACGTTTTTTTATTAAATAATTCATTTTATTATATAAATCACAAAGAAGCTCATCTATGTACAATCAATACGCCCAAAACCACTAGCAATTGACATATCTAACGCTACATTGATAATTAGCTACGTTATTATATAGAAATAAAATACAGAAAGTAAATATTTTACGCAGGTACATGTGATTAATTCGATTTTCGACGCATTCTTACAAAGTTTTATGACTGTATAATCTACACAAGCGAACGTATGAGACCAAAACTGTAGGACTTGGTTACCTACTTTATATATTGGAATGATTTATTACTAGTATCACAGAACGGATCGGGATGTCCTCTTAATGATGATGGATAACCGGTGGGGAGTTGTGCACGACCGCGTTGAAGCTGTTGGAAATACAATGTCAATTTAAATTCCCATTTAACTAAATTCATGATAATGAAACCTATACAAAAGGCTAAGATAATTCAGTTCAGTATCATTTTCTCCTCTATTTCTCAACCGATTTTCTTTATTCTCTGTTTAGTAGCTATTGACGAGATTCAGTGCTATAAAAAAAAACCATACTTTCGACGTTTCGATGCTTCGGTTTATAAATCTTTATTCGTCATACTTCTCACGTCTACAACCTTTGTATAATACTCAGTCCAACTAATATATATATACTGACATGTGAAGAAAACAATTGTAACCCTGATTATGGTCGAATTTTAACAAATGGACGATGACTAGTATAGATAATTTTACTAGACTTTATTTTGTTAAGAAGACTATGCTAGCCTATATATTTATATATACAAAAGAATAGAAGTGTCTGGATAGCGACGAGTTTTTACTAACACAGAGGACATTTTAGAATATTATATAATACATTGTTCCATAGAAAAATTAATAGAATTAATGTCAAATCGATAAAAGGGTTGTAAGGGATAGTAATATTAATAGTAACAATTAAAAGAAATAAAAGACAGCCCACAATTAATCTAAATAGACACACATAGTTCCTATGACACAATAAAATACCTCATTTACGAGATACCGTTATTAATCTATAAAAATATGCAACAAACTTGACGGATAAAGAGGTTTGTAAATTCTAACACATTATAATTCTATTGTAAATAAAGCTCAAGAGAAATCTGTTGGAACTATTATTATCATTTGGCGATTTTAATATTTTCTTACCCGTTGTGGTGATCAGCTGTGTAAGTTACTTTGCGGAAGGAGCCGTCAGGCTGGAGCAGGGAGTATTCACCCTTGACAACATCACCATCACGAGTCTCATGCTGGGATTTATGGTCACCGGTGTGGGGATCTTCCACCGAGTAAGAGTAACCGTATTTAGGATGAGCCTGTAATTCCAATATTATATACATTTAGTTTAATGAGAATTTAGCGCAATTTATTTATATTACTGTTTGTTCATAATGTCACCTGATGTTATATGATGATATGTAAAACCTAGAGGATTAGCTCTCAAGTGCTTCTTCCTGAACATATCTTTAGGTGCTTGGCGGCAGATTTTTAACCTAAGAAAAGCTCTACCACCTTGTTATGCTATTTTCCACAATAAAATATCTATTAAACGCTTCGTTTTAACAATAGAATATTTTAATTAATGTAATTATACAAATTAAAGATATTTACAAAGATTGTATCTTTAAAATAAAAGATTGTATTACTCATTAGTATTTTAAACTTTAAAGGTTACTTACATATTCGTCAATAATATGCTCTTCGTGACCACCATGAAGCAGGGCTGACATGAATGGCAGAGATGGCAGGAGCAGCGTGTATGGCTGGAGCAGCATGGCCGGCTGGGGCAGCGTGTACAGCGGGAGCAGCATGAATTGCCGGTGCTGCATGATAAGCTGGTGCTGTGTTGTAAGCAGGTGCATCGTGGAATGCAGGTGCTGAGTGATAAGTTGGTGCCGCATGAACAATAGAGCCACTATATGCTGCAGATCCAGCATGTCCGATAGATCCAGCATGTCCGACAGACCCAACATGTCCGACAGATCCAGAATGTATAGCAGGTCCAGAATGATAACCAGAAGCCAGCTTGTATAGACGATTCAGCATGGTAACTAGCGCCAGAATGTACAGCAGGTGCCGCTTCAATACTGTAAACTGCTGGAGCTGCGTGATTTTCCGGAATAGCGTGACCTAAAGAAGCCGCTGCATGGCCTGCCCCAGTCACCATGTCCAGCGGTATAATGGACCGGGATTTCATGGTGGATGGTCTGTTCATGATGGACAAAATTTTGTGATGATACTGCTGGTGCGTGATGCAGAAAACCAGCATGTACAGCAGCCACAATTGCGCACACCAAGACGACCTAAAGAGGATACAAAAAGAAATATATGCCAAATGATTAAACGGGAGACTTATTTACAGAATTTGCTTTATTGAAATATTGTTACTATTTATTTTGAAAATGTAGTTTTAAATTTAGCCGATTGACAACTATAATATTGAATATGCTGAAAACAGTCAATTGAATTGGACACTAGTTTCTATAAAAAGTATGCCTTGTATTAATTACGCAAGGTTTTGTTACAATTTTGAAAGGAGTAAAGCTTACTTTAGTGAACATTTTGCTTTAGACACAAATACCTTGACTGGTATGACTCTGATAGTGCTACCTTTTTATATAACAAACAAAACTTAACAAAGAACCGTGGAGGGGGTCTATTCCTGACGATATCCGATCGGATCACAGTAATTGCAGCATTGGCAATCTGCTCACTTTATCTGATGTCGCAATAATCGATATGGACAGAAATGTAGGGAAAATGGTGTAGCGAAGTGAGAGGTTTGATATTGTTACATTTTTTTAGAGATTGTTGGATCTCACTAAACCAATATGATGTGTACCGAGGTAACGATCGGTATTCGTGAGAATATAACTACAGAGTGTACCATTTAAATTAATAAAGTATATTATACAGTGTTCTCAAGAATGTTACTATGTTTCACTGTTCCAATTTATTATTTACGTGGTAGTTAACTTAAATATATCTAAAACTAGCTGACCTGGCGAACTTCGTAACGCCTAACAGTCAATTTTTTATACAAAATCTGCTATTCGGGACCATCGTATAAATATTGACATTCATATTTTTACGATACTAATGTCACTCAATTGTTTTGCCTTCCCGGAACCTCTCCACTAACACTTAAACTTTATAGTATGGCATTAAAGTTCAAATTGACTTTTAAGTATTATTATGAATCATTTGTATGGGAGTATAGAGAAGTGTCGTTTTAAGACTTTTCCAGGTAATTTTTTTAATTTTTCTCTCCGTAAGATCCATCCTCGTACTTCAAGGAATGTTTTAAAAAAAGAATTAGCGAAATCGGTTCAGCTGTTCTCAAGATTTGCGCTTAGCAACACATTCAGCGATTCATTTTTATATTATAGATAGATATAGGTCAAGTTTAATGTTAAAATTCTTTACAAGGCAACATCTCTATCTTCAATTGTTTTTTTTTGATGTATAAAATTTAGCGTTTGGCATTTTGCTTCACCGATAGTTCAGGCTAAATATACAATTCGATTCTACTTTCGACATTATTATTTCTTTCTTTTACTTTATATATCATTGTTATTCTGTTCGACTACCACGTCTGATACAATTGAATATTTATTATAGATTTACTGCATATTTGTGATATTGAAAAATAATTTATAATTGTATTTATTTATTATATATATATAAAAAATCCATAATTTATATCTGATATTTAGTACGAAATAAACGTTATTATATTACTATTTAAGTCTAATTTAGTTTTACCCTATTTTGGTAATTTCGATAGTCACATTTTCGATATTTATGATAGATTTTTTTTTCTCATATATTACGATAAATTTTACTGAAGGTGTGTAATATGATAACTCCTTTTTTTCTTAAAGCGAACGTAGTGTTCAATGATTGTAATAATATAAGTACGTCGAGGTCAAAACTTTTTAAACCAGTATCAAAATTCATTATCAGTACACAATTTTGAATACTTTATTTTAAATCGAAAAAGGTCTATTGTTACCGTTGATATAATAAATGTTTGCCTATTATGAAACTAGATCATATGATATAAAATGCATCGCAAACTAATAACAATTGCAAACTGGTTGCTTAGTATACCGGTTATACAATAGCGTTGTACTTAATTTGTTACTTAAAATCGAAAACCGCGATGGATTAGTCAATTTTCTTGTCACGTGTCATATTAATTTTCACGTTGGATTATTCAGAGATTAAGGCAGTTCGATATGCTAATAAATATGAATTCCTATGATCGTGTTATTATATAAGTTACGCGCGGTCTTTGAGTACTTATGAAAATTAGGAATTATTCAGTCCACTACACTTCCTGAATGAATGTAGGGCATTGACTGTAAATAACGTATAAGCAGTTTTATCATTAAGTAATGCCCAGACGGCACTATGCAATGGTTATAGCATACCTTTCCTAGTTGAAACGTATTGAGTGATAGAATTTAATGTAATTATTATACAGGTATAAAAGTTAATGAATTAACTGTGTAATAAAATTAATTTTAATTCTTTATTTGTCTTCGTTTAATTTGGTTTTGTTTTTAAGGTTGTTTTATAGACACTTTTGTATAGGAGTCTTATTTTCACTCCTTGTAAAATAGACTTCGAACCGTTAGATAGTTTATAAGAAATGCAAATCTATTTAAGCATGAAATACAAACAGACAAATCAAAATTAGTACTTCATTAATTACATCTTGTTCTATATACTAATGGAGTGTATAGATTCTGGTTTTCGGATTTAGGATTTAGAATAATATTGACTTAAAAAAAATCTACTCTAAAAAAATACACTAGAACGTCCTTGACCATAGATAGCTACTTTGAGCGATTTTGAGGATTTCTCTGGAGTATCTACGAAATCCGAGCTCTAATGGAAAATTGAACATCCTTGAAAATATCCCTTTACTAATAAAAACACGTATTATTCAAATCGATTTGTAAATGACAAAATACTGAGATAGAAAAAATAAAAACAACTGAATTTAGAAGCTCATCCTTCTTGTTGTCCGTTAAAATATGTTCATAAGACGAATTAAAATGAAAGAAAATTAAAAAAAAAAAATATTAATATAAAATACAACTTATACAAACTGTGTGTGGACTTCTCGCATACTATAATTTCATGCTTCATAATTTGTGGACTCATAGATATATACAAAGTCGTACAACTGTATTGTCTTCGGGATAACCGTACGTGAAGTTTAACTTTCTGTTTTCGTTGCCGAATGGAGACATAGATTGTATCGAAATGATTACTAAGTACAATGGACATTAAATAATTTTTAATAACGTTGTAAATGTAGTCTATGAAAAAAAATGGCCATATATTCAATGGACTCTTTAACAGTGTAAGCAGTGCATAGAGTAACGCGATATGAAAAAATTCGCTTGGATATAAATCCGTTGCGCTATTTTGTTTTGCTCTGTTTAGAACAGGCGTGAGAATAGGAGGCCTGCAACATTTAATACTTTTAAGAGTTTCTACGATGTATCGCAGCTTTATTGTATCGTAGGCGTGTTCATTGGTAAAAAAAAAAGTAAATGAAATTGTTATCGTTGGTTGTATATGTAAAAATCCGGTGCGCATATGTTCGTAATTAGTCCCCTCTTAAACATCTTCATTCATTTTCAAAATTGAAGTTATCTAACCCCCCACGGTGCACCGAGTGCCGCTTTGGTTGGGGTGACATGAGATCGTGCAGTGCTATCAACATGCCGCCCCAGTGGTCAGCCCAGCAAAAGTGTTCGCCGGGCGTCGTCCTTATAGGAAAGCCAGCTGGGTACACAACCAGCCGCCTCTCCTCTTCAACCGAACCAGTGCAAAGGAGAGATGGGTCCTCCTGGAATTACGGAGGCCACGGGGGGATGCATTCCCCTCCTTCTGCTAAGCCTGCGTTGTCGGAGAGGCCCGCTTAGAGGGTCTACCTCACGAGACCTGTCCGAGAGGACGTTATTTCGCAGAAGGATGTCATTGTCCTCTTGGTGCAGGGAACACCCAAAACATCCGTGTCCGGTGAGTAACTGCAACAGACGAAACGTCAAGGAACCCCACTCGCTATTCATCCAATCCAGCAGGACCGGGCGGACGGCTTCAATGGTATATATAGGTACCATAACGCGCGTCCGCCAGGTCCTGCCTCCATCTTTCCACTTCGTCCCTCCGGACCCTTGTCCTCATTTCTTCTATTTTCCTGGGAACTGGTGGCTCCCGTCGGCGTTTCCTAATCGCCGTATAAAGAACTTCCGCCTCCAGCTCTCAGGGAAGGGAGCCAGCGATCACGAAGGTTGTCGCCGAGGACACCATCCGGTACCCTTGTATCACCTTCTGCACCACAATGTGTTGCGCACCGCGCAACTCGCGAACATTGGCGTCGCCAACCACCCGAATGGTTCTTAGCTGTAACTGGAACCTGTACGTGCTGTTGTCTAAATAAAGTTTTTTTGTACAGTTTCCGACCAACATTTATTATATTTGTCACTAAATGAACTCGCTATAGAGAAAAAGTGGATTAAATACTGAATATATGAAACATTTTATAGTTTTTAAAAGTAACAATAACTGCAATCACAGAATTTTTAAAAAGTATAACGGAGTCGAGGATCCAACCGATTAAAATAGCAAAAGACAGACATTCATTATGTTATTGTTAAATTCTAAGATAATTATCTAATTTTGATAACATTTTTTATTTAAATGTAGGTAACAGTTATATATATTCAGTAGAAACGATCGATAAACGAGTATGTTAATCGTTAAATTTTATAGCCATTTGACTTTTTTTTCCTATCATAAACCCTCTCAAAAACACCTTTTATATCTGTGACCGTTTTTTTTATTGTTTTTAATTGCATCGAATACCGGGTCTTTAAAACATCTTTGAATGTATTCTTATTTCTTAAAACAAAAGAATGTTTCTGTTAAGTACAATCTGCTTATTTTCAACATTTCAACACCCTTTAACAGATTATTATGAAAGGTTTTTCGTGAAGAAGGTTTTTATGTTCTGCACGTTTCAATAAATGATCGCTAGGCTGAATTAGGCTGAACATTTTTTATTATAATTGATATTAGCTGGTTTTATCCAAATTTACTAAATATTACCCGAACACCAATTTTAAATTTATAGTTGGCCTGTTATAAAAAATATTATATATTCTTGATTCATAAAAGCTTACGCTGGAATATGAATAAACGAGTATAACAGTGATGACTCCTGATAGATCCTAGCTGCCGTTACTCCGCGCTGTGTATTGTAGAAGGTAGCTTCGAGTCTCCTATCTTTTTATTTGTTCTCATAAATTTTATGTATTACATTTTACGGTTTATGAGAAAGACAGAGAGAGAGAGAGATTTCGTTTCTTACTTTATTCTTCTTACCACCTATATTTTTCTCTTATTTGTTATATAACTATGTGGTTTACTTAAATTATTTGTAATTTACTGGATTATGCTCAAAACCAAATTCGTTTGATAGATAAATTTGAATGATATTCCTGCTTACAATAAATATCAAATATTCTATAATACCTTTATGACTAATAAATGACTCTTTAAAATTATCGTTGTTTAGTTTAATGTAGTCGATTACCTAATGTACTATTAGTGTTATCGAATCAGTCAGTTGTTATAATATTAATTATATAGCCTATGTGCATAATAGGTACGAATACAAATCATTATATAACACGAAATGAACAAATCTTTTTTTTAATTTATACTTTATAGGTAAAAGTTTTGACCACAATCTCATCTGATATTAAATGATGATGTGGTCTAAGGTGGTAAGTCACGCTTCACCTAGAGGGAGACTGGCTCTCAAGTGCAGCTGTCGGAACACACCAACAGGTGCTTGGCGACAGATTTTCAACTTGATGGCGATAGCTAGCCAGACGGACTTAGAAAAAGCTCTACCACCATGCTGTGGTTTCATCACGATGTTTTCCTTCACCCAAAAAAGCTCCGACTCAGTTGCTAGGATTCGAACCTACGTCCTTCGACGCCGTGTCCGAACACACTACCAACTGCGCCATCATCGCTTATTAGAAGATATTCCGATATGATTTTAGAAACAAAAGAAAATAATGTTCGGCCGCTTGCCTGACATCAACCCTCCTTGGGATTATTTTGTGTTATCACTATATGTGGGAAAAATATGTAACTGTTGTTTTTTTTCATTTACTACAATGACGTGGTGCGAAGAGATGATTATGTTAGTCGATGCCTCCAGGCAGAAAGTTTTGCCCAGCAGTGTTCCACATACAGGTTGATATTATGTAACGTTTCTATGTTATGAAGATATTTCATCTGAAATAAAATAGGTAAGGCCGACAAAATGATCATTGTTGCTGGTTTTGTTCACCGTTGGCGACTGTTATAACTTGATTCGCTTGCGTGGCTCCAGGATAATGTATAACGTAAATCGTACGCCGATTTATTGACTTGAATTAATAATAATGGAATTTCTACTTGATGTTAGTTATCTTACCTAAATTTTATTGGTTTATATTTCAGTTCAGCCAGTAACAAAATTAAATGTGAAAGTTATTTTTATAGTTTTTATATACTAAGTAACGACTACCTATGAAACTGTTGATGTTAAATTACAACATAAAACGTAAAAATAGATAATATATAGCCTAGCGTGACGTAGTCGATAAATTTTCGATTCACTCAGGCCAAAAGGGTACCTACTTTAAAACGCGTTTGATTGCGAATAACTCAGTATTTATTGATTCCTGAAAAATTCCAATTGTGTAAGTTATGAGGATTTTGAAATGGCCAATTCAGTTTAATTGTACAATAAAATATAATTTATGGATAGTTAGATTTAAATAGACTAAATTAAACGAAAGAGTGAATCACTGTTATTTCGTTTGGATAATTACGAAAATTAGTAACTTCAAACGTTTTAAAAGTACGTTCCTAAAGAACATTTCTTTACGATTAAAACAATTTCTTATTTAAATGATTGTGAGTTTTATAGTGCACACGTAATATAATTTAATAATCTTAATTTAAGATAGTCATTATAACATTTGCGAAACACAAACCATTGTGAGACACATGCATAAGTAGATAGTATGTGCAGTAACTAACGGCTTACATAAACCATCCAAAAATGTGAAATTCGCTCGTTATTCAAATCAGTAATATATATTTATTATTATAATTAATAATCTCAGGGAATTTTAATATTTAACCTTATATAGGTACGTTTTGTAATACACAAAATTATCTTATTAATTGATTTATTTGTTAAGCATAACCTTTTTGATAGAGGAATACATTTAGTACAATAGACATTTTGTGGTTCTTACAATGTTTAAAATTTTATTTCAATATATTTTCTATTAACGCTTAATGTGTGATCGGAATTTAGAAATTATGAAGTTAAAAAGTATGCGTAAATCATTCGCGCATATGTTTATTGTGTTCATTACACTTTCTATAAATAAACGGAATAGTGCCATCTATTGGATATTACTAAGACTTATGTTAAGCAACTCTGTCGCTCCATTACTTTCAGATTAAGAAGCCTATTAATTTGTAGATGGTGTTTTTATAAGAAAATTATATAGACATGTTATAGAATTATTTATTTATTTACTCCGTGGAATTCTCACACTCTCTAAAATCTAAATTAATCTAAATAAATATATTGCTTTTGAATTACTAAAAAGCGTAATAAAATCTTGAATGGGAATAAGATGAAGCGGTTTCAGAATCGTTATTCGAATCTTCCGTTATTAATTTTTGATCCTCATTTGGTTGGGTTTGAATTAGTATGGATGATTCCTCAGTCAATTTTTCGTTTGTTACCGCAACATTAGTTTCCTTCGTAATATCTTTGTTTACCATCGTTGTTACAACAGCAGGCACAACATTTACTACGGCGTCTTTTGTTAATGCCGCGTTGACAATTGGTGTTTGTGATTCCGCTACAGTTCGTTCCACGTTTTGTGGTTCACTTGATACGACTTTATTTTCCGTTTCAATAGCAATGGTTTTTGATTCATCGTTTACACTGTTTGAATTCTTTACTTCGACTTCTTGTTGAATTTCCTGAACAGGTTTATCTCCTTTTTGGAAGACTTCTTCGCTTATTTTTTCAGAGTAATCATGATAATAATTTTTCCCAGGGAAGAAATGATTGATTTTTACGCCATGACCAACCGGGTAAAAATATCTCGTATGACCAAAGACAGATACAGCGTCGGCTCCGTGCTTATTAATGCTTTTGCTGACTATCGCTTTGAATCTGAAATGGTGTAAATTAACTCGTTAGATGCATTTAATTCTGTTTTAAGATTAAAAACTTCCTTTAAGTACAATGTAATCCAAAAACATGACTATCGCTTCGAGATATACAATCCATTGCCATCTCTTGTAATGAACCCGAACTGTAAGCTTGTCCGCAGCACGGTATTTTACTGATTAATTACTGGTGAAGACGGCATGTATGAGGTTTTTCCCACCATATGTGTGATGGTAGCGGTCTAGTAGGGTACAGACATATTACATCCCTGCTTGATTATTGGATGTACTGGACAAGCCGGAACGCGACACGCCAAAGTGTGCCGCTAAGATGTATTATGTATTGTGTATGATTGTCGATATACGGTGTATGGTGTATGATGCACTATTCGGATACAATTGCTAGTTGTATTAACTACTGTTAGATTAACTTTTGTTTTAAAATAGGTTCATATTTAAAAAATGCCTCAAAACAATGCGATAATATTTTGATTTTTAATAATTATTTAGGTCAAAGTCACTCTTTATAATATGAGCTATCTGCCACTGAAAGACTCTTCAAAATCGTTCCAGCCACTACGGAGATCAGCCGGAACAAACAGATAGACAGAAAGACAGACAAAATGTAATAAAATGTTTTTTGTTATTGTTATAAGTACCGTACAAACTTATTAATTAGTAAAAAAACAGTTATTTCGACATTACAAACCGATACTTCAGTTGATTTGTATAGATTAACAATAGAGTCCTTTTAGCTTTAGCAAGAAAAATCCATCCATATATAAATATTTGATTGTATTTCAAATACTAATGATATTATTTATTTTTTGTCTCACGATTCCGTATATAATATTAACTTAGTTACCCGTTGTGATCATCTGCGTTATATTCCACCTTCCGCAATGATCCGTCCGGTTCAACGAGGCTGTATTCGCCACGGACTCGGTCGCCGTCGCGTGTTTCGTGCTGGTGCTTGTGATCACCGGTGTTCTTATCTGATACTGCGTACTCGAATTCATATTTCGGGTAAACCTGTTCAGGGATAATACAATTGATGTCATTGTATTTAATTGTTGAAAGTTATGTAAAAGTTGAAAAGGTAAAGTTGAGTTGTTATTTTTTTTTTTCATTTGGATCATGTAAACGACCATCATCATATCATACAAATCATTGTTCTTACCAAATAATACCCATAAAATAAAAGAATGACTCCATTTACCGGAATTATCACTTTTGTTTTTTTTTGTTCGGACTTACTACACTGTTGGCTTGTTAAGACCGCTACAGTTTCACCTGGACTACAAAGGATTGATCACCTATGTATTAAATGAAAAAATAAAACACTTGGAAATATATATAAATTCGTAAGTAAATTGGGAATGAAAATTCGTTGTTTCCATAAATCCTTAGGATACAGAAGCGTAGGTTTTTTTAATTAGGAGTCATTATTTTCAATGACTTTTAACATATTAAATAAGTATCTGATACCCACCCGATTCGCTTGGTATTAAATTAACTTTTTATTTAAGAACTCAGTTGGAACGTCTCATATTCCTATCTCCGTTACCAACCGCAGCGTTCGAAATGGAACACAGTAGCGCGAGTACTGTTGGCTTACGATAGAAATAAATATGGCGATGATGCTTTCACAGCAGAATCTTGCATAACTTCTACTACTGTTCAAAAGTAGATAAAATAACTTACATGCTCTTCAATTTTGTACTGAGATGACGGAGGATGATACATCTTAACCACTTTCCAGCTATCATTGTTCTCATCGGAAAAGGACGCCGTCCTAAAATCATTATGCGGGTCGACGAACACCGCTCGGCTGAGACCCACGAAGTAAATAAATAACAATATCTGAAAAAAAAAAATATATATATGTAGAATCCTGGCAATGTACTGACAACGTAATTCCATTTGGAGTCCTACATAGTATGATTAAAGCCATAGTATAGAAATTCTTACAATAAAAGTGTAAGTGTGTTTAGCTTCTATTTTGTGTTTTTGTTAGTTTTTTAAGGAAAGTGAAAAGGTGATATATTATTATTTTTTGTAGAAACTGAAGAAATGTGAAACGTAGACTGTAACATTTAGAAATCGGCACAAAATGTTGTTGATATGATTGGATTTAATTGCGACATAATAATTTATAATGCTTATACCACAACACATAAAAAACAGGTAAAGTTTATTATTTGTCTCTATAAGAAAAGTCTTGAATACTATTTTTCTTATTCTGAAATTTCTTAAACCAATAGTAAATGTAGAGTATTTCAATTATCCCCGAATTATAAGTTTTCTTTAATGTTTATACTGTTATTTATAAAAAGGAAATCATATATTAGTAACATATATTTGAAATTAAGCAGGTTCTAAATATGTATTCTACATTTACATATTGAAGAAAATTTATATAATATATGCCAATATAAGTCACTGATCACAATGTCAATGTTTTAACATAAATTTTCAAAGACTATGTTATTTAAAAAATATATATACCTTAGTAGACATAATGAAAGCACATAGAATGAACTACCACGAACAGTTTGCACTGAGAGACTGTTATTAAACTGGAATATCATAATCCATTTTATACTATTCCAATGACGATTATATAAATTTTTGATAAAAAACACTATTATAGCAAGTATTGTATTGTAAAGATAAAAATGAAAGAATAAAGAAGACTATCTTTCTGTTAATCGTAATTGTATTTTTGCAAATGCCCTCCGGCGCAACCGATTTGAAGTGGGCTTATTTATGATATAATTTTACCCATCTGTTTAGTTGAGGAATAGTGTTATTGAAGTTAGAAATTATCGAAACACTATCAGCCTATCTTATTAATAATATTCAGGTACTCTACGTTCACATTCGTTATTAATACTGGAATCTTTGTTTTTATTTATTTATCTATAGTTGTTATTCTTCGACAAAACTCAACGTTTCCTATACTATAACATCTTTGGTGCGTTCCAGTCTTATGGAATCAAAAAATACCTTATTCAGTTTAGGCCCTAAGAAGGCGTTAATGAACGTCAAGATTACCACCGGTTCGGAAAACAACCAAGTCATCGAGAAGAACCGGCAAGACACTCGATCGGGTTTATATAGACGTATATTTCAAATAAATTACACATTACAATCCTTATTAGTGGATGCACTAGAGAGGAGTCAATTCCAGACAATCACAAGTATATAACTATAAATATACTCATACTAATATTATAAAGGTGAATGTGAGAGTTTGTATGTTTGTTACGCCAAACCTACTGAACTTAATCATTACTTTTTGCATAAACGTTGCCAGGGCAAAGAAGAGGACATAGAGTATATTCTATCCAAAAAATGTACTCTTTTTGAGGAGCAGATTAAATCTACATTCATGTGAGCGAAGCCGATGAGCAAAAGCTAGTAAAATGTATAAAATAAAAATCTGTGGAATCTTTATGAAAACGAAACAGTAACCAATTTATCATAATCATAATATGGATGTCTATGGCTGCGAATATATTGTAGAGTTATATCCATACTATGTAATCGTTAGTAAAAAGTATTTTGTCGTATCATCACAATCTAATAATTAAAGAGACGTTTCTCATGAGTTGGTATTTTAAGGAGATGCGGTTTTTTGTAACTCGCTAAACAACTGTAGTACATTTACTTTTGGCTATTAGTTAAAGTGAATTTCATTATACACTAACTTTTGCTCGTGGCTTGATTCACGTTAATATAAATATAACCTATCCCTCGGCAGTAGTATTTTATCTGGATGGAAGGTACCCTGCATTGTTTTCTATATAACGTGAATGTAATATTTCATGATATGACATGACATTCAGTTAAGAAATTAAAGTATGAAAGGGAAACAACCAAACTCACTTTCGCATTTAAAATAGTTTATAGGTTCACGTTTGAACACAATTTCATCTGATGTTAAATGATGATGTGGCCTAAGATGGTACTCAAGCTAAACTTAGAAAGAGACTGGCTATCAAGTGCAGCTGCCGGAACACACCAACACGTGTTTGGTGACAGATTTTCAACTTGCAGCTGCCAGACGGATTTAGAAAAGTCCCTACCACCATGTTATGGTTTCATCACGATGTTTTCCTTCACCGGAAGCTCCGACTCGGTTGCTTGGATTCGAACCTACGTCCTTCAACGCTGTGTTCGAACATACACAACGAACCAACTAAGCCGTCATCGCTTCAAATTTTTGGGTAATATTGGGTATTACCGTACTATAAAAACTCAGTGTACTTTGATTAACAATAAAACATTCATTAGTTTCCATTCCACATTCATTTATCTCTATAATTCTCATAATTGTATTGTTTTGTCGTATTATTCGGCTATAGTAGAAATCGCTTGTCCGTAAGTCGTTTATTATAAGCGATGGTTCAGCTTCAGTCTTTCTTTCGTAGATCTCCATCCAAGAGTAAGACAACTCTAGTCTAATTCGTTCATTTTGAATGAATCACTAGACTGAATTAAGAGTGTATTAATTCAATAAGTTTATTGGAAATAAATTCCCCAGTTTCCTTAATACTACAATACATAAAAGAGAGTGGATTCAGTTATCGCAAAAGGCATCGACGTAGCACAATAGAAATGATAGATTAACTAAAAATTGTATATATTTCTGTTTTTATTTATCAGATTACAAATTTTGTGGTTGAATGAATGTAACTAATAAATCGGCAAGGATAAATTAATCTTTAATACGTCAACGTTATAAGAATTTTTATATGATCTAGTACAATTGGATTTATGCCATTCGGGAGTACATAAATGTGTGTTTATCTATGCATATAAGAACAGGGTAAATAGATAAAATACATACAATTGTGCAAAAATACACTGGGGACTTCAGAATCAAAGATACAACACGTTTCCGTGGTTTTTAGAATTTTTGTCTGTCTGCTGTTTGTACACGTAAACGTTTGTCGCCGGGGTGGCATGCTGCTTGCTTGTTCGATCCCGTGCCACTCCATAGCGCGGCAGACGGTATCTTGTGGGTTTTTTTTAGTCAGTAAGAGTCTGACACCCACAGCTCCCCAGGGCTGTGGGTGTCCAATCAAGGATTTCTTCCCACATAAAAAAAAAAAAAAAAAGTTAGTAGGTAGTGGGTAGTTTTTACAGTTATTAAATTATCGAGTATATGTATATTATTAAAGAAAGTAGATATTTTTATTGGTAATTCATAGATGGCGCTAAACCTAGTATTTTGGTAGTATTACATATTTGAAGGTATTAAAAGATGAACATAATTAATATTAACGATATATTATCTTTGTTTTATTTAAGACTTTTACAAATTTAGCCACGGTACGTTTTTTGTTAGAGTTTCGTGTAAAATAAATTTAAAAAAATATGCGAGAAAATTAATTCTATGGTTTTTACTATTATTTTTATAGCTGTTAAAATATAAACAATGTATCTGATATTTAACATAAAATCTATATATCTAATAAGCATGACTGAATGTCATTGAAATTTCCTATTAAATAACAAGATTTTGTTTTTAAGTTTTTTTTTCAAAATAACGGTTTATGTTTAAAATTATTTAAGTTGTTATACTTTCGATGAATTGTGTTTTGAACAAGTTTTACTTAAATTTTGTTATTAAACTTTAATTTTCAATCTATTGTATAGCACAGTACACTATAGTCTGTTTTGTTTAGTATGGTAGTAAATGCACGAATATTATTGAGATGAGATCTACTATGAATCTAATTCTATGAATTTACTAAAAGCCGTAGAAGATGGTTAAGTGAAACTTGCTACCAGATGAGACCATTACAACCGTTTATCTGCTTTCAAAATTCGATAGCGAACGACTCATTAATTAGGTTATATTTATAGTTTCGAAGAACTGCATGTCGTTCAAAACCTAGTCCGGTGAAACTGTAGAGACCTTGCCAGGTCAACAGTGCAGTCAGTTCGAAAAAATGTCGTTCAAATATAAATAAGCACTTAGTTAAAGCAGGGTTAATTGTTGTTTCGAGTACAATGCCATGTCCTAACAATCAGATATACAGTCGGATAGATAAATAGTATACTGGTATATAGAAATATAACAGTTTTTTTTTATATTATAGGGGGCAAACGAACAGGTGGGTCACCTGATGGTAAGTGATCACCGCCGTCCATAAACACTAGCAACACTAGGGGAGTCGCAAGTGCGTTGCCGGCCTTTTATTATTTTATTTAATATGTGGGCCTCCGGCGCTCTCACTGGCCAAACGAAACGCAACAGTGCAACCACTGTTACTTCACGTCGGTTTTCTGTGAGAGGGTGGTCCTACCCTGGGCGACCCGACCCATTCATGCTGAAACCAGTAATAGCTTCAGCGTAGCTCTACCACCTACCAAAAGATTAAGATTGTTAGCTAAGACTGGATAGTAGGTGTTACTCTGCGTCTTGGAGAACAGAATCGAAGAATTATAAAAAGAGTGAAGCCACGTTAAATGGTTGATGTTGAATTTTGATATACAAACTTAATTAATAATAATTTTTTTTCGTATAAAAAAATCCACGCGGGCACAACTAGCGTTATTTATACGCAATGCATGTCTTAGAAACAATTATGATAATAGGATATTGTATTCTACTTTATATAATTAAAATGCATTTTTAGTAGTACTTATTTGTATATTTCTATAAATAAATTACTCAATAACCATTTTTACTGCAACAATCTCAATTAATTAAAGAACAGATTAATGGTGGTAATATTGAAGGGCGGGAACGGCCTTGATGAGTGCGGGGGCAGCTTTGACGTAAGTGGCAGCGACCTTGGGAGCAGAGTTGTGGACAACTGCGTTGAAACCGTTGTGGTCATCGGCGGTGTACTCTACGGTTCTTATCGAACCGTCAGCCTCATGGAGTGAGTAGGATCCTTTAACTACATCACCATCACGGACCTCTTGCTGAGACTTGTTGTCGCCGGTTTGACCGTCAGCGACGGAGTACGTGAACTCGTACTTAGGGTAAGCCTGTATCAAATTAAAATGTTATATTTAGCATGTTTTTTTTTATACTTTAATAGGTTAGCGTTTGACCACAATCTCATCTGATGTTAAATGATGATGTGGTCTAAGATGGTAGTCACGCTAAACCTAGAGGGAGACTGGCTCTCAAGTGCAGCTGCCGGAACACACCAACAGGTGTTTGGCTATAAATTTTCAACTTGAGGGTGGTAGCTAGTCAAGCGGACTTAGGAAAAGCCCTACCACCATGCTATGCTTTCATCAAGATGTTTTCCTTCATCGAAAGCTCCGACTCAGTTGCTAGGATTCGCACCTACGTCCTTCGACGCTGTGTCCGAACATACGACCAACTGAGCCATCATCGATAAAATAATATTATTAAAAAAAATTTTCTATTATATTGGTGCAACTTACGATTTCCTCCGCTTGGTGTGCGACAACTTTAGCGACTGGAGCGGAGTAACGGAGTACAGGGGCGGCGTGGTAGGCTACTGGAGAGGCAACAGCCACCTTGGCGATAGGAGCTGCGTATTGATATGCTTGAGGTTGATCGTGACGGATGATGTTCTGTGAGGAGACTGAGTCGGCAGAAGAGTAGCGTACGGGAGCGGCGCGGTAGGCGACGGCGGCGGGAGCTGCGTGGTAAGCGACGGCGGCGGGAGCTGCGTGGTAAGCGACGGGAGCGGCGTGGTAGGCAATGGGAGCGGCTACAGACAGTCTAGAGGGCTCATCGTGTCGCACGATACTCTGAGAGGACACGGCGTCAGCAGACGAGTAGTGACGGGTGCGGCCAGAAGACCAGCCTGAGATACCGCCACCAATGCGCACAAAACTACAATCTGAAAAGAGTGTAATTTTATAATTTCACATATTTTTTATACAATAATCAGTACCGAATATATTAATTATCGAACTATCTTACTTTGAAGTACATATTGATTGTTGCGTACAAATGATATGATGCATGTTGAGATGTAGATCTAGTTTATATACTGGCACGTCGTTGTAAGATTAACTGTCAATTTTGGTAGGTAGTGGAAGTTGTCAAGCGAGCTTATGGTGACCTTACTCCATGTCGTATAATCTATCCATTCACTGAAGTGTTTCATAATTATATTATAGTGTAGTTGTAGGATCTGGTAATATTTTTAAGTAATCATAATAATATACTTTAATATTATTCATATATAGTAATTTGTAATTTAACTATTTACCTAAAAAGGGTCGGAAATAGTAAACGTTATATTAATTTCCAAAAAAAAAACATTCAGTTAACTTTAATTAACATTAAGTTACTAATAGTTTTAATATTTATTTGAAAAATATAATATTTTATATTTAAATCTTCAATAAATCTAATGACTACTATATAATTTCTTTCACTTTTATTTTACACCCAAGTGACCTCGTCATATAGATTTTTAATTGACATATATTATATCTGTTATTTGACTAATTTATTCACATTTTATTTAAAACATGTTAATGATTTCGAATATTTATTATCTCCTCTTTATATAGATATATACTTATTTCTGTATATAATTATAGATATAGTTATTTTAACTAGTATTGAATATTCACATATAACTGGTTTTTAGGTCTCCTGAAATAATACTTAGTTATATTTAACATCAGACTTTGTCAGTTACTAAACTTTAGTAGCTTCTTCGGCCTGTACATAGTAACTTCGTAACTAATATTACAAATGTGAATATCAGTTTGTTTGTTACACTTTCACGCCTTAACTACTCAAGTGCTTGTGGTGGAGTTTGGCATTAAAAATGGTGTTATACTTTATCAATTATAACTCCTCAATTAAAAGAGACAAAAACACATTTAAGTCTCTCGGTGTTTATTAGTAACGAATACGTTTTCCGTCGTTTTTCTCATAAATCGGTAAACATCGGCTTCTTATTATTATTAATTTACAACGTTTTTAGCATATTTTTGTGAGCGTCAATACGATAGTATTTTATGATTTTTAAAATAATAATACTTCTTTCTCGGAGTCAATGGTTCGGTTGTTCGGGCAGTAAGAATCTATTTTTTAAATTAAATAACATCTAATTTTATTTATTTTTATTTTACAATTTTTCGGAAAACTTGCAGCTAAATTAACATTATAAAACAAAGAGTAGGTTACATAAAGGCCATTTACACGCTTTACAGATCTGTGAGATGAAAACTAATATTATAACTTTCATTTGGATATACGAGTACATGTAATATCAATGCTATTTTGTAGTTCGTCCTTTATATATATAAAAGGAAATGTAAATAGCTGAACAGATTTTATTGATGATTTTTAATTAAATAGACTATACAATTTATAGTAATAAAATTACAGATAAACTATCATAATAACTGCAACAGATTATAATGATATGTGTAATTATATATTTACTGTGTATGTATGTATACGAAGAAAGAAAAACGAATAGTAATTGTGGTTAGTTTGATTGTAGGAATATATAGTTATTATTACACTTCTTATACAACCTTTTATCACTTATTTTATCTAGACTTTTCTAAGATTATACATTTATGTAACTGTTCTGTGCTTTCATAATAACTGTATTTCACTATAATTATAGCTTATATTATCAATGTGAAAGCCAGTTTGTTTCTTTTTGACGCTTTCACGCTTTAAGTATTCGAAATTTCGTATACGTGTTGTTAGAGTCATAGGAAAGGAACATCCAGAAAAAGTGTACTATTCCCGAGGGCCACTGTCAAATCTATAGTGTGACGAGCGAAGAAGTGAGGAAAAAGCTAGTTATATTTATATATTCATTGATATTTATAAAACTTCGATCAGTGAGTTAACTTATCAATAATATCTACACCTTTTTTGGTGTAGGAAGGTAAACTTGGCAATGGCCTAGTCGAAAATAAATAATAAAGAATGCAACCTGGTGCAAAATCACAGTGTAATCGAAACCTCAGTGACCTTAAAGTACTGTTTATGCATGTTACGAAAAAAAAAAACGTTCCGACCAAATTGATAAAGACATATGAAGCAATGAATAAATTTTTGAATTTGCATACATCAAGATATAGGACAAATTGAAAGCGATTACTATCAGTTAAAGATCAAGTTATATTGTTATATTGTTAGTGTAATGTGTATTACTAAGCAATATCTTCCAAGTTTGTTGTTAGTTGTAAATTATATAATATGGTAGCTTTTGCTAGCGACTTCGTTCGCGTTATTTTTTTTTTTATGGTATAGGGGGCAAACGAACAAGTGGGTCACCTGATGGTAACTGATCACCGCCGTCCATAGATACTAGCAACACCGGGGGAGTTGCAAGTGCGTTGCCGGCCTTTTAAATATGTGGGCCTCTGGTGCTCTCCTTGGCCAAATAGAACGCAACAGTGCAACCACTGTTACTTCACATCGGTTTTCTGTGAGAGGGTGGTACTACCCCGGGCGAGCCGACCCATTCATGTTGAAACCAGTAATAGCTTCAGCGTAGCTCTACCACCTACGGATTACGGTTAATGAAGATTGAATGAATTAAGATTTCGGGAAGAGTACTTTCTATTGAGTGAATGGTAACCTTATATCCTTTTCTGTAACCCTGCATAATGATGTAGAATGATGATCGGTCGAGTAGTCAAAGCATAAAAGCGTAAACACAAACAAACTCTAGTTTGCATTTATACTTAGTTAGGATTAGTTACGGTTATTGTTAACAACTACTTTGTTTCTTGAAATATTTTAAAAGAGACATGTAATTTTGTCTCTATTAAAATTATATAAAAGAAAAAAAAGTGTGTGGTTTTATGAAACCACGATGCAAGTGAAAATTTTTTTACGGATCGTAAGCACTTAAATGTAATTTTTCTGAAAATTATTCTATTTAGGGTATTCAAATCGCGTTTTTAATCTTTATAAAAACTTAGTACAATATTTATTTAAATCATTTAATAATTTTGAATTGACCCATGGGAACTGCCATATTGGTCTTAGCTGCTCTGCCGAGCACCTTTAACTTTACGTTTACTCCGCGGCCGTCTGTAATACGACATGTGATAGATGGACGAAAAAATTTGAGGCGATGTAAAAAAAGTTTCACATTAAAAACAATGAACAGTATAGGATATACATATATATAAATTTATATCCTTGAAGAGATTTGCAATAATACAATGAAAATATTAAAATTATAAAATACTAACAGGACTGGCGGACGTTGTCCTGCCCTGATAATAATAAAAAATACACTTATATGCATGAAACGCTTAAGGCGGCTTGACTTTATCAGATTTTTTCAACATTTATATTTCATATTTATTCATTATATTTCAACCAATTTACAAACAAAAACTTGACAAATTATACACCTAAACCTTCTCCGTGAATTATTCTATCTATTGGTGAAGACCGCGTTACAATCCGTTCAGTAGTTTCTGAGTTTATCGTGAAGATCCAGACAAACAGACAGACGCGGCGGACGACTTTGTTTTATAATATTAGATAAACGGACATTTAAGGCTAAGTTGCACCAGTCAATGTTAAAAATTCGGTTAAAGTTATTGTTACGCAAAAAATAGGTTGCACCAATTGACAATGGTTAAAATTACGTCACGATTTAACGTTAACTATTACCGCTCCATGTTGGCCGGTTAACGTTATTGTTAATGTCAATTTTTGAATCGGTTGTCAAGTTCACTAGAAAAAACTTTATAATGTCATATCGTTACTAAGAGAAATCCTATGGGAAACTGAAAATAGTTCTTCCGATGACGAAATCAGTATATTTGAAGATAACTTGCGTCTTAGAAAGAAAACATTTTTTCTAAGAACATACACACACTAACAACACACAAAGAAAAAGAAAACAAAAACATTTTATATGAAATTTTCAAATGTTGTTGTAGATTTGAATAAATTAAATACTACTTACTTTATACTGTTCTCGAATGCGGTAACCAATGTGGTATTCATTTTCTCGGTATTAGCCATTGATAAAGATATGTTGATATCAAAAATTCCAATATACAACTTCACAGAAATAGACATAAAGTAAATAACAGAGGAAAATAATTGTAAATAATGTAAAGTTAACTTTAACAGTAACAAGAGTTGCTAACAGTTACATTTGTCAAAACGAGTTGCACCATCAAACATTTTGTAATTGTTAAAGTTATTAGAGTTGCCACTTCAATAAACCAATTAGTCCCTAAAAACGAAAAGGTTAACATTTTTTACTTGGCAGGACTTAGTTATAACTGTCACTATTGTTATTCTGTGACTGTCACCAGCACGCAAATATCAACTTGTTACAATTATTTTGCTCTGTTATTTACTTTGTCTTTTTCTGTAAGTTATATATGGGATTTTTTTATCAATATATTAATGGCTAATTCCGAGAAAATTAATACCACATTGGTTACCGCATTCGAGAACAGTATAAAGCAAGAAGTATTCAATTTATTAAAATCTACAATAATATTTGAAAATTTCATATAAAATGTTTTTGTATGCACTATATAATAAAAGTGTTATACAAGCATTCGATCCTGTAACGACAAAACGTCCTGTGAGCATTTTCTAATTCTGTGTTTGTTATTTAGAGAAAGAAGCATTATCTTCAGCGAAAATGAAGTGAACTAGTGAACTTGACAACCGATTCAAACATTGACATTAACAATAACGTTAACCGGCCAACATGGAGCAGTAATAGTTAACGTTAAATCGTGACGTCATTTTAACCATTGTCATTTGGTGCAACCTATTTTTTGCCTAACAATAACTTTAACCGAATTTTTAACTTTAACATTGACTGGTGCAACTCAGCCTAAGTGTTAGTGGAAAGATTCCGGGAAGGCAAAACAATTGAGTGACGTTAGTATCGTAAAAATATGAATGTCAATATTTATACGATGGTCCCGAATAGCAGAAGAATAAGTATTAAAAAATTGACTGTTAGGCGTTACGAAGTTCGCTGGGTCAGCTAGTAGCTAATATAAATCTGTAGTTCCGTCCGTACATTTATTGTTTATTTTCTATTATTTTAAAATGTTGTCTATCACAAAGGACAATCAATGATCACGAATAAAAATTTAAAATCAAAACGTAAAATTTTATGACTGTCTGATTGTATGTTCGGATTTAGATCAAAAAAGCCTTAATAAATTTAAAAATTTTATATTTATCAATAATATTTGTAGAAATCGCAAAAAAAGTTGTTCGGAGAAATTGTAATGTTATGTAACTAATATCAATCGATTCTAACTGAATTTTTTACTAGAAGAGTAAGGAACATTACAAAATTGATAGGTTAGATTAATAGAAAGATCGTTACAAAATATTATTTTTAAGAGACATACCCATATTTTAATAAAATATAATATTGTATTGATAATATTAAAAAAACAACGCGGATCCGCAGCTCGTTACTAGTATACGAGTAGATACGATCTTTAATTATCATATATTTGCTATGGTTAATAGTGCACGACGGTGATAAATTATCTGTAGATCTATTATTGTCTATAAAGTTCAGTGGTTATGAACTAACTGATAACGTTGCTCCTAAGTTTTTTAATATACCTAATTTAATTTAATTTGATTTTTGTTTAATTTGATGTTTTGCCAACTGGGCCTGAAATATATCAAAACTATAGGGGAACTGATTCCCACGTGCAGCTATTTCATAATTGGCTATTAATTTTTAATTTGATTGTGATAACTAACCAGACGAGCTTTAAAAATGCTCTGGCTTTAACATAATATTTTCGATGACCCCAAGCCTTAAGTTTTTTTATATACGGGTTTAATTTGATGTTTTTTCAACTGGGCCTGAAATATATCAAAACTGTAGGGGAACTGATTCCCAAGTGCAGTTATAGATAATTGGCTATTAATTTTTAATTTGATTGTGATAACTAACTAGACGAGCTTTAAGAATGCTTTGGCTTCGACACAATATTCTCCTTGACCCAAGTCTTAGGTCTATTGTAAGATTTATATCTAAATTCATCGACTCGCTTTCTGAATACGCTACCACAAAATTATTACTGTTTGTAATTACAGTTAGCGTTGATAACGATATCTTAGTAGGTATCTTCGTAAGCAATCATAGTGTGGCTTGGTAAATCTCATTATTCCTATCTGTTGAACTAGTAATCATAGTATTTAGCTGCGGGCTGTCATTTAACCTCTAACTTTACCCGCTGTTTTGGTATTTATAAGTTAGAATAATTGTTTTATATCTATATATGAACAGACTAAGGTCAATCAGTTCAGTATACTTTTCTCTTTATGTTTCCGATTTTCTTCGATTTCATTGACAAGTTTGAGTTTACTGATAACAATCAGTAAAAAATAATTGGAACCAGTTAGTTTTTTTTCTTGTTATCCACGAGTCGAAGCCTTTATTTATGTCTTTATTTATATCACACTTAACGATGTTTACATCAGTTAGTGCACAATATTTAAAGATTAATTGATTTGAATTATGATGGAATTTCGATCACTAAAGGAACATGAGTATTCTTAAGTACATTTTTATTTTACGAATTTGAGTTATCGGTAATCATTATAAGGAATCTCTTCTTTCTATTTCTTATGTAGTTTGTTTTTCATTTATCAAAGATTTAAAGTGCTGGTATTCGCGATTGCAGGAGTCCATAGATGACGCAAGCTCGAGCAGATTTTTTTTTACAATTTGGGTTACGTCTGTTGTTTTTTTTATTATTACTATTTGTTAGAAAAAAAAAGAAATAGAAAAAAAGGTTTCAATAATTATTTATTTTTAATAAATAAACGAATTAGTAAATACACACAAATAAATAAGTTTTTAGTGATAGTATTGGAGAACAGGAGCAGCTTTGACAAGAGTGGGTACAGCTTTAGGGGCAGTGTTGTGAACAACCGCGTTGAAACCGTTGTGGTCGTCGGCGGTGTATTCTACGGTTCTGATGGATCCGTCGGCCTCGTGGAAGGAGTAAGAACCCTTAACTACGTCGCCATCACGAGATTCTTGTTGAGATTTGTTATCACCGGACTGTCCATCAGCAACGGAATAATTGAATTCATATTTGGGATACGCCTGCAAAACAACGTTAATCTATGTTAATAATGTACTTAATGAAGAAAAATATTTACGAATTGTATTAGAAAAGGTATAAATACGTTATTGCTTACAATCTCTTGATCTTCACGTGTCAAAACTTTAGCGATGGGTGGCTGGTAAATGGATGGTGCTGAAGCAGCGCGGTAGCCAATGGGTGCTACAACATTTGCGGGTTGATCATGACGTACAATGCTTTGAGACGAGACAGCATCAGCGGAAGAGTATTGCACGGGCGCAGCTAGAAGCCCCGCTTGAGACACCGCCACTAACGCGCACAAGACAACAACCTAAAAAATCGTTTTATAGTAGTACACATCTTAATGAAGTCCTGATAATAAGGTATTACTTGGTGTTCGCAACTTACTTTACTGTACATTTTTCTTTCGTTACAATCACACTAAATGACTAAATGATACCTATGCAGTCGTAGACTGAGCTTATATACTAACAAGTATTCGTGTTACGTGAACACGCGCAGAGGAGGTCGTCTAACAAGCTTACGGTGACCTTGTGCCGTCTCTGTCGCAATTGCGAAGTGTAAGTAACTTGCAACCCCGTGAAACAAAGCGAAAATATTTTTAACTAGTAACTGCCCTCGGTTCGACAGGCGTTTTTTTATGTAGTAATTATTTTTGATTTATTATTTTAATTTAACTACATAAATATGAGTGTCCTTTACGATTTCTAAAACTACTACTGATGTATTTTATAGACTATTCATTTTTGAATGGCGTACTTTCAGTGTACAAAATGCCGCGAAAATTGTTTGAGAATTAAATTTTTAAAGAGAATTTATAATAGGCAATCCTTTTGATGTACCGGTGCAAATTGATATATACTTCTCATGTACAAGAATTCATGAAAACTGGTTGAGAATATTAGATTATTAAAATCTTTTTTGCGATTTCTATAAGTACTATTGATAACTTTAAAAATTATAAAACGACCTATACATACCGTCTACGAAACGTTACCTTAATCGGTTATACTACGTACAATCGGTTAAGAACCAAATATTTCAATTTTTATTAGTTTATCGTTGTAAAATCTGAAAGTGATATTCCTAATGTTTCTTAACATATAATTTTTGAAATTATACTAAAAACTTAAACTATAAAAATACTTTTAAAGTCTAATAAGTCATTTGTTGAGTAAAAAAAACACATATAAACAGACAGAAAATATTTTAACGTCACATAGTTATAATAGACATGTACCTCAAAATTTTGTTAAACATTAACTGTACAAACATAACTGCAGATCTATTAATATAGATAAAATTGTAAATTTGATCATTATATTTCGATATGAAAATTATTTTATCAATCTGGAATGAATGAAATACATAGTAGTTTAAATGCCATTGTATTGTAATATAAATATTTAACTATTGTATTGTATTTATTTGTAACTTTATTCTTGTCTACTTGTAGTTAACATTATCAAACAGTATATGACGTTGTAAGTGTTACAAATAAAAAGGTTGTCTTTTAACATAGTGTCTTTGAAAGGTAACAGTTTTTTTATAGATCAAAACATCTTGTAATTAAAATCCGATTGAATCGATAGGTACAAAAGGAATTAGACTAATTTTTTTTTTATGTGCGTTGGAGGTAAACGAACAGCCGGGTTACCTAATGGTAAGTAATCACCGTCACCCATGGACATCTGTGACACGAGAGGCATCACAGATGCGTTGCCGGCCTTTGAGGAAGGAGTAGGCTCGTTTCTTGAAGGTCTGTGGGTTGTGTTGGTCCGGTAACGCTGCCGTTGGTAGTTTATTCTAGAGGGCCGACCGAGAATTATTTAATAAAAAGTTTGTTTATACTATTAATGTCTTATAAGAAGAAACGAACGCAGTGTTTAGATCTTATCAACGTATAACTATTTTATCTCTGGATAATGGAACTAAAGAAAATATTTTCATACCATGTATTTTATATCTATCACTTGTCATGTTCCTATTTTTATTTTATTTTTCCTATACTTTAATTACTATAAGACCTAGCAACCTTCTTAAAGTAATAAAATTACTCAATTATATCACTATTCTTAGACATTTAATGAAGAGAGAATAAGCAAAAGAAAAACTTACAGACAAAGCCAAAATTATTATATTAATATTGAAAAAAAATATATATCAGTACAATTTTGGAGGCAGAGGTAGAGGAATAAGAAATTATGACTTTATATATTTCCTACAGGTATAATCGGTGCGAGTTATAGTTATTTCGATTCCATACTCTATTTCATCGTTGTGCAGAGTGCAACAACGATAAATTCTCCTTTTAACGATTTTTTTCAAATTTCTTCCAGACTGTATTTCCTCTTAATTATAGAGTAACGAAATGTGAAGTGCCGAATATTTATATAAGTTTCCTTCATGCCTTTTTTGTTAAATGAAAAAGAATAATTTTAGTATATTCCGGTAGCTTGATATTACTTGATAGTACTTGATATTCAGATTTCTTTATAAGCTTTGCGTTATACAATGTTCTATCAAATCTTCCCCTAAGATCAGGTGAGATTGTGATCAAAAACTCTCACCTATAAATCGGTAGAGGTCAAAACAATAGAGATATGGCTTTGACAATAAACGTAATTTAGTGAAACCCAGGCCACCTGCTGTTATCCATTACAACTATTGCATTGGTATACCGACTTGTAGGTGTTATGCCAAACAATGATTTATTAAACTGCTTGACTATTATTAAAAGCGTTATGTTGAGAGTATTGTATCCGTTTCCGTAAACTTCTCTTTCTACCTTACATAGCTATCCCTTTCCCACCTCCTACTGTTCACCAGGGTGCGGGGATGCGGTTGCAGGCTCTGGCAGATTTGTTCCTGATTGTCATTTCGAAATGAATCTTCTCACAGATGACGCTTACTAAGATATCCTTGATAAGGACAGGGTCTATATAGTATAGAGCGTAATACAACACAAAGTTAAAATATTATTATAGGAATCTAAAATTGGCATTTAATTATTGTTAAATTGTCTCGAAAAAAAAAACGTACTTATACTTAAATTTGTATTCTGTGAAACTATATTCAAAGCAGTCGAAACGTATAATACTCGTACATGTAACATTATGATGTCCTGGATTTCCAACTTTGAGCAAGTGACCATATAAAATTGTGCTGCAATTTAGTACTACTGACATTATAAATTCGACTTTAATGTTGCCTTTACACTTACGTCGCCTTATCTTTTCACATCGAGTCATAAAAAGAGGTATAAAGGGGTCAGTGACAAGTACCGGGATGATATTTATTATGAAAACTCCCAACATTAGATATCGATGTTGATCTTAACACATGTGGTTGAGAATAATTGTTCAACACTTTATAGGAAATAGTTTTATTGTTCTATTATCATATTGAAAAACTGTATACCCATACTTCAATGAAAGGGTTCTGTGTCAACTTTTTCCATTATAAATTACTATCAATGTTTATCTAAGACATTCATAATACAAATATAGTAGTAAAATGAGCATATCGCGTACCAAACTTTTTTAATCTGTTGTGAGTAAATGAAGTTCTCATTTCAAAAAAATGTGAAAATATATAAGAAACTTTTTTGACTTATCTAAATAAGGTTTGTTTTTTGAATTGTAAGCATTTTTATTTAGAAGTAATTGTAGGAATTCGGTACGTCCTATGAATTTAATGAGAGAGTAAGAAGTATTCTTTACATTTATTCTGTATATTTGTATAAGTACGCTTCGACTTTGATGGCTACTAGGCATAACGATATAGGTAATTTCACTTATGTAATAAGCGCACATAACTGTATTGATTTTATTGAAATTTCTTTCGTCTAATTGAAATTTCAAAAATATCCTTTTCTCTTTGTCAAACAATAACAATTTTTCACTTTTTTTTTATGTTATATTCTCCTTTACTATGAAGTGACTGCTGCTTTGTACCGGTTATTATGCTATAAGTATTTTGTTTTATTAAATTATTAGTATATTTTATCGTCAAAGTTGTATTAATAATTCTAATCGTTTATTAATTTTCAAATGATGAAGTTCCCGGTTATAAAATATTATGATGATAATTGGTTGAGACAAAAACAAAAATATTTAACAGATTAGAACTCCATCTACTTTATCATTTACGAAGTGACTGGTGCTTATCGTAAATAAAATTTGATCAAAATCTATTGAGATATTTTTTTTACGATTTTTTTTTAAATAATACGTAAATTTTATAGTCTAGCAAATTCGGAATTAAATATACTTGTTGCGTTCAGAATCTTAGCAGAACCGATTGGAAATAAAAATGTTTTTTTTTTCTGTTTCTAAAAACATTACTTGTACCGTTTAAATAGCAAAATGGTAAAAGCCCATTAATTTTCAAAAGAATCAATCAAGAAGCTGTTTTTGAGTTAGATACGAGCACACAAACAGGTACTCAGATAAAAAATATTTGCATAATACGAGTACAAGGCTACCACAAAATTTTGAAAACAAAATTAAATATATATACAGAACTACTAATTTCTTAATACATATTTTCACTACATATTATAGAACAAAGTCGCCCGCCGCGTCTGTCTGCCTGTCTGTTCGCGGTAAGCTCAAAAACTACTGAATAGACTGTAATGTATTCACCAGTAGATAGAGTAATACGTGAGGTAGGTTTAAGTATATGATTTGTCAAGGTTTTGAGTAAATTGGTTGAAATATAACGATAATTGTTGAAAGGGTTGGAAAAAAGTCAAGCCGCCTGGGAGCTTTCATCAAAAACGCTGTCTAATTGTTTTGAGGTATAACACAACAATGCATAGTGAGATATTTCACTTTTATAGATCTACTATGGCATATACCTATCATTTAAGTATAGCTTACTATACCCATCTATCTTCTAAAAAATGGTCCCATATAATAAGGTGATTGGAAGGCTATTTAGACGAATACAGTATTAATCCTTATCAAATTAAATACATTAGCTACCTTAAGCATTTGATACACATAAGTATATATTTTTTATTATTAGTGCAGGACAACATCCGCCGGGCCTGCTAGTTATTGTATAATTTAGAACCTCTCAGGCTATAATTCTCAGTTTTTAGGAAAGGCTTGAGCCATTTAAATTAAGGAATAGTTAGGAATGTATTATAACTTTAAAATAAATAATGTCTTTTTTTACATACTTTATTTAGAATATTTTAATAAATTATAACAAAAACAAAAATTGCGTTTACGGAATTGCCAGGTATTAAAATTAATGGTTGTAGTACTGAAGGGTGGGTATGGTCTTAATGATCGCAGGAGCAACTTTAGCAGCAGTGTTGTGTACTACTGCGTTGAATCCGTTGTGGTCATCTGCTGTGTATTCCACTGTCCTGATGGAGCCGTCGGCCTCGTGAAAAGAGTACGATCCTTTGACTACGTCACCGTCGCGGGATTCTTGCTGGGACTTGTTGTCACCTGACTGACTGTCAGCAACGGAGTATGTGAAGTCATACTTTGGATAAGCCTGCCAAGGTGTAAATTTATGTTGTTATTTATATAACCATGTTATTATTTTGCATATCATTTTATTGTTACACTAGATTCTTATCTCATTATTTACTGAACGATTGTTTGTGAAGCTGTAACAGCTTTAGTGCGTCTATACGCTTCGTAGAATGACTACAATTCGAAATGTATACTGATTACTTTAGAAGTTATATTTTTCATTGGAGCTAAGCAGTCGTGATAAAATTTAATAATAGATGTGTATCTTAAAGTTTGTAACTTATACGGGTTATGTAGTAATGACAAAAGAACAATTAAAAAAATATAAGAGGAGATAAAGCACCAGTTATGGGCTCCAGCCATTTAAATGTAAGTGCTATATGTTCAGGATATGTTGTTTGTTACGAAAACAAATGCTTACACAACTAAATATATAGGAATTAAAGTATCTCAAGCAAGTGGTGGGACTATTAAAAATTTTGTTTCTTTGCATAACATGCTTGTCTCATTTTGCAAACTACGGAACTGTTAATAGACAGCGCGTTGGCGAAGGGACATAAGAAATTCCATATAGTTTAGATAGGTGTTATGTATAAAGGATAATAAACAATACCGTTGTTAGGCAGCTAGATAGTTTTGTCATTTGGGAAAAGGCACCTTCTTAGACCGTGTTAAGCTTGGCATATTAACAGCTCCGTTTCATCGTTTATCATCAGGCTGTCATTGTCTAATGCTGAATTAAAACATTTATATTTTACTTACAATTTCTTGGTCTTCACGGGATAGAATCTTAGCGATAGGAGCGGCAGCGGCACGATAAGCGATGGGGGAAGCGACGGACAATTTTGCGATGGCGGGCTGCTCGTGGCGAACAATGCTTTGTGAGTAAACAGCCTCAGCAGGAGAGTAGTTCACCGGCGCGGTCAGAAAACCGGCATGAGACGCCACCACGAATGCGCACAATACTAAAATCTAAACAACAATAAAAAACATAAAATACTATAACCAATAAGTTGGGTAAATATACGATTTTTTAAATTAATTGTACGACGGTAAGAAATACCTTTGAGAACATGTTTAATGATTCTTCTGATTAATCAAGTAACTGAATGATAAAATCTGCCTATAATTTCAGCTTTTATACTTGCGAATATTAGCATGGTTACATGACCGTTAGTAGGTGTAGTTGTTGTCAAACGAGCTTTAAGTGACCTTGTAATGCGTTAAGCATATAAAAATCTGTTTGTTAGTATGCATTTAGGGAACATTGCGTAATTTTTTGAATGTTCAATAAATTAACTAAATAAAGCACATGTCAGTCGGATCTAATATATATCTAGATCTAGATCTAGATTAGATCTAGATCTAATATAAGGTTCTATAGAAAATGCCCTAATGTAATGCATTAAGCTTTAACTGATCTATAATAGTTTTTCGTTGAACTTTGTTTCGGTCGTATTCCGTCAACAAGTGTTGCAAATCTTCGATCGATTCATACTTTACGCAATTCGGTGATACAGTTTGTCTCGATATTAGTTATATTATCCGGTTAAACTTAGTATGTAACAACAAAATAAGTTAAAGAGGATTCTTAGATTGTTGTATTAATGTACCATTTTAAGCTATATTGTTGATTAAAAGTTTCATCCATATTGTGTTATTACCATTGTAAATATTAAGTACGTAATCGTTCACTGCTGAAAATAGACATCACTTTTTGAACGAGCCATCCCAGCCCTTTTTTTATTTTATTAGCGTGGGGAAATCCATCATGGACACGCCACCCTCACGGGGGGGAGAGTGGGTAGTGTGGGACTCTTATCCACTAAAACCCCACGGTGTACCGATCGCCGCAAACTTTGAGGCGACAAGGATCATGCAGTGCTATCACCATGCCGCCCTAGCGGTCAACCCGGCGAAAGATATTCGCCGGGCGTCGTCCTTATAGGCACGCAAGCTGGGTACACAACCAACTGCCTCCCCTCGTCAACCGAACCAGTGCAGTGGGGAGATGGGCCCCCCGGCCCATCCCTCCTATCTCTGAACTAAACTCGCACAGGTTTGACCGGCAACATTTACAAAATCATCAATCCTGAAAGGTGGTGGTCCGGGAGTTCAATGTATAGCGTGAGTGTCACAAATGCTTCAGATTTTGAACAGTTGTTTAAAAACCCCATACCGAGTACATATATCGTTTTTGTGCATTACTTTCAGAGACTATAGATGTGAAGATGATACATCTTCGAGTCTCAGCAGTCATCATTTCTCCATAGGCTATAACTTTAATTCCTATAAGGTTTAAGTTTGAAATATTTACTGTGTTCGCATAAATAAAATTACTGAGTATGTATTTAACGCTGAAGTTTTTACTATAATTAATTGTGTTATGGTATTTATTTATATTTTTACAATAAAAATAAACTTCAAAGCTGCAAGACTTCAAAGTAACAAGAAACGCTTGTCTGTGCTTGTCACGACAAAATTCTTTTCGTTCGCTCTTAAGAAATTGTATTTAAGGTATGCTGGTAACATTTGAGCTGTGTTTGGCGGTGTTGTGCAACATAGGAGGTGTATTACACGTGTGGTGGAGTGATATATATCCATACACAAATTATGCATTAAATTAAAGTGTATTATCGGTTGTAAACATTCATTGCGTAAGAGTACAGTCGTTTTGTATGTATATTTTTTTTATAGTCCTTTATAGTCGTCAAATGAAAAGAACGACATTGTTTTTTTAAGCGATTTCAAAAACGTGAAGGTTTTCAATTTCATGGCATTTTATTTAAATGTTAGTTACCTCAGAACTTTGTCATTTAAGGTTTGAATTTTTCTTAATTTCATTAACATTGCATGGATTTTGATGATACACCATGGAAGTCCTCAAATTCGAATAGGAAATGTATAGTGATAGGTTTATAACAATCCAAGACACTTATTTGTACATCTGTCAAAAATGAATTAAAAATCTATGTTTGTAATAATGTATGTTTGAAAAGATAAACCAGATCGGGTTTCTTGCCGGTTCATCTCGATGACTGGGTTGTTTTTCAAACTGGTTGTCGTTTTGACGTTCATAAGCGCTTTCTCAGCGCCTAATTTGAATAAAGCATCTTTGATTTTGACATACACTAGTCAATGGTCAAGGACATTCTGATTATCGGAGTTTGCGTACATTAAATATAACACTATCGGCTGACGTTGAAGGAAAACACCGTGAGGAAACCTGAACCTGAGATATATTATTATAGTACCACCGTATGTGAGAAAATATAGAACTGTGGCATTCTTAGAGTTTGAAATCGCTAATACTTCGTGGGCTTGCTTGGTGATTAAGCCCAAAGCTGCTTTCAGGGAAAGACCTATGGCCCTGTAGTTGGTATTGTATAGGCTGAAGATGATGAAGACGATTATTGGGTAGCGCTACGCTTGTTATTAAGTATTATAATGTAATTTAATGTGGACTAAGTTGCAGATGATTGCTAGAAATGTATATTGACGTAACTATAATTACCTATATGTAGTCCGGTAAAACTGTAGAGGTCAAGTCAGGTCAACAGTGTAGTCAGTTCGAAAATAAATTACCTATATCATAGTAAATGATTGCAGTTTCTTTATGGTTTTGTATTCTGTGTAGTATTTTACGAAGTTCTTCCGATACATAATTTTTTCTTACAATGTGTGGACTTCTTCCGTTGTATTTTTGTTACTGCAGTTAGTATACGTTTTAAAAATAACTGAAATAAACAAAAACTCACGACGTGCAAGCAAGGGTTGTATAAATTAAAAGCGTCACGTTTTATCGAACATGTTCTTATATTTTAATAAATAAAATAAACTAGTTAACAGTCATTTTTTCAAAATAATGCAAAATCATTAGCGTCATTTAATGATGGTAGTATTGGAGGGCGGGGACGGTCTTGATGAGGGCGGGTGCAGCCTTGATGTAGGCGGGAGCGGCCGTGGCGGCAGAGTTATGCACAATCGCGTTGAAACCATTGTGGTCATCGGCGGAGTATTCCACAGTTCTGACAGAGCCGTCGGCTTCATGAAGCGAGTAGGATCCCTTCACAGCATCACCATCGCGGGATTCTTGCTGAGATTTGATGTCACCGGAGTGACTGTCAGCCACAGAGTAAGAGAAGTCATATTTTGGGTAGGCCTGTATAAAAAAAACTAGATATTAAAACTAGAAACTGAATATCTATTACGTAAATTAAGTGTCTATTTTTAGTGCTGGCTCATCACTGTCATTATTGAACCAATTTAAAGAAATATTCAGAGTATATAATCTTGGTTACATGCCATTACTTTTGTCCATAGGGACTAAGTAATAATAACACAAATTTGTATAGGAAATTTAAAGTCAAGTAGTTATGAGAAAAAACCGCAGTTTCCATGAAACAATAACATTATTTTTACTAGAACGAAACTGCATGCAACTACTATTTAATTATTTATAATTAGTACGTTTACTATATTGTGTTAATCCAATAATTAACTTTAAGAGCACGTAATTTAGGAATTTGTATCAATTTTATCTGGCTGACTTACGACTTCTTCAGCTTGGTGTGCGATCGGAGCGGAGTAGCGGACTACAGGGGCGGCGTGATAGGCGACGCCGGCGGGAGCTGCGTGGTATGCGACGGCGGCGGGAGCTGCGTGGTAAGCGACAGGAGCGGCGTGGTAGGCAACGGGGGCGGCTACACCCAGTCTTGCGGGCTCATCGTGTCGCACGATACTCTGAGAGGACACGGCGTCGGCAGCAGAGTAGTGGACGGGTGCGGCCAGGAGACCAGCCTGGGACACCGCTACAAGTGCGCACAGAACTACAACCTAAAAATATGAAATGTTTAGATAACACAAACAATTTATGTAGCTCATTAATTAAAATCCCTTGTTTCTTTTTAGTCGTGTAACTTACTTTGGAGAACATGTTGTCTTTGTAGTGATCAGACATGAAATGATAAATGTAATATCAGTAAATTAGTTTATATACTCGCAGTTCGATATAAGACAAAATGAATAGTTAGTGGTGTAAGTTGTCAAACCGGCCTTACACGACCTTGCTCGGGTTATGAAGTCATATATTCCATTCGTTCGAAGTTATTCGGAAGCCTTCGCAAGTGCAACATTTTTGGGTATAACTGTGCAAAATTTTTAAATGTACTTTCTTGTGTTGTCTGTTTATAATAATACTGTACTTAATAGAAAAACGAATTATTTTCAATGTTTAAATTCGGAACATTGAAAATTGCTTGTTATATTCCTAGAATAATCCAACTTTTGGGGTTATTTAACATGATTAAAAAGTTATGGATGGTAGGATCGTGTTAATACATCCCACAAGAAGATCAGGCACAGAAACAACTGTAAAAAAGTCGTAAGTGAGAGAAAAAGAGCGTGGGGGTTAATCGGCTGTTTTTTTAAAGTAAATACAAATATAATAACAAAAAGCCCAAATAACAAGGCACGCACTAATTTGCAGTTCAGCACTGGATACGAAATGGCGGCGGCTCTAGTCATAAATATCCTTGTAATTCTTATTCGGAGGGTTTAGCGCTGCGATTATATATTTTTCTAGTAAAGCGTTTAGTACAAAGATATCGTGGAAAATATATTATATTTCTTTAGGAAATCGACACAAATCATAAAGCTAATTATTGTTGTCTCGTTATGTATCAAATATATAACCAATTATTTTATGTGCCGTATTATAGAATTAAAATGTATTTTTTCTTAGCTCAATGACGCCCAAACAGGTTTTTATTTAACTTGCAAACTTCTTATTTAACGTGTAAAATGTAGGTCAGAAACACATCTCATTATCTTCAGATAATACCGTACTCCAGTGCAGTTATTAAATTTATTTATAAAGAACCAACCAAGTGGTTAATTAAAAAAATATTAGTACGGTAAATATTGCTGCTCAATTTTTTTATAGTCATACTTTTTATTTTAATCAGTGCTTAAAAACTTTGGTAACAGTACTTAAGAAGAAGACAATAAACTGATTTAGAATATCTTATACTGAGAAAAATTAAGTTAATACATAAGGCATTAATAATAGTCTATAATAACTCTGGTTAGCATAGGAAATAGTGGTTCCGTAAACGTTGTTTTCTGTAACTATAATAAGATTAGGGATCCTCAAAAATGTCGGGATTTAAATTTATTACATAAGCTGTTTATGTTCGGAGGTTTAGTTTGACATAAGTTTATAAGTATTTGTCCTATAATGTTGTATGTTATGTTGTATGTGGTCTCGTTACAATCTTCAAATAGTTTGTATAAGTCTAGGGAGAAATATTTACGCTTATGGCCTGCTTCAGAGTGCGGGCGGGTGGCAAGTGCTTGCGCGGGTGCGTGTAGTTTAAATGTACGTAGACGCTGTTAGCATTAACAGTGACGTTAGTGCCACGGGTGTACGTACATTTGAACTACACGATATACTGTGTGTCAAATACGGAGCGGGAAAAAGAGGAACATGTAGAAAGAGATAGATATATTTAAAGCACACTCGCCCCTCAGCCCGCGAGACCATCCGTAGTAATATAGAGCGCGCCAGAGCGCTATACAATCTTAGTTAATTTGCTCTATAATCAGACTATCAGAAGAAGAAGAAACCAATCGCTCTTCTAGAAGCAATGCCAATCGCAGAAATGTCAATCTGTAGTCGATTACCCCTGATCTGATTATTGTTATCCAGTGAAATAGTAATTTTGAATTGAGGTAAATAAGTCGATAAGATATCCTATATTTCCTATGTAATCATTATTTTCGACTCGTATTTTATTTTAATAGAATAAGAATATTATGTATGGTTTGTAAAAGTTGTAATGTCAATTCTAGTTTCATATTCATTTTAACACGATACATTTTTTGTGTACAAAAAACATGATGATAATCGGTTGAAAAGAGAATAAAAATGTTTTAAGAGGACAATTGAAAACCCTTATCTATAATACTACTATTACGAAAGATTATATTAGTCCGGTGAAGCTGTGAAAGCTCCTCAAACCAACAGCGTATAGCAATTCCAAAAAAATTCATTGACTTTTTGTTTGTAATGGATAAATTCAGAAGATTTTTAACTAATTTTATAAATTCTTTCACCTATAGAAAGCTACGTTATTTACGAGTAGCAAAGGTTATATTTTATTTTCAAAAATGTAAAATAACGTTCGCGAAGCTTTTTTTTTCGAACTGACTAAACTGTTGATTTGGCACGGCCTCTACAGTTTCACCGGACTACTAAGGGGAGCGCTTAAGGCACTCACCCGATTCACAGCGAGCAACGGCTAGTACTTTATTAATTGAGAAGTTAGTTTGTGCTTATTGTGTATCAAATTTAATGAACGATTCTTGAAATATTCTGTTTGTAAGTTTACTAAAATAATGTCTTTATAATTTTCATAAACTAAGAATATTTCAATCACATATATTTCTCTAGTACAAAATCTCATCAATATCGATTAAAAATAAACATGAAAATTGTTTTTGTTTCAAGATTGACAATTCCTGCAGCGTTTAAATTGAGAAATGATAAAAGTTTTTCGTGTACAAACTTTCAAAGTCATTTAAACTGTTTTCGAATTGAACTCGGCCATACAAACAGGCACCCAGAAAGAAAACCATTATAATAGACACCACAAAACACGTTTTTTGTTTGAAATGTACTTTATTTCGAATAAATTAATAAATTATAACAATGACGTCTTTGCGAATAGGAGATTGCTAGATACTATAATTAATGGTTGTAATACTGAAGAGTGGGTACGGCCTTGATAATCGCAGGAGCACCTTTAGGAGCGGTGTTGTGTATTACTGCGTTGAAACCGTTGTGATCATCAGCTGTATATTCCACGGTCCTGATGGAGCCATCAGCTTCGTGAAGGGAGTACGATCCTTTAACAACATCACCGTCGCGGGATTCTTGTTGGGACTTGTTGTCACCGGACTGACCGTCAGCAACGGAGTATGTGTACTCATATTTCGGGTAAGCCTGGGAAGATTAAAATGTTATACAACCTTGCTATCATTCATGGTCATACTGAATTCATATTTTAATATTTATTGAACGATAGTTTTAATGCGTCCATACGCACCTTGCGATTTATAGGATTAACTCTTTATAAGGTATACTATTTCATGGAGGTATTTTAAAATTGATAATATGTGTGGATTAAGTAGTAATGACGGAGTTTAAATTTAAAAAAAAAAACATAAGAACAGACAATCAACATAGATACGTGGTAGTTGTTGTAGTTCTCATGCGAAGAAATTTGCAGGCACCAACTAATTTAATGTGCGTGTACGTTATATTTTCAACGTATCCTTTGAAAATGTAATTTGTTACAGAAACAAATGTTTACTCGACTAAATATATAGCTATCGCAGTGTCTCGAGCATATTGTGAGAGTATTAAAAACTCGATTTGTTTGCATAATAATGGTTATCTTATTCTGTTAATTAAGCAACTATCAATAGACGACGCATTGACAAAAGGAAATAAAAACTCCCATTCAGTCTGGATAGATGTTATGTTTAAACAAACTTAAAGAAAAATATCGCTGTTAGTCAGATAGAGATATTTTTTTCAGCAGAAGAGTACCTTCTTAGACCGTATTAAGCTTGCCATACCAATATCACCGGCTCATTGTTTAATATTAGGTGATCACTGTCCAGCACTGAAGTATAACATTTATTTTTGACTTACAATTTCTTGATCCTCACGCGAAAGAATCTTAGCGATAGGAGCGGGAGCAACGCGATATGCGATGGGAGCAGCGACGGACAACTTCGTGATGGCGGGCTGCTCGTGGCGAACGATGCTTTGTGAGGAAACAGCCTCAGCAGGAGAGTAGTTCACAGGCGCAGCCAGAAAACCGGCATGAGACGCCGCCACGAATGCGCACAATACTAAGATCTAAACAATTATAAGGAACATAAAATATTATAAACAATAAGTTGGGTAAATATACGATTTTTCAAATTAATTGTTGTATAGAAATAATACCTGGGAGAACATGTTTATTGATTCTTCTGATTAATCAAATAATTGAATGATAAAAATTGCCTATAGTTGCTGCTTTTATATTTGCGAATATTGACACGATTACATGACCGTTAGGAATTGTAGTTGTCAAACAAGCTTTAGGCGACCTTGTAATGCGCTAAACATGTAAATATCTGTTCTACAGTATACATTTGAAGAGTAGTGCCTAATTAAAATTTGGACTTTTAATTCATTAATATACTGTTTTCAGTACGGTACTTACATGTTATTGGATAATATTATTATGCTCTACATTTTTTTAAAGAGTTACTAACTAACAACAAAATATTTTTTCTAATTTGGTTTAGCCTATGTCGTGTCGTCTCATCATAACTTTAAAGCCATAATCGCCCACTACTGAGCAGAAGTTTTTCTCCTTATATGCTACCTAATCAGGGCCTAAAATAAATTTATCCAGGTCAGACTCACGATTTTCGTCATATTATCATCATAAGATATTAGGTATCCGAAACATAATTTATTGTGCATACTCGTATGTCGAAATTACTGAAAAACTTATACTAGTATCTCGTTTCTGTGCATTGCTCGCATACAAGTATGTGATTGGCCTAAAGGTGATAGATCATCGAATCTTTATGGTCATAAAATTAAAAGGCCGGCAACGCACTTGCGACTCCCCTGGTGTTGCTAGTGTATATGGACGGCGGTAATCACTTACCATCAGGTGACTCACCTGTTCGTTTGCCCCCTATTATATAAAAAAAATCATAATTTTTCTTAGGCTATATTTTAATCACTATCGAGATAAAGGTTGTTAAATTTATCAAGCTTGCATACACTATACGTAAAAAATTCTCTATATGTTCGTTGATGAAGTTTTACCCATGATGGTGTAGTGTGGTGTTATATTTTTATCGAAATTTCTTTTAAGGCATGCTCCATCCACGTCTTAGTCTGTAAACTTCAAGATCTTAGGTTACCCTTTCGCTATTCACGAGCCAGAACGCTGGGCTACAACTGCTACAGTATTTGTATTGTTTTTAATAAACTACTCGTATATACATGTGTTAATGGAATTTATGTGGAACAGGTGGTGCTGGCTCGTAATGGGATTATTATAACCAGTCTTTGATTAATTGAAATAGTTGTAATATTTATTATTATATAACCTAGGGATTTCGTACTTCTCATGAATATAATTTTGTTTCTTTCATAAAAACTTTATGATTAATGTAGATTCATTGTGGACTGTCATTTGGTTTCTTTGCTGCATTTTTATGATTTTTACGCTTTTATTATTAAGTAACGAGTAAATCCTCTGTCAGTAGACAGATACCTTATCTAGGTTGACAATATTTACTACTAAATATGCTAGGTTAATAAAAGATAATTAAGGTTATACCTAAAGGGGGTCAAGTGGGGATGAGATACTTGTACCTCGGAACTGCAGGGGGTGGACCCACAGGCGAATACAGTTCCCTCGTGGAGCCTTAGTCTGCCTCCCAGACCGTCAGTGCGTGGTGAAGAGCCACATCCTACACGAGGTGACCCTGTCTAGCAGAACACTCCGGATCTAGGCTAGAGAGCCGACAAACACTCCTGGGGCTCGGTTCCAGAACCGGGTCGAGGCGTATACCCCGGTAGACGGCGCCTCTTGCAGTACCCCTCTGCTTATCAGAGGGGACAGGGGATGGGGTAAGGACGGGCCTGCTTCGGTTCGCTCGTCAGAGGGTGGAGGGAGAAAACCTCCTTAAAAAGTTACCGTGGGAGCAAACCACGTAAAAAAGTTACGGAGGGTACTGCCTTCGGGCGGCGGGAGGGAGGAAACCTCGGTAAAAAGTTACAGACGGGCGTGCCTTCGGGCGGTGGGAGGGAGGAAACCTCGGTAAAAAGTCACCGTGGCAGAAAACCATGTTAAAAAGTTACGGGTGTTGAGGAGACAACCTCGTTAAAAATAAACGGGAGGCCTTCGGGCGGAGGGAGGTAGAAAACCTCGTTAAAAAGTTACCGTGGGAAGAAACCACGTTAAAAAGTGACAGAGGGAAGGCCTTTGGGTGGAGGGAGAGGGAGAAAACCTCATAAAAAAGTTACCGTGAGAGGAAACCACGTTAAAAAGTGACAGAGGGGAGGCCTTCGGGCGGAGGGAGAGGGAGAAAACTTAGTTAAAAAGTTCCTGTTAGAGAAAACCACATTAAAAAGTGATAGAGGGGTGGCCTTCGGGCGGAGGGAGAAGGAGAAAACCTCGTTAAAAAGTCATCGTGGTAGAGACCTACGTAAAAAAGTTACAGGTGTTGGTGGTTGGAAGGGCGACCCCTTGACTGCGAAGCCGGACCAAGGAGGGAAGGGGCTGGGGACCTAACTTTCCATTGCACATTGGTTCAGTAGACGGGTAGTATTTTTACTATTACTGTATTTATTTATTTTTTGTGATTTTTACGTTATCGTCCTTTCGTATTTTCTAAATTATATCTGTAAAGGTTTTCTATTACTAAGCGTTACTAATTATTTAGAAACGCAATAATATGCAGTCTAGATAATCTATATTCTAGTCTTTGGATCAAACCCATATAAATAAAGGACATGTGACTTTTCTTTATACCGTTTAAACAATTATAAAATATTGGTTTATATTTGCCAAGACAAAATTAATTCTAGTGACTATTAAGAAATTGTATTTAAGGTGTGTTGGTAGCATTTGAGTTGTGTTTGACGTCGTTGTGTAACATAGGAGGCGTATTTCACATGTGGTTATGTGATATATATACAACTTATGCATTACATTGAAATGTATTGTCGTTTTTAATTATGTCTATACATTGCGCACGATAAAACTTGTTTCTCTTTTTAATATTTACAAGCTAAATGTATCTTTCTCGGATAATTTAGTAGTGTCTGCCTCTGGTTATCGGGATAAAACGTTATAATATATTATCAAATTAAACACTTATGTTGTACGATTAAACATAGTCAACAAGGATCGTCTGGTGTTCTGTATTTATTTATTTTCGATTGTTATTATGGAACACTGTTACTTTTTTGATTATGTAAATCGCATATAATCCAGTGGATGTTAATTAAGATAAATTTATAATATATTATCTGTATTGCTATTTCTTTTCCATTTAAATGAAACGGTTTCAAATGAAAAAGCGTGTCATTGTAATACTTTTTATTTGAAGTATTTATATTGCATCGGTGTCTTTTTTTTCCAAAATGTACTAAATCAAAAATCAAAATCAAAAATACTTTATTCAGTTTAGGCCCTGAGAAGGCGCTTATGAACGTCAAATTTACCACCGGTTCGGAAAACAACCCAGTCATCGAGAAGAACCGGCAAGAAACTCGATCTGTTTTATCTTTTCATTAACATATTATAACTCACATTTTTCAAACATAGTTATAAATAATTACATTCGGTTTTGGTGGATGCACAGAGAGGGCGTCATTTCCAGACGTCACCGTCGTTCACATATTGATCCGCCCTGTAATAGCCTTTAGATATTAAAACCTGCTTGACATGGTGCTTGAAATTAGTATCCGGCAGATCGGTAACGTGCTTTGGAATTTTATTATAAAACCTAACACTATTACCTAAACAACTGTTACCGGTCCTAGTGAGCCTAAAACATGGAATGATCAATTTGTTATTATTTCTTGTATTTAGATTATGTCGGTCCTTTACGAAATCTAGCTTATCTAAGTTTTTGCGGACGTACATTAGATTTTCAAGTATGTATTGGGAGGGCAGAGTTAGGATACCGAACTCCTGGAACTTATCTTTTAATGATTCGCGAGGTCCCTTATCATAAATTGCTCGAACTGCCCGTTTTTGTAGTAAAAATATGGTGTCTACCTCAGCTGCTGTCCCCCACAGCAAATTACCATAAGACATTAAGCTATGAAAGTAAGCGAAGTAGACCAACCTAGCAGTGGCAATATCTGTTAGTTGGCGAATCTTTCGAACTGCAAATGCAGCAGAACTTAATCTTCCTGCCAATTTTTTAATATGAGGACCCCATTGTAATTTAGTTACTGATATTAATCATTATTCTGAGTCATCCTAATTGTGTACAAAAATCGTAGATAGATTTTATAAATACACTAGCGGACTCGCAGGCAAACGCTGTCCCGTCATAAAGCATAATAAGTCATGAATATATATATATATATATATATATATATATATATATATATATATATATATATATATATATATATATATATATATATATATATAAAATAATAAATTAAACCATGTTGAGACGTAACGAAAGGCTGACATTTTGGACTATATATATTTTGTATACGAGGAATCCTAAAAAATTATAAGAGATATTTGGTAGAATCATTATTTATTTATTTATTTATTTATTTATAATGGGTCATCAACATGACAATACATTTGTTAATATGCTAATAGTAATCATATAGTCATTAAATTTAAATGTAGTCACATTTACAGATAACCACGGCATGCTCCAACGATAAATTAAATTTCAATAAAACTAAACTAAAATATTAAACAATTTTACAGATTTACAGAATTTATATATATAAATTATAACCAAAAGCGAAATTACTAAATAATAAAAACAAAGAATAACCTAAAACTTTACTTGTGCATAGACTGATATGTCTCTACGGCAATTTTGAATGTATTTCGTTTATTTGAGAAAACGTCGCATGTTTTATGTAATGTATTATATGACCTTGATATTCTGTTCACCGGAGAATAGAAGCCTAAATTAGTGTAGGAGTGTGAAATGTAAAATGGGACGTATTTATGAGGTCTAGGAAGCTTAACGGGAATATTAAATTTAAAGTGATTAGTGACTTGTGGACAGTCGATTTTTTCATGAAATATGTTAAATAAAAACATAAGTTCTAACAATTTTCTTCGATTATATAAAGAGGATAGTTTAAAGTGGTTAAGACGGTCACTATATTTTATAATTTTATGGGCTGCATTGCAACTATAACAAAGATGCCATAAAAATCTCTTCTGTACCCGTTCTATGTTTTTTATATAAATATCATAATGTGGATTCCAGATGGGACTGCAATATTCTAAATTCGATCTAACTAATGATTTATATAGGTATATTTTAGTGCTGGAATTCTTAAAATTCTTACAATTTCTCAAAACTAAACCTAATATTTTAAAAGATTTTTTAATAATATGATTTATATGCTTATCAAATTTAAGTTTTTTATCAAAAACGATACCTAGATCTGTTATATAATCAACTTCCTGCAAAACAGTTTCCTTTATCCTATAAAAACATTGTGAGTTGGATTTTTCTCTAGTAAATCTTATATAAAAGCATTTATTAATATTAAGTTTCATTTTATTCGTGTTACACCATTGCACTACACGGTTCAAGTCTTCTTGAAGTAGATTGGTATCTCTATGCGAATAAATCGATTTAGCTATTTTAAGATCATCAGCGTAAAGATAGAAATCGGAGTATTTAAAGCAAGAAGTAACATCATTTATAAATATATTAAATAAGATTGGACCCAGGTGGGAACTCTATAGGACTCCTGAATAGATGGGGAATAAAGAAGATGAAAAACCGTTTGCAACTACCATGGAATTACGGCCTTGTAAGTATGATTCAAACCAATTTAGTAAATTTCCCGTAACACCTATAGAAGATAATTTAAGCAACAATAGTTCATGATCCACAGTGTCGAATGCTTTTGAAAAATCTGTGTAAATAACGTCCACAGGGATGCGATTATCTACAGAATTAACTAGACCGTGATGATAAAGAAGAAGATTAGTTAGCGTAGATCTAGATTTCATAAAAATATATAAATAAATTATAAAAATCTTATAAATTATAAATTATTATAAATTATAAAAACCTGTTCTGGGCTTCGCCATCAATTATAGCTAACAATCATGTCAACCATCATAACAGTAATGTCATAAAAATATTTGAAAACACTAAAATCGAGCGAATCGTTTAAGAGAATACTTACGAACATATGGAGAACATATGGAATTACAGTACATTTATGGACATCTATATTTCGATCCGTAACCCCACAATACATTTTTTAGGTACCTATACATAAAACATTTTTAAAAGAGTAATACTTGTATTTTCGTATACTACTCTTGTTGACTTCTTACGATTCGGCTTAAAACATTCTTCTTGTCTTAAATATTGTAATAATATATAATATCATGCGATTAGGTAGCACAGAATAGTGATTCCCATTTTAATGCATAATTTGAATTCGATAATTGAGAAAAACGCTTTAATTAAATCAATTTTGTATGTATTAGATAACGCCATGATGAATCATAAGCATTAATGAATACAAAAGAAACACAATTATTCGAACAAAATTTGAAATTTACTTTGAAGAAGTTACCAATTAGCATGGAGTTCGCATTATAAATCTCTCTGCAAAGAGTTTTATTTATGAAAAAAGAATTCCATATTTAAATTTAGCGTAATATGTATCGACATGAAATTCAATTATGGAATACTTTTGGAATGATTTCTTCACGAGTAAATATAATACTTCTATTACGATTTAGTACACTGCATTTTCATGTTGTATGAAAAATATTTAATTTAATTTAACCAGATGCCGCTGTTTTAATATTTAAATAAATAAGTGTTGATATATATATATATCTGATATCGAAAACTCTAATACTGTTGATACCAATCATCATGAGGCTTGGAACACCTTAATAGTTTTGTGGAAAAAAATTCTATGCTTTCTATTTTACTAGTACCCATCATTAGGTCTAGGTTGTATTTTATTTTCATTACATTTTATAATGTAATTTAACATAGACAAAGTCGCAGCTGGTTGAAAGTATTGTATATTGACCTAAGTATAAAAAAAAATATAAGTTTGTGTACATTTTATCCTCCTGTATATTATTATTTTTTAATGTCTGGACTTCATTCATTGCATTTAAATTTACCACGAAGGATTCATGAATTTAGTAAGAATTGGAAACAATAAAAAATACCATGTGTATGTAAGGGCTGTAAAAGTTATAGACATCACGTTTTATCGAACAAGTTCGTATATTGTAATAAATAAAATTAACTAATTAACAGTTATTTTTTCAAAACAATGCAAAGTCATTAGCGTCATTTAATGATGGTAGTACTGGAGGGCGGGAGCAGCCTTGATGTAGGCGGGAGCGGCCGTGGCAGCAGAGTTATGTACAATCGCGTTGAAACCATTGTGGTCATCGGCCGAGTATTCCACAGTCCTGACAGAGCCGTCAGCTTCATGAAGCGAGTAGGATCCCTTCACGGCATCACCGTCGCGGGATTCTTGCTGAGATTTGATGTCACCAGAGTGACCGTCAGCCACAGAGTAAGAGAAGTCATACTTTGGGTAGGCCTGTGTAGGAAAAAAACTAGATATTAGTTATCTAATATAAGGTCAAAATCTATTATATACATAAAATTAAAATATCTGCTGTTTATCCAAGTTAATCACATAATGATAAAACATTTTTGTGAAAACATAATCGCGTGGTCCTAATTAAACATAATTAGTATGCTTATTATATTATTGAAATCTGATCACTTAGTTTTTTATGAATTTTATCTGGCTAACTTACGATTTCTTCAGCTTGGTGTGCGATGGGAGCGGAGTAGCGGACTACAGGGGCGGCGTGGTAGGCGACGCCGGCGGGAGCTGCGTGGTATGCGATGGCGGCGGGAGCTGCGTGGTAAGCGACAGGAGTGGCGTGGTAGGCAACGGGGGCGGCTACACCCAGTCTTGCGGGCTCATCGTGTCGCACGATACTCTGAGAGGACACGGCGTCGGCAGCAGAGTAGTGGACAGGTGCGGCCAGGAGACCAGCCTGGGACACCGCTACAAGTGCGCACAGAACTACAACCTAAAAATATGAAATGTTTAGATAACACAAACAATTTATGTAGCTCATTAATTAAAATCCCTTGTTTCTTTTCAGTCGTGTAACTTACTTTAGAGAACATGTTGTCTTTGTGGTGATCAGACATGAAATGATAAATGAAATATCTGAAGGCTAGTTTATATACTCGCAGTTCGATATAAGATAATCTGAATAGTCAGTAGTGTAAGTTGTCACACCGGCCTTGCACGACCTTGATCGGGTTATGAAGTCATTATATGTCAGTTCGTTCGAAGTTATTCGGAAGCTTTCACAAGTGGAACGATTTTGGTGTACCTGCTTAAATTTTTTTTATTACTTTTGTCTAAATATGACATATCATATTCATAGAAAAAAAGAGTGATTTTGATAGTTTAAGTATTATCGTTCAATATTTTTTGTGTACATACTAGCATAATTCTTTGATATTGTGTCCTTATAGATACTTTAATTTGCGAATTCTATAAACTACCACATGACCTAGTAAATTTAAAGTGGAGGAAAAATATACACTGAGTTTAAAAAAAACGAAAGTTTTCTAGACATCATTTCATAATGAATGTAATTATGATGTCAAATTTTAAAAGAAAACTTATTGTTGTATTTGTATATTTATAATTTTATATCATAGTAGGGCTCATTATATACATAATATTTATATTAACAAATGTACCAAATGTACGATTGTTGTAAGTGTAAAATGACATATAAAAAAACTTTAAAATTAATTTAAATAAAATGATAGAGGTCTGCCGTTATGCACGCATCAGGCAAATATTACTGGATAGATTTCGGCCTTTTTTTTGTTTTAATTCGCAGACCTTTGCTCCATATAAAAAAAATCACAATATTTTTAGTTAATGTAAAATAATTAGAGTTTTAAGAAACAACGATTGTTATAAGTACTACAAAAGATTAACGAAATTTTATAAGCAAAGTATATTTTGCTTTCAAGAAATATATTGTTAAGATAATAAACAACACAGACAAATTGCTGGAATCAGATAGATATAATATATTTTAATAAATTCTTCTCATGCTCATGGTGTAGGAAATAAACATTTATGGATAGGAATAACCAAAAACAAATGACAAAATGATGGACAAGATTAAGAATGAATATATAAGGGGAAGTTTGACCAGTGACGGTAAAATTCAGGAGTACAGTTAGTATAGTATTGGCATGTCATGAGGAGAGATGTAACTAGAAAAGATTTAAGTATGAAGGTGGACCGATATAGGAGTAAAGAAAGACCGAAGAAGGTGTAAATAGATTGTGTAAAACATAATATGTTTAAAAGGTGTGTGAATACTGAGATGACACCTGACAGGGGAGAGTGGAAAAGGGAAACATGTTGTGCCGACCCTACTTAGGTGGGATAAACGTAAACAGACGATGATGTAAAGGAATCAACCGCTATAGAATTAACAATTTGTTATTTGGCTTTACATTATTTAACTATTAAAATATTTACATTTTTTTTTTGATTTCATAACCTATGATATTTAGGAAGAAAAGAAAATATAAGATGTTAACTAAAAATCTGTCTAGGAAATACTTGACATTTTTTGGTAAAATCCTTTAAGTACAAAAACGTTATGAGTGTTCTATGATATTTGGTTGTAATAAGCAAAGAATACACTATCTTATAAGTAAACGAGTCCATGTGCGATACACCCAGTTGAGTAACAAAAGAGAATTTTGCCATATCATAATTGTAGAAAAATATTCAGTTAACCCTAGTGACTACTTTATGAATAAACAAACGATTCTCCATTGTTCTTTTGTAATAATAAAATTCCTATTTATTATCGTCGTTTAGCAAACAACATTGCTTTAGTTGAAAATTTACGGTTTTTACTTTTCAATGCCATTAGATAAGTATTCTCATGACGCGTCAAATCACATATTGAACGTTTCAACCATTAAAGAACCCACAATTCAAATCCAATCACTAATCACTGCATAAGGATTCTAATATTCAATAGAAAAAAAGCTTTTTCACTCCTCTGTAAATTGAGTCAAATTGACTTGCCTGGTGTTGTGTGCTAAGCGACGTTAGGCGCATTGTAATAAATTTACTGAATTCGATTTATGTAGGTTCGAATCCTCGCAACTAAATCGAAGCTTCGTGATCAAAACCATAGCATGATGGTACAGATTTTTCTAAGTCCACCTGGCTAGCTATCACCCTCAAGTTGAAAATTTGTCGTCAAGCACATGTTGGTGTGTTACGAGAGCCGTATTTGATAGCCAGTCTCCCTCTGGACATGGCGTAGTGATAAACATATCAACTTAGAGCACATTGTCATTTAACAACAAATTAGATTAAAAAAAAAACAAATCGTCTATATGCTATATAGAATAAAAAATGAGAACAGGGTTTATATTTATACAGTAATACTAGCTCTAGTGGCAACCGTTAACAGATATTTGCTTTAACCTACTCGCCGTAGTTCTTGGATTGTATTTACTATAAAACGTACAAATATTTGTCAATACTGATCAATTCTAAAACAGTGATTATTTTTTCACAAAGTACGTATAAAAATAACACTGGTAATTTCATGGTGCTTATTATATTTTACGCATTCATTTTAGTAGTCTGTCTTCAAGAGGTTACAGTTTGGTAATAATAAATATTTATTAATCGAAATTATTCGTTTATTGAAAGCATTTCTTTTAAATTAAATCAATATTCATTTACACTTAAATAATGTTAACACAACAACACTTAGTGGTGGTAGTATTGGAGGGTGGGGATGGCCTTGAAGACAGCTGGGGCAGCCTTGATGTAAGCGGGAGCGGCTGTAGCAGCGGTGTTGTGTACAACTGCGTTGAAACCATTGTGGTCGTCAGCCGCGTATTCCACAGTTCTGACAGAGCCGTCAGCTTCGTGGAGCGAGTAGGATCCTTTCACGATATCACCATCACGAGATTCTTGCTGAGACTTGATGTCGCCAGAGTGACCGTCAGCCACGGAATAAGAGAAGTCATACTTTGGATGTGCCTATAATTAGATATTAGACTTGTATTTATCACTCGCATCACAAGTAACTACGAAAATATTGATTTGTTTTTACAAATGGATTTATTTTGGTTGGAATGAAATTTTGATAGTCTTTAGTTATTTGTTAGTATCTCTAGATGTTAAGCAAAATACATACTCCTTTTTAAGCCTTTATTGGTAAGTACCTTTAATCAAGATGAAGTATAGGTATTGAAGTGAGAAACTTGATTTTTTAAATGTTGAGTGGCACTAGACTTCTGTTTTTCTGGGGCTACACACACAAAAGCAGGTTTATATGTACTACATAGGTCAGTTACATTATTTTAACTTACAATTTCTTCGGCTCCATGGTAGGCTACGGCTGTAGGAGCAGCGTGGTAGGCTACAGCGGCAGGTGCAGCATGGTAGGCGATGGGAGCGGAAACAGCCACCTTAGCGATTGGAGCTGAGTAATGGATTGCTTGGGGCTCGTTGTGACGTATTATATTCTGGGAGGAGACAGCGTCAGCAGACGAATAGTGGACGGGAGCCGCGTGATAGCTGACCGCTGGGGCGGCGTGGTAGGCGACGGTAGGAGCAGCATGATAGGCAACGGCGGGAGCTGCATGGTAAGCAACGGGGGCTGCTACAGCTAGATTGGCGTTCTCGTCATGACGTACAATGCTTTGGGAAGAGACAGCCTCTGCTGCAGAGTAATGTGCAGGTGCTGCTAATAGACCAGCCTGGGACACCGCCACAAAAGTGCACAAGACTATAATCTGAAAGTCAAATTACATTTATTTTCTGTTATTGGTACGACATGTCTATTGAATTGATATTACTTACTTTGGAGAACATGTCTTCGTTGTGGTTGAACATTAAATGATAAAATGTAAGTCAAAGGTTTCGTTTATATACTCTCCATCCGATATGTAATTCTGAACAGTAGTTAAATTGTTATACCTGATTTATGTGGCCTTGCTTTGGGTTACATTTTTGTTCTCGTGGAGATTTCATGAAACAGTTGTTTTCTGTTATAGGCTTTTAATTAACTTACAGCGTTGGGCTAACCTTGACCAATCAATGTCAGTATATCAGCCCGTTGTTAAATTGTCGTCCTTTCTACGAGCAGTGTTCAATTTTTAATATAAATTTAAATTCAAGCTTATTACATAACTAGCCTACTCGGCAAACTTTGTACCGCCAACAGTCGATTCTTTAATTTTTTTTTTTTTAAACTTATTCTGCTATTCTTGCCGCTATATAATGTTAAATGTTACCATCGTATAAATATTGACATTAATATTTATACGATACTAACGTCACTCAATTATTTTGCCTTCCCAAAACCTCCCCACTAACACTTAAACTTTATGGTATGGTTTTAAAGTTCAAATTGACTTTTTAGTATTATTACGAATCGTTTGTATGGGACTATAGAAAAATATTGTTTTTAGACTTTATCAGGCAAATTTTTAAATTTTTCTCTCCTTAAGAACCATCCTCGTACTTCAAGGAATACTTTATAAAAAATTAGCGAAATCGGTTCAACTGCTCTCGAGATTTGCGCTTAGCAACACATTCAGCGATTCGTTTTTATATTATAGATAATATGTATAATATGAATAATCCGATAATACCAATATTATTACAAATGTAAGTACTTTTATTACCAAAATCGATATAAATAAAATGATAGAAATGTGGCGTTGTGAGTGGATTATGCAAAAGCTTACTATCCAGATAGATTTCGCTATTTTTTTTCTTTTTGTTTCTTAGTTACTTGGTCCTTATCTAAAAGAATATCTAGGTATCTACATTAAAAATTTTTTTTTTTTTTTTTTTTTTTTTTTCGAACTGACCTACACTGCCGGCTTATTCCGCCTTCACAGTTCCACCGGACTACTAAGGGGAGCGCTTAGGGCACTCACCCGATTGTTTTTAGGCGAAACATCTCAAGGGCACTCGGTGCACCTCGGCTTGAGCTGTCGCCGGATTCCCGAACTAACTAAGCTAGCTAAGCTATCTATCCATACAATACTCATATATGAATTCGTGAAAAATGCATGTGTGACCATGCATGTTTCACGAATGTATATGTGTATTTGGTATCTGACTACTGTGTTACGTGACCTATTTCAGTCCGAAAAGGGCAAAAAAACAGCCCACCACTGAGTGCCTAGATGTGCAAGAGTGTGGGGTGATCGTGTAAGTGTAGAACATGTGTAAATCACTGTATTCGCGCGAGTAACATACTCGAGGGCTCCACACCGAGGGACTACCTAGGCTCGAGCTGTTACAAGAAAAATCGCGACGAGTGTGCGGGATCGAATCTTCACCCCCCGCTCACGGAGGCGTGAGCAGAGAGAGTCGCGGGCGTGGGCGCAAACACGCATCTTTTGAGAGGGAATCGAGCTAAAAAATAAAGTACAACGGCACGGTGCCGATTTAACTAAATAATTACGTAACAAATCCTAATATATCGGTCTATTATGTATGATCACGCGGGTTCGATCTGATATTTTGATTTACGCGAATTTATTTATGCGCGGCGCGGGTTAATTGCTGTACCGTGGTCGCGACGGCCGGGAAAGCGGAGATAGCGTTTAAGAGCCCGAGCTCAGACGTACTATTAACTAACGCGTTAAATGCGATTATCTCTTGTACATCGTGTACCAAGAGTAAGCGAGCTATCCAGTCTATACCGGAGGTCGATGCTGAAACCGCGATAGGTGGCGCAGGAGTGGACAGAGCCTTCGGGGGCTGGGGCTTGGCTTTAGGAGCCGAGGGAGCTGGCGGGGAAGGCCTTACGCGCCAGGAGAGCGCGCTCGGCGGAGTAGCGGATGCTGCCGGCGCACTGGAGGTGCCCGGCAGTTCGGGGAAAGCCTTCTGGCTTTGTATGGGCGGAGGCGGAGGCCGATTCGTCCGAGTCGGCGGGCCGTGCGCCCTGGACCGGGTCGCACGACCGCCGCGACGGTGATAGGTCGAGCGAGGCGCACGGGGACACCCGCGATAGTTCGCGGTATGACCCGTTTGCTTGCAGAGGACGCAGCTCGGAGGCTCGACGGATTCGGGAGTGCGGGGGCACTCCTTAGTGGAATGATCCCCGAGACACTTGACACACCTGGGGCGCAGGTGGCAGTGTCGGGCGGAATGACCGTACACCTGGCAGTTGTGACACTGCGAGGGTACCTGGGACTTGCGAGGAAGCTCGACGTAGACAGGGGACAGGCCGCAAACTGAGTTGAGGCTGAAAATAGCCTTGCCTTCCAAGGAGCGGTCCAGAGTGACCAACACCAAGTTGAAGGGGGCCTTCGTACGGGGGTGGCGCATGCGCTGCACGCTCCGGACTGGGAAGTCCTGACCGTTCAGGCAATCGCAGATGTCGTATTCGGTGAGCTCAGAGGGAACTCCCCGAATGACGACACGGAGGCGGCGCTCTTCCTCGAGCGCGTGGGTGAAGAAAGGGAGCTTACGCTCCCTGAAGTATTTGGTGAGCTTGCGATGCTCATTGGGGGTCGACACACGGATAGAAATGCCGGCAACAGTGTTGACGGCAGACTTGTAGACGATTTCCTTCGACTTAAGGTCTTCAGAAATCTCTACCCATCGAGCTTTGTCACGGAAGGTGACGGGAGGCGGTAGGCGTGGCTTCTTAGCCGCGACCGCGGGTTCCGCAGCCGAGGCTTTAGCCGAATTCGCGGCAGAGGGCGTGGGAGAGGCTCGGGGCACCCGAGCGCCACCTATATTGGGCTGCTTTGGGGTCGGACGTCCCGCAGCAGAATCGCTATCGGTCAGAGTCGCGGCGCGTGGGCGTTTACCGCGGCGCGTGACGGTTGTGAAACCGTCGTCATCGGCGGGCGTGGTCGCGGGCGCAGGCACGGTCGCGGGCGCAGGCACGGTCGCGGGCGCAGACACGGTCGCGGGCGCGGTCGCGGGGACTGTATCGTAGTCCATGTCCGAGTCGTCATCGGAATCGAATTCCGAGAGCCTCGTGAACGGGTCGTCCGGGAGATTCGCGAAAGGGTTCGCGGAGAAACAACGCGGTATCTTACCGGGAGGGTTGCGCGCATAGACTTTCCGGAGTCTGTTATATTCCGTGACGAGATTCGGATCTTCCTTTTCGACGAACATGTGGAAGCGCAACAGTTCTTCGAGGTGGACGGTATCATCAACGGCCGGAAGGGCCGGATGGGCACGCGGGGTCGCGGGGGTAGACATGACTAACCTCCCTGCCTGAGGGGCAGGGGGGTGCGCCTAATTTGAATCTAACGGACAATCCGTGTCCGGGCCAAAGGGAAAACGCGACGCGACGCGAACGCGAATCTTCTCTTCAAACTGCACACGGCGCGGCGCGAAGAACGACGCTCTGCACGGCACACGACGCGCTGCACGACTCTCGAAGCGCAGCACGAGGCGCGACGCGTAGCACGGCGACTCGACGCACTGCAAACAGTGTGCACGGCTTCGCACCGAAAAGTGCGGTTTAAATGGTGCACTAATGGAGGTGCACCGTCGCTCTGAAAAGAGCGTACGATCGACAGTAGCCGCTCGAACACACTAAACTTCCGGACACACACGAAAATATCCGACAACTGCGCGCGAGTTGCCGAACTAAACGGACCGTCAGAGCTGCGAGCGGGCGCGTGCGCACTCGGCCGCTGCTCAAACGAGACTCAGTTTCTACATTAAAAATAAAATTATTATTGCTTTAAGAATCTACAATTTGTATAAATAGTACGGCGTTCAGTGATGTGTTTTGTCTTACCGTGGTCAATTGGGGCAAGCGGTGTGGTACGTCTGCAAAGTAGAATGCAGACGAAGTCGTGCGTATCATCTAGTATTATATAAAAAAGTAATAAAAAAGTTTATTAAGTAGTTCGTGAAATGACATTGTGATTTTTGTTTAAATTTAACCATATCTATAAATATCTATTAGGTATACATTGAAAAAATAATTGTTCCTGAATATATTATTATGAATGTACTTTGTGTCTTTACTTTAAAATGTTTTACTAGTTGCGAAAACAGAATGAAATCAATTAAATTTTCATTTCAAAATTATAAAAAAGAAGAGTAAAGACAGGCAAGATACATTTTATATATTTATTTTTAAAATCTGTAGAGTGTTAATTAAACAAGAACCGTTGTAAGGGTAATTAATAATGCAGTGATAATAAAGGGACATAAATATGCGAGTATCTCGTGTAATAAAGACTTGTTTATGGTTACAGGTCTTTATTTTTAAACTCTGCTTTCTATCACTTGGTACTTACAGAATAGATGTTTTGCCAAACCAGTACTAACGTTATAAATTTGGTGCCGCTTGTCTTGATCATAATAATAAGATAGAACATTTGAAAAAATATTTCAAATGTAATTAATGTGCTCTTTTTTTGGTAGGTTATTTTATAGCAATAAATAAACATTTCTTAATCGAACTTATTTGTTTATTGTAATAATGATCTTACATATTCAATTTCAACAACGTTACATAATTAAATGTTAGTAAGTGTAGTACTGCATGGTGGAGACAGCCTTGATGAGAGCGTGGGCAGTTTTTATATGGCCAGGAGCGGCCGTAGCGGCAGACTTGTTCACAATTGCGTTGAAACCATTGTGGACATCAGCGGAGTACTCCACAGGCTTGACAGAGTCGTCAGCTTTGTGAAGCGTTTGGGACACTTTTACAGTACCACCGTCACAGGATTCCTGTTGAGACTTGATGTCACTGGCGTGATCGTCAGCGACTAAGTAAGAGAAGTAATACTTCGGGTACGCCAGTAATAAGAAATGGGTTAATGAGTACAGAAAAACAAAAGTGTTTAGTTATAAAAACAATCAGTTAATTCACATGCTCTGATTGATTAGAACTGTTAATCAGGACGATGTTAAAACATTACAATATTTTTTTAATATGTGGTTACACTTCGGTTTCCATATAATTATACCTAAAAGTCATTATTAACACATTAAGTGTCATGGAGGCCACCGGTGATCGGCCCACCCAGATTTATAAAACTCTTCTTCTATGTAGATAGGAGGAGAAAAGACGGTTAAGTGGGTTTTCTCCGCTGCTTCTCAAACGATGTTCTTTTTTTTTGTTTAGTTTTTATGAACGAGCTTTAAGTTTTTTTCCACCTTGAAAAAGGCAACCGCTGGAGCAGTATACTAGGCGTCGATGAGAGAGGCGTAATAGCCAATGAGAGTTGCTACAGTCTGATTAGCATTCTCGTCATGATGTACAGTATTCTGCGATTAAACGCTCTCGCCAGGAGAGTAGTGCTTCTAGGAGATCTGCTTGGGATAATGCCACGAAAGTGTAAAGAACTAAGATTTGGAAGTATTCAAGTACAAAATTATCTTTCAATTATTGAGAGCTATTAACTTCTTTAGACTAAGGTACTATTTAATACATCCATTATATTTAGTGCATATCGAAAATAATTTAGTATACGAATTGAATGAAGAGTACAAAAGCTTTAATTTATGCAGTAGTAATGTAAATACATAAAAAAAGGTGTCTATATTATGAAGTCATTTGGATAGTATTGAATGAAGATGGCAATGATTGATGGATATTTCTTCGACAATCTACAATACAACAATATAGGACAGATGTTTTTCCTTGCAACATATTTGCAAGAAGATACAACTATAAAAAGTTATACATTTCATTCATGTCTTGACTATAATAAAATATATGGGTATCACTTCTGATATAAATTATTTGAAAAGTATTTAAATTGATCTATCTTTGTAATGTAAGGTTATGTTATAGTTATAAATAAAGATTGGTTAATCGAACTTATTCTTTTATTGTAATAAATTACTAACAGTCATTTTGGTTTGAACAGTATTAAGTCGTTGACAGTTAATGGTGGTAGTATTGAAGGGCGGGGACGGCCTTGATGAGTGCGGGGGCAGCCTTGATGTAGGCGGGAGCGGCCGTGGGAGCAGTGTTATGTACAACCGCGTTGAAACCGTTGTGATCATCAGCGGAGTACTCCACAGTCCTGACAGAGCCGTCAGCTTCGTGAAGCGAGTAAGATCCCTTTACAATATCACCGTCACGGGATTCCTGTTGAGACTTGATGTCACCGGAGTGATCGTCTGCCACGGAGTAAGAGAAGTCATACTTCGGGTGTGCCTATAATAATAAATCAATATATATTTATAAATAATACACATTAACACTGGAGTTATTTTTAGTTATGTTTGCTCGTTCTATCTGGTTAGTATTTAATGACGCTAGATTTTTAAACTATAATAGTTACCTATTGTATAAATATACTTAAACTCTGATTGGTGAGAACTATTAATTAAGCCGACGTTAAAACATGATTATTTTTATTGTTCAATACAGAGATTCAATTAAAAAATTCAATACAACTTCTCTTGTTAAATTATTAAAATTAAAACTAATAGCAGCTGAGCGATGTCGGTCTATCTAATTAGTTTAACTTACGATTTCCTCGGCTCCATGATAGGCTACGGCAGCAGGAGCGGCATGGTAGGCTACGGCAGCAGGAGCGGCATGATAGGCTACAGCTGCGGGAGCAGCATGGTAGGCGACGGGAGCGGAAACAGCCACCTTGGCTATGGGAGCTGAGTACCTAATAGCTTGGGGCTGGTTATGTCTAATTATGTTTTGGGAGGAGACCGCGTCAGCAGACGAGTAGTGGACAGGGGCTGCGTTGTAGGCGACGGCGGGAGCAGCATGGTAGGCAACGGCGGGAGCAGCGTGGTAGGCAACGGCGGGAGCGGCATGGTAGGCAACGGGGGCTGCTACAGCCAGTTTGGCATTCTCATCATGACGTACAATGCTTTGGGAGGAGACGGCATCGGCCGTAGAATAATGTACGGGTGCTGCTAGGAGACCCGCCTGGGACACCGCTACGAAAGCGCACAAAACTACGATCTGAAAATAAAAAAAAAACATGTATAATTTCACTCACTCATACATGGATGGACTCATAAGACTGATTTATTATGATTGTGTTACTTACTTTGGAGTACATGTCTTCGTTGTGATCAAACATGAAATGATAAAGTTTATGTCCAGTGTCTAGTTTATATACTCGCGGGGCAATATAAGATTATCTGTGTATGAAGTTGTCAAACATGCTCTGTATAACCTTGCTCCGGGTTATGATTTCACTTATACGGCAAGTAGTAGTAACCTTTTAAAAACCTTCACATTAATAAGGTTATCGAATTATTGCTTTCTTTGGGACCCAATAGTTTAATGTACATTTTATGTATACCTATTTCGAAAGCATAACATTACAAACATCCTGCTTGTCTTCCATCTTAATCAGACTTGAGCTATAAACTGATTTAATGGAAATAGTATTTGAATTAGATAATAATTATAATTTTTGACTCTATAGTAAACTACTTGATGAGTCTTAAAATGTATATTTTGAAGTTGTCTTTGAGAGTCTTTTGTTACTAGAATGTATCAATTGAACACTTATTAAATAGGTAATAACCGTTTCACTTAATATAGGGTATAGAAGTAGAGGAAGACCGCAAATGGTATGGATAGAATGTGTGAAAAATGATATGTGTATAAAAGCTGTGAGTACTGAGATGATATCTCACAAGGGAGAGTGGAAAAGGAAAACATGTTGCACCCACTTACTTAGATGGAATAAGGGTAAGAAGATGATGAGCCACTTAATAATAATGAGTTAAAATTAATTAAAGGAAATTTATCATTGTTCATTACAACATGCCATGCAGATTGTAATCAGTTTACTATGTCTTGGGCTGTCATACATCTATAATATAAAAATGAATCGCTAAATGTGTTGCTAAGCGCAAATCTCGAGAACAGCTGAACCGATTTCGCTAATTCTTTTTTTAGAATATTCCTTGAAGTACGAGGATGGATTTTACGGAGAGAAAAGTTAAAAAAATTGCCTGAAAAAGTCTAAAAAAAAACACTTTTCTATACTCCCATACAAACGATTCATAATAATACTAAAAAGTCAATTTGAACTTTAAAACCATACCATAAAGTTTAAGTGTTAATGGAGAGGTTCCGGGAAGGCAAAACAATTGAATGACGTTGGTATCGTATAAATATTAATGTCAATATTTATACGATGGTCCCGAATAGTAAAATAAGTATTAAAAAAAAAAGAATCGACTGTTAGGCGGTACGAAGTTCGCTGGGTCAGCTAGTAAATAAATAAATATCTTTTGGAATTAATAGATAAGAAATATTTTCCTTATTAATATAATTGCCGGTATCCTTACTCAATTACCAAATAATGTTTAGTTTGCGAAAGGAAACGTATCTATGTAATATAAATATTATAAAACAAAGTATCTTTTCGTGTCTGTCAGCCTCGTTCCCTAAGTCCTTTTAGACTACGCAATATATTTTGAAAGGGTTTTCGGAATTATGCAGAGTATTTCTCCCGGAAGGTTTATTTGTATATAGTAACACATGTATACTATGTAAATATATAAAGCAGAAAAAATTCGATGTAAGAAGAAATTTTTGGGTGGTTTATACTGGAGAGTCTGGCTAAACCTTATGAGATACATACCAATGATATTGTACAGAACTGCATATCCTAAACATGCTTATAGGAGAGTTCACGATAATATATGTCTATCTCTTAAGGATGAACCACAGTAATAATTTTTATCTTTGACATATTATTAAAATATAATTGGTTATTTGTGACATTATTTCGACTATGTTTGTATGAATTCTTGTTCAATTAAGTACTTTACATACGTCGAGCATTAAATGTAAAACAAAACTGTACATTGTAGTATATCACTTCAATAAATAACCTTAGGAGATATCACAGGTTTAATATTATGCGTAACAAAAACACAAGATGTCTGTGTGGTGATTCTTATTCAGCTTCTACGTCTATGACTGCGATGACTAGTAAAAATCAAAACGAAAAAATTTATCCAATTCGTTTAGACACTCATGAGGCTACATTAATGTATTGCACCCAGGTAAAACAGAGGTGGGTCGCTAGTTGATGTATAAGCCAGATTTTTTTTTATATCATAGGGGGCAAGCGAACAGGTGGGCCACCTAATGGTAAGTGATCACCGCCGTCCATAGACACTAGCAACACCAGGGGAGTCGCAAGTGCTTTGCCGGCCTTTTAAATATGTGGGCCTCCGGCGCTCTCACTGGCCGAACGGAACGCAACAGTGCAACCACTGTTACTTCACGTCGGTTTTCTGTGAGAGGGTGGTACTACCCCGGGCGAGCCGACCCATTCATGCTGAAGCCAGTAATAGCTTCAGCGTAACTCTATCACCTACAGAATTAAAATGAGAACATGGACTGTGTAGGTAAATGTCCTGATCTACTAGAATCTCGGTGCGTAATTCTGAATATGAATTATGTTTTCTATCGTGCGTACTATGCATGTATATATCCTGAACTATACAGAGTAACCACATTGTTCTTGCACTCAAAGCACAAAATGCCATCTGTTAAATAATGACCTGAATTATTACTATTACTTTTATTAATATGGTTTTACACAAGAAATTATCGTTTTATATGGAAAACGTTAAACGAAAAAAAGGAAATTATGTATTTCGAAGTATTTACCATTATTACATATACATTTTTGCCATTTTACATGTAAAAATTAGTGTGGACGTTACTTCGTACTTCCGCTAAGAATTGTTTGGTCGCTGTCACGTTTTACTGCTACAAAAAAGAGTTGTGAAAGAACTAAAAGTAATAAAAAGGCGTGGTTGGTCGACAGTTAAATTCGATGTCGGCAGGTGGTTGAACCTGTCGTTGATTAAAACTGTGATATCTGTCTGAAAAATATGAACAAATATGTGTATATAAAATGAAAAATAAATAAAAGATGAGAGAATAAATAAAAACTACTAGACTTATATCAAAAAAAAGATTAGGACTTTTAAATCATAATATTGCACAACATTTAACTTTCGAGACCTTTATTAATCAAGGTTCTAATAGTGACTATGAAATCTTATTTAATATCATAAACTCTGAATTTAGTAAACATTGCCCAAGAAAGATTATTAGTGTAAGGAAAAAAACTAATATTAGTGAATGGGCAACTACAGGCATTAAAAAAGTAGAGATCGATTGTATGAGCTCTATTATAAGAGATCACTAACAAATAATGAATCCTTTCATGCTTATGTTAGTAGTTATTCTAAAGGTTTTAAACGTATTTGTGTAGCTGCTAAAGCAAAATTTTTAGGAAATAAAGTTCTTTTGTCTAGAAATAAGACCAAAACTGTCTGGCATATAATAAATTAAGAATTAGGAAATAATAAAATAAATGATAATTCACTTAACCTAAATGTCGACGGAGTACATATTTCAAACAGTTCAGAGGTAGTAACTATTTTTCAAGATTATTTCACTAATATACCTTCACAAGTAACTAAGAATATAACAAACATCATCAGCCCAGGGTGCTGCAGCTCTTTTAAAAAATATGAGTGCACCTATAAACTGAAAATTTAATTTCTCGTCTATTAGTTCAGGTGAAATAGTAAGTATGGGCTTTTATACAATTAAATTTGAAACAAACCGAAGACATATGGGGAATGTCGGTAATAGTAGTACAGTCCATAATTGTCACTATTTCACCATATTTAATCAAAGTATAGCAAAAGGAACTTTCCCTAATTTAATGAAAGTAAGCAAAGTTGTTCCTTTGTTTAAATCAGGCTGCAAAAGTAATCTTGGAAATTATAGAACTATTTCTGTACTTTCGACGTTAAGCAAAATTTTTGAAAAGATTACGCTCTCACAGTTAGCAGAATATTTCAATGTGTATAAGTTCCTGGATGGTCGACAGTTTGGTTTCACGAAAACTAAATCCATTACTAACGCTGGTGCAACGCTGATAAGACATATATTTGGGGCCTGGGAAGATACGCGAGATGCAATTGGTGCGTTGACCATAGTAGTTATTCTTAAATTAAAGCACTATGATGTTTGTGGATCTTCTCTTGGCCTTCTAGTCTCTTATTTAAAAGATCACTGTCAAAAGGTCAGTATGCATGGGGTAACCTCTGCGGGATAGTTTGCGCGAATTGGCGTCCCACAGGGTTCTATTTTAGGGCCGTTTTTGTTCTTGATATATATAAATGATTTACCGCTAATGGTTAATAACTGTGCTGACATGGTGTTTTTTGCAGACGATACTTCACTTATATTTAAAGTAAAAAGGATAGATTCAGAGGTTGGGCATCTGAATAATAAGTTAAATGAAATTTGTCATTGGTTTGCGTTAAATAACCTGTTGCTAAATACAGATAAAACGAATTGTATAAAATTTGTTTTACCTAATGTTCCACAGGTTAATAGTAGTATCAAGATCGAAGGGGATTTGGTAGGGTTAGTTAATAATACTGTATTCTTGGGTATCACACTTGATTCCAAATTACAATGGGGTCCTCATATAAAAGAATTGGCTGGCAGATTAAGTTCTGCTGCATTCGCAGTACGTAAGATTCGCCAGCTTACAGATATTGCCACAGCAAGATTAGTCTACTTCGCTTACTTCCATAGCTTAATGTCCTATGATATTTTGCTGTGGGGGACAACAGCTGTGGTAGACACCTTATTTTATTGCAAAAACGAGCAGTTCGAGCAATATACAATATGGGACCTCGCGAATCATTAAGGACTAAGTTTCAAGAATTCGCTATCTTAACTCTGCCTTCCCAATACATTCTGGATAATTTAATGTATGTTCGCAAAAACTTTGATAAGCTGGAGTTCGTAAAACACAGCCATGATTTAAAGGCTAGAAACTGTGACAAACTGGTCGTTCCATGTTTTAGACCAGTAACAGGTTTTTAGGTAATAGCATTAGGTTTTATAACAAAGCCCCAAAGCATATTACCAATTTGCCAGACTATAAGTTTAAGTGCTATGTTAAGCGGGTTTTGATGTCAAATGGCTATTATAGAGCGGATGTAAACGATGATGATGTCTGGAATTGACTCCTCTCTGTGCATCCACTAAAATCGATTGTAATGTATAATGAATTTTAAATATATAAGTATATGTTAAAAAGATAAACCCGATCGAGTTTTTTGCCGGTTCTTCTCGGTGACTGGGATATATTCCGAACTGGTGGTAGTTTTGACGTTCATAACTGCCTTCTTAGGGCCTAAATTGAATAAAGTATTTTTGATTTGATTTGATTGATTGCTAAGAATATGACAACGTAGTTAAAATGTTTCAATTGTGGTATTTACGTTTAAATAAAAATGTTCAAGTTATTCAAAATTTTCATATATTTGCAATAAATAAATTAGTCAACAGTTATTTTCATAATTAAATTGCTAAGTAACACGTGGTTTAATGGTGGTAGTATTGGAGGGCGGGGACGGCCTTGATGAGAGCGGGGGCAGCCTTGATGTAGGTAGGGGCGGCGGTGGGTGCGGTGTTGTGTACGACTGCGTTGAAACCGCTGTGGTCGTCAGCGGAGTACTCTACAGTCCTGATGGAGCCATCAGCTTCGTGGAAAGAGTACGAGCCTTTGACTACGTCACCGTCACGGGATTCCTGCTGCGATTTGTTGTCACCGGACTGGTTGTCAGCGACGGAGTAGGTGAAAGTCGTATTTTGGGTAAGCCTGTAAAAATATATGTCATTTTCTTAGCTAAATCAGAGATAAGTTTATGAGTCTAGATGGCGCAGGACTAAATTCATAATTGCATCATTGAATTATCTAGTACAAGTTCAGTCAGAAGTGAAGAAATCATTATTAGGAATAGTTTTATTTTAAAGTCTGAAAGCTAAACACAGTGGTCATGCTGACACAAAATACTAGTCTGAAGTCTATATAATTGTAGCTACATATATACATGATCATATCATTAATATCGTGATATTATAGAATTTAAATTTATAAAAGTTTTCACTTACAATTTCTTGATCTTCATGGTGTGCTAAAACTTTAGCAAGGGGTGCGTGGTAGGCAACGGTGCCAAGGCCAGCATGGTAGGCAATAGGTGCGGGAGCGGCGTGGTATGCGACTGGAGCAGCAACGGCTAGCTTAGCAATGGGGGCTACCAGTTTGGCGGGTTGATCGTGACGCACAATGCTCTGGGAAGATACGGCCTCGGCAGGGGAGTAATGGACAGGCGCGGCCAAGAGACCAGCCTGGGAGACTGCCGCCAAAGCGCATAATACTACGATCTGCAAGGAATAAATTATAAAAAGTATTTATATATTTATATTGTAGTCTAAATTAATACTGTATTTAATTTTCAATCATGACATTATTATTTTTTTATGTTACTCACTTGGGTGAACATTTTGTGTGTTACACTGTTATGCACAATGGATAATTGATAATTTAAATCTATCGATCACCATTTTTATACTAATCGACTTATGGAGTTAGACTAGGCGACCTTGCCGCAGGTCATAATGTTTTTGAACTGGTCTCCGTTCACTGGGTCACTTTCGTCCGAAGTTTAGAAATAGATGTAGGAGTGACAAGTTGCAATGAAACGTTGTATTTAATTTTGTTATGATTTAAAAACTAAATTAATATGGTAGTGCTCGTATAGATTTCAGGCTGTTATTATTGCACTGAATCGAGGTTAATGTATTTTTGGTTATCTTCGATGGATTATTGTAAAATAATGATACGAATGATTACAAATAAATGTTACTAGTGCATTACGGGTGGCAAAACTCCTAAATTAAGCTCCAATTTATAAGTTTTTTTTTTTTTGATAAAGACCCTGAGAAAATTTTGTTTAAACATTTTTTGTGTAAAACACTTTAAAACATACGTTTTGAAGCCAGGATGATTTAGTGGTGCCGTGAGTATGTTGACATAGGGCCAAATTCCATAATGAGACTAAGCTTTCAGTGAACGAAAAATAACGGAATGGAATATTTAAGAATTAGTGCTCCTAGAAGGTTATCGTATTATCACCTAAGAAGGTTACATTGTTTTAATATCAAGTGAGATTATCTATAATAAAAGAAAAGGTAAACATAACTCCAGTAGAATTTTATTAATTCAATATACCTTATAATAAATACATACAACATGTAATCGCAATTTAATAACGTTTAACAAAATAGATGCATCCAAATTTAGATCAGGATAATGAAGCTTAATGCTATCTCTGACTAGATATACTATTATCTTTTATTATTGTTTGTATAATTTAATTATAATTAGAGAATTCTTCTTTTGCTGATGTTTTGGAATTCACTGATCCGAGGTCAAATGCTCTAGCCACATTCAAATATAGTCTATGCGATTTTACGTACGGTACATGAAGTTGTGTATTTTCTATTGATTTGAAGTCTCTATTAATATGCCTGAAATTGTAATTTTTATTAAAAAATGTCAACTACTTTGTAATTTAAAAAATGTGATTCTATATATAATTTGTTTAGTAGTCGATTTCTTAGTTTAGTCTCAGTGATGTGGCCAAATATGGTAACGCATCAAGCCTATATATGGAAATGGCACCAGAAAATACCGTTAGGCTCTTGGCGACTAATTTTCAACTTGGGGGATTTTCAACTTAGATTTATTATAAAACTAGCTGTTAGTTATTAAGGGTAACTTTAAATGTCATATAAATTTAATCACTATATGAATAGGGAACCTTAGTTTATGCAAGATACGTTTATAAAGCAAAATTTAAAAATGACTGGATTTTTATATGCACCTATTATGGCGTAATTAATTAATAAGATTTAAGACTAATAAAATAAAACAATTCTTACAAGTAAGTTCCGGTTCTGTTATTCTGCTTATTCATATAAACCTGCAGTGGAAACCTTGTAGTCTGTAACGCTGAATTTGTTTCAACCGATTCCGTGCTTGTATATGTTTTTTCAGACTGTTGACTAGGAATTTGGTTTATAACATAGTGTCTCAACAAATTAATCTAAAGAGTTGGAAACAAATATTAATCTCATCAAATTGTTTAAAAACTATATCAAAGTAGTAGGTTATACCTTGTTATGATTCTTATTGGAGCCTTCAGAATAACTACGATACGCTGGGTTATGACCTGGGCTACGACTAACAGATTGCAGAAGTTCCACATTATGCCCCAAAATAAAAGGCGTGTGTATCGACCTGCCTATATTATTTCTAGGCATTTTGCGTGGTTCTAAATGTGTTGATTTAGATTTATATAAGTCTAAGTTAGAAACTCTATGAGGATTACTATTGATGGCAGCAATCTGTCTGAAAAATGGAAGTCTTATATCTCCAGCATTGTGGTTGAGAGGAGCATACTGCATCGCTTGATATTTTTGTCTGTAATAATCCGATTGCTCTACTTCTGGCATATGGTTAGGGTTATGTGAAGGGTGATCTTGGAGTGATGTGAATTTATGCGATAAATGGTTTCTATGCTCAGAATGTCCTGATCGACAATATAATACTAGTATCGATACTGTTATTAGTACCTGCAATCAATAATATTTAAATTATTTATACAAAGCATTTGACTGAACCTTTTATAAGCCAATAATACACTAAGCATAGTGTAATTTTGGTAACGTTCTTAAAGTGTAGTGAAAGTAATATTTTTATCAACTGATAAAGTTCATAAAAACTTTGAACTTGAACACTTTGTTGAATAAAAGATTTATTGGGTTTTTAATGTTTAAATATTCTGGACAGCTTGTTTTACAAGCTTTTTGTTTTGTTTTTCATATTGAAATCTAAATTAATTTATGATTACACTTACTTTTATCAACATTTTGTATGTTTTTCTCTGGAACGTTGCATCGAAAGTAATTCCAAATAAATGTAATAATAATATTCTTCTCGTATATAAGCCGATATAAAAGAATCACTTATTATACAACAAGTACAAATTCTGTCTGAAATGCCGTTAGGTTCGATTTTTCTTTTAAATTCAATGTGTATCTGCTCCGTTAGGTTTTATGATTAACTGTTCCAATACGATAGGTAACTAGGCTTTGGAATGTGTTGAGATTGATGATATCATTCTTAATAATATGAATGTATGAATGGTTATTACATGTGTCTATTGTCTTGAGAACGTACGTGAAGTGTTACGTCATTGCATATCTGAAAATCTGAGTGTCATTTCACTTTGATAGTTTATTATGTGTATTAAGTATGCTAAGGTGCTCATAATCAACTGTTAGAAAATATAGTAATGAACATAAGATAACAATTTCACACGCGGCAATTTAATTCCAAGCTAAGTGTTGTTGGTATTGTGGTAACTAAATTGCTGAGAGATATATATATATATACATGTAAAAGTTTTATATTTAGACACAAAATTGACAGATAAACTGACGATATACAAGTATGTCATATGGGGCGATCAAATCCGCTATATCTCAGCTCATTTGTAGGGCTAACTTGGTATGGCGCCTTGGTAGGCGCAGCGTTATATACATGTATAGGTTTTACCACAAAATTGATAGATAAGCTGACGATATACAAGTGTGTCATATGCGGTGATCAAATTCGCTATATCTTGGTTCATTAGTAGCTACCAGGACGCAGAGTCGCGATGCCTGTTTTTTTAATACTTTATAGGTTAGCGTTTGACCACAATTTCATCTGATGTTAAATGATGATGTAGTCTAAGATGGCAGTCACGCTGAACCTAGAGAGGACTGGTTTTCAAGTGCAGTTGCCGAAAGACGCAAGTTATTGTTTTACTAGCTTTTACTCTCGGCTTCGCTCGTATTAATGTATTCCTCGAGAAAACAGTACATTCTATTTGGATGAAAAGGATTCTAGTTCCGTTTTCTGTATCTTTGACGACGTGTAAAAAAAATTGTATTTCGATCTGTTGAGTAGTTAAGGCGTGAAAGCGAAACAAACAAAAAAAATCAAAATTATAATATTAGTTACGATAATAGAGATAATTTTTTAGCTTATTTTCTAATATCTAATATTCTATTGTCAAAAATCTGTGTCAATAAGAACTTTGTTTAACAGTTTATAAAGAATCTGATTGTGTTCTGTGCATTCTGTGAATTCGACACAAATAACTTTATCTATCAAAGTGTACTAACCTCCCACGCTGCATATTTGTCATAATCTATTTTGATTAAGAAGGCGTATGCCCGACAATATGATTAATAATAATATAGTATATCGTTTATTATTATTATTATTTATTGATATTTCGAGAGCTAAAACATACCATAGCATCCGTAATAGTGGCATTTATAAAGTAAACACTCATGTTTATTAAAGAATGAATGTTGATATTTCAAGTACCTAATTTGTAATTGATACTAAAATCATAAACGTCAAAGTGAAATATACTTTATTTTACGACGCAATTTCTGAACCAATCGCAAATTGCAATTAAAATAGGTAGAATGATTGGGTGGAGGTTTGGAGAAGGACAGAATCGTAATACATAAAAAAACCCGTGTTCGAAGTACCAAAATAGAGTTAGTCTGCAATAGGTCGTTTCATCCTACCTTCCAATTAAGAGAAGATACTTAATAAAATTCTGGAATATTCATGAATTAAAGTAATGTACGTGTTGTTAGAGAATGTTGGCCGGCGATGGTTAGGAGTGGCTCAAAAAATATAATAAAAAAAATGTCCTTGCGCTAGCTCACATCGTATGTGATGTTCCTGTCACGGTTTTAGTTTTGATGCGTTACGACGTGTGACGCGTAGTAATTATTTTGTTATATTTGAATTTGTACTTGTATCTGAACACTATTAAAAATGACGTTGATAACTTAGTTGACTTGAGTGTTTGTGCGTAAAAAAGTGACGACAACTACAACCTATAAATTTCCAATTGTACACTCATTTCTACACACAATTACACTACACATTTTACTCTACACACCGTCCACTGGAAACAACAAGAACACCGACACGACGCTATAATGTAAGTGAATTTTGATTCAACTAAATATATTGAAGTGTGCTGTGTATCACAGTTTTCACTAGGATTGGTCACGACTCCGAATTGTATTTATTGAAGGGCCCAGCAGCAATTCGCTTTTCATGGTAGTGACTTTCTCATACACGTGTATTAAAAGACGTAAATCAGACTGAATTAAAATTCCGTATTTGTTTTTAGTACAATTCAGTGTGATATAATAATAAGTACATTTTAAAGTTGCATAAATATATGGCAGTATTATGTGGGAAATAAAAACATTGGAATTAAATATTGTCACCTTGGCCTATAAATATTTTTACACACGAGATAATTATAATATCTTGTCGAAGGTTTAATGAAGAGTATATTTATAAATATGTATTGTTTATAAGGCTTCTACCTAATTTGCATAAATCGGATAATATAATCACTACCTTATGTGCGTTTTATTTTATAAAATTTCGTATAAAATGTCATATTCAATATTTTAAACAGATTATATTATAAATATTTATTTAGAACGAACTCGTACCCGTGACTTCGCCTCCATTGTTTATATAAAGAAGAAAGAAACAATAAAGAAATTAAAGCAAAAATTTACTTTACTTCTCAATTTTTTTTGTGTTTTGTCTTACTAATAAAAGAGGTAGTTTCTTAAAATTCTAATAACCACCTTAAACGAAGACTTCGTGATGTTTTTTAGGCCAAGTATCTACGAAGTAAAATTAAAACTAAATTCATTGAAATCTATCGAGTGAGTTTTGCGTGATGCACGCACAAGGCCATACCATACCTCTATCGTTCTATTTATATAGATTGGGAGACAAAATTAACTGCCACTTTTGGAAGGATAGTTCCATTTAGAAATGTTATCAAAAGAAAAATGAATAGCAACCAATGTTGGCTATCATTGTTTCTAATTGCTTCCAGTTTTATATAGAACATCACTTAAAATCTCCAACCGTACGTATTATTTATGAATAATTAGTGTATATTTGGGTTTGATATTCTTTGACTTTATGAATTACAAATTCGGAATTCGGACATGGTTCTTTTTTCAGAATAAGAAGTACCCCGTGTCCTTTTCTATATCCCTGAAAACGTATATTCAAACTTTCAAGGTCATCAGTTGAGTAGTTAAAGCGTGAAAGAGTAAGAAAAAAGCTCATATTCCCATTTATAAGTATGAATTCCTTGACGTTTCGATTCAAAACGACGAGACAAACATGTAAGTGCCTCGAGTATTCGAAATATTCGCATAATCTAAATAGTTCAAATAACTATTTGTATCAAGTACCATTATTCTATTCGTACACTACTTACATCGGGGGTGTAACTCAGTGGTAGAGTGTCTGCTTCGCATGCTGAAAGTCCTGGGTTCAAATCCCAGCACCTCCATGATTGTTCTTTTTTCTTTTTATGTAGGTAAAGTTCAACACGATCAGTTTTCTCGAAAAAGGCGGGAATCATTCCAGCCGTTAGTGGTATCTAACTCGAATTTATATGACCATACCCGACGCCTGCGATATAAAAGACCGCCATGAAATATCTTCTCCGATCCTCGTGATAATATAACGGCAGCGAATGATTAGTGCCCTTCCGACTCTTTAAACAAAGCGTATGCGCGCCCACGCTCGCGTAGTCATAGATCACATCGTCATGGTTTGGCGGTAAATTTCGCTCCCACACACTCACCACGACTCCGTTCGCTAACAGCTCAAGCCTAGGCTCAATTCCTCACAGTGGAGCCCTCCAGCACGCTGCTAGTGCGATATAGCGACACTGAAACTTTTCAATCACTAGCTACACAGCACAACACAGATATCCCCACATACGTATACACACACATGGAGGTAGACACATATGGTGGAAGGATTTTATATTTTCCCCTTATTTCGAACTGGTTTAGTTTAGCTGAGTGGACAAATGAAAATACACGTTTGGGTTCGTCAGGCATACATGCTGGTACACATGTGTGTTTCCCTAATTCTTATATTTATGAATACTTTTGCTAAGTATTTCTTAGAAAATTTGCATCCAAGGTAATTTAAATCCAAGACTGAGCCAAGTTGTCTCTTTGAGCTTATTGCCAATTGGCTGAGTGCCTTAAGCCCTCGCCGTAGTAGTCTGGTGAAGTTGTGAAGGCCCATCAGATCAATAGCGTATTCAATTCGAAGAAAAAAAAATGATGTTTTGATTTAGTAAAATTAAATTATACTATAATGCATCTATTATTCTCCTATATAATAAGTATTATATTTATTTACACTATTTGCATAGATACTCTTGTTAAGCAGAACTTGTTTGAAGTAGATGATAAGTCGTTGACATGCCAGTAAGTTTGCGTTAACGCTTAAGGCGCTTAAATTATTGCCAATTTATAAGAGTACGCGATAAAGCTTTTATAATTTAATTTAAACAACTATATATATTAAAATATCGAAGGCTCGATTTCGAACAATACGCAAGTATACTTCAATATCATCGTTAAAACATACTTGTCAAAAGAACTTGTGAAAATCTATTTAGGTCATAGCAATTACAATAAATAATCCCCAAGCTGTATATTGCGCGTGTCAATTCATAAGTACCTAGATGTTGTGTTTCTTTTTATACAATCTGAGAAGTAAACATAAATCATAATTTATATTATAATATGTGTATATGATTCATATTAAAGTTTGAATAATTATCAGCTATTATAAATATATATATAATGTGTACTCAACATTGAATTTATTATTATTATTTCTAAAGAATATTATTATAAGCGTTGAAATAGTCATTTTACAATAGAGTGTCACCCACTAATTCGGCACTCTACGCTCACGCGTCCGTCACCCATCCTTACTTTCGTTCCGTGGTTGCGCACCGGTTTCAGTATAACCTCAAAATTTATCATAACATCACGTACAACACTATAATCTTAAAAATTATCACAATAACATGTGCATATTTATTTTCTCTTTTCAAGTTTAAATTATGACAGATTAAGAAATACGCGAAGAAGTACACGAAGAAGAAAAAACCTTACAGAAATATCGGAGACACCGACCACCAAAATTACTAATACAAATCCAAATAGAGTACTTAATTGTTTCAATACTCACATAACATGGGTTGAAGAAAACAACGTATCTTCTAAAGATATTATAATTCTTCGAAACGTGTGAGAGATTTTTTTTAACAAGGACTACAAGTGGCAAAAAAGCAGAACTCAGTTAAGCATTATATTCTTTAAGACAAATTAATTAATTGTTGGATATGTCACACAAATAAATATATGTTTTCTATACAATCCGATAATTCCAATAATCCGACACCTTCTGGCTTTCAATAGTGCCTGATATATTCATATTACAGTGTTTGACAATAGCCTCACAGGAAGTCTTAGATAAGCTCATTTACCAGGTTTTAAATTTATATCGTTTTTACGATTTCTATATTTAAGAGTAAGTGGTAATAGATGACAACACACTAAGCTTGAGAGTGGGTGATAAAAGGATATTTAATTAAAGGGATATAGTTAGCTATGTTACTCTTTCAAATGACCATATGGGTAATATGTGATTTCACACCGATATTTTCTTTCACCGAAAAGTATATATAGCCTTATCCCTTAAATGTATGATGTTTCTTTTGATTTTAAAACAACAACAAATAATATATGACTTACCCACCATAAATAATGTCAACTTTTTCTTTTACATGTGAGGCCTTTTCACAGGATTTAATAACATCTTTCGGAAACGCAGACACTCAGATTTTAGAATAAATTAAGTTGAAATGAAAGGTAGGCAACTGGTAGCAAGTATGCGGCCTGACGTTGAGCCATTGATATTTATTTATTTTTTACAGGAACATGCTAAAAATTGTGCCAGATGTTACGCACAATACGAAACAATACCGAGATGTCCGGATTCCATCGGCGTTCGTTGCTGTAATGGCAGCCTACAGGCCTTTCAACTGTGGGATAAACAGAAAACAGGGCAAACCCGAAGAGAGTAACTGTGATGAAGATTCACACACAAATAAAATCGCTTCCATTCGCATTAAACTTGGACCGATCTTTTAAAATAAATAATACACACTCGGGTGCTGTTCAACGAGACGGCGTAATGCCTTTTGACACAGCCGGACATTCAACTCGTTTTCCTTGACTTCAAATTTGGGTTATAAATTACTCGAAATATGTAATGAAAGTGTTCTCTAACACCTTTATTTAATAATGTAATATATTAAGTTTTAATAGTTGTATCGATCTAAGTAAATAACTTAGATTTATATAATTTCGTTTTAGTTTTTCTCTTAGGTTTTTAAGCTTTGTAAATGCTAAAGTACTAGATTTCTATAGAAAGCCGAATTATATTTATTATATAGACTAGAGAACTTCGTGGGTGTGAAAACTTAGTAAAATTTATTTGTTCATAGTAAACGTGTACGATAGGCGCTTGCTGTACTGGACGTGACTTCTTCAGTGTATTACTCGTACATTTTCGCGGTGCGGATTTGGAGTTTTCTCTAAAATAAAAGTTACTTATTCTGAAAACTAACTTACTTCCTATAACATCAGCTGGCTGTCACTGAAAGTCTCGTCAAAATAGATCCAACTGTTTTAGAGATTAGCCGGAATAAGCAGACAGACATTTTTTTTTTATATGTACTATATATAGTCTCATATCCATTTAGCAAAAAGCTGTTATTATGGCATTGCAAACAGATACATCAATTTTATTTAGATACATTAAGTAATTTATTTTCTAATAATTATTTATGTACTTCAAACATTTTCTAAAGCAGTTTTTAATGGTTATATATAATGGTGACAAGCATTATCGATGTTGATCATAAATATTGTAGATAATAAAAATAGTAGTCCATATTTAGTTACATTGGTTGAGAAATTTTAAATGTCAGGAAATATGTATATGACTTCATATTTCAAAACGAATAGCCAATAAATGTATCGCTTCCCATAACCTTAGAACATATATTAATTTATTTCAACTTCTTAATTACTAATTTATTTAAGTATTAATCTTATATTTTCATTTCGTCTATACTATATCTATAGCACGAATTAATTTCTTCGATGTATGATGTACAGTTATTTTCTAGACTTATTATGAAAAGATAAATAAAAAGATAGTATAAAGTTTATTTCGAATTATTTAAAGCACAAAATAGGATAGTTACTTATGTATAATAAATAGTTATTCTCTAAATTATCGTATTTTGTGCTTTAAATACTTCGAAATAAACTTCATAATTAATATCGACATTTTAAAAACTATCCTTTTATTCACAATTCTCTATAATATGAAATTGTATGAATGCTAATGCTGTGTTATAAAACAATGTTATCAAAAACAATTCCGCTTCAACAGCACCGAGTATTAGAAATACTTTAGATAGATTTTACAAGAATAGGTAAAATTGTGAATACATTTTGTAAAAATAAACGTAATACGTCGATAACACCAAAATAATCACATACATTTATTTGCGTCGCGAAATTAACACAACAAAGTTCCAAAAAGGATGCTATAATTTTACGGATTAAATTCCCGTGATCTCTACTTTTTAACAAGGTAATTCGAAATTCAAATGTTCTAAATAAACTAAATCTTTTTCGACAAAGAATATGGAAAGAATGAATAAACTTTGCGACAACGGCATTATAACATTTCTTATCTTTAGGTTATTATGAAATTATTATAACAATAATATGTAGTATTTATATACAACTTTGTATAGTAATAATAATTTGTATTACAAAGGAATTTTAAGTTGCGACCTACGTTCTGAAACCTGTTTGTGGCAGACGACCCAACACACCGTTAGTATCTACTACGTGTTTATTGGGTAACATTGTCATGAATGAATGAGTCATCTTCAATTTATAATTTTACGAGGTTAAAGACCGTGAAAACGAGCTTCTCATGCTTATATTTCAATAACTCGAAAACCAGTATCTAATAGACGACTTCGGGTAATGAAAATACGTCTTCTATTTTTACCCCGATTGTTGTGTCTTACCGACAAATGACAATCGTACTTCGTATTATAATCTACATATAAGTAACGTTTCGTATAATATTTAAACATGGATCTTGACTAGCTCTTAGTAGATGCTTTACAAATAGTAGCCTGTCAGGTTTTATACTAGAAAGTACATCATGCACATTACCAATATTATTTAACGACAAATCATTAGATATACATGTATTTAATAAAATTTCGGCTGGATACATATTTGAGCTTTACATTCAAACAATGTTATTATTAAAAGCGTAATCATTATTACAATGGTTGCACCGAATTTTAAGAACTCAAACCACTTTTAAAGTTCACGTACTTAATTTACAAGGAAAGTAGAACTGATGGAGCAGAATCACGAATCGTGACCCGTCGACCTTGTTTCGCTCAAAATCTGTCCACTGAGTATATAAGCAGCCCTTTGAGTATGTTGTGTATCAGTTGTACTTTAACAAATATATCAATATGTTCTCTAAAGTGAGCTACGCAGATTTTATATACTTATTGTTATTCAATACAAGCTATTTTCTACTATTAACTTTATTAACTATGTTTGCAGATCGTTGCTTTAAGCGCTGTATTAGCAGTAGCGGCGGCTGGTGTCTATACTGACCCACACTACTCTTCAGCTGCCGCTGTCTCTTCTCAAAGTATTGTACGTCACGATGAGCCTCAGCTGCACGCCGCTCCGGTCGCGTATCACGCCGCCCCCGTCGCCTATCACACCGCTCCAGTCGCTTACCATGCCGCTCCAGTCGCTTACCATGCCGCTCCCGTTGCGTACCATACCGCTCCCATAGCGTACCATGCCGCTCCCGCCCATTTCTCCCCAGCTAATTCTGTTTCTTCACAAACTATCTTGCGTCACGACCAGCCCCAGACCACCAAGATTTTGACATCTACCCCTGTACATTACACAGCCCCAATCGCCAAAGTGATTGCACCTGCGCATAAGCTCCTCGTTTCCGGTCATCATGAGGAAGAATACGTAAGTAATGATGCATGTATATATGTAGACCCTGAATTTTAATTATACCAATAACGAATTTTATTAATGTTGAAATGCATATTTCTGCAGGCGCACCCGCAATACGATTTTTCTTACTCTGTCGCTGATGGACACACCGGTGACAATAAGTCCCAGCACGAGAGTCGCGATGGTGACGTTGTCCATGGAGAGTACAGCTTGGTGGAGGCTGATGGTTCCGTGCGCAAAGTCGAGTATAGTGCGGACGACCACAACGGCTTTAACGCGGTTGTAAGCAACTCCGCTCCTGCGCATCACGTTGCCCATGCGCCCGTTGTTCTCGCACATCATTGAGTCATTACCTAGTCATAAATGAGACCCTGTTAGAATATTACAAAATCAACTGATTGTAAATAGTTAATTAATATTTATGAAATAAATGAAGCAAATTGTTAAAATATTGTCTGTTTTTTATTATTTTATAATTAGGCTTTTGTTAATTTTAGTTCGTTTTGGAATTCTCTTGCATTAAAACACGGAAAAAATCTCTGAGAGAAATTGCGTTAAAATTGTAGTTTGTTATACTATTTATATGACGTTTACTACTATAAAAAAGGCGAACCAGTTTACAGGTAGAATGTATAACCACACTACACGTTTTGGTATAATTTTTAAATAGAGAAACGATATAACGCCTTATGGCTATATTGTAATCCAATAGTTATTTCCGCCTCCAACAAACACACAGAGATATTCTTACTTGCTTAATAAATCGATATGTGTTAAATATAGATATGATTTTGAAATAAGTAATATAACTTGTTGCTAGCTTAATTATTACACATAAATTGGAGTTATTTACGAAAGTTTTAAAAATACCGAACATTGTCTGCATAAAATTAATGTTTTTGATTAATAAATGTTTTATAACTTATTCTATTATGCATTTAGTAGTATTATAGAATTATTAAAAGTAAAAAATATTGTACATAGTGTGTATCGTGTAATTTTTTTAATAACAATAAACATGGAAGAGATTCTAATTTACTTAAATAATGTCAAAAGTAACTGAAATAATGACTTCAACCTCAAAATCGTGATAAGGTTTCCGAAAATGTAAAGAAAATACATGGCAAAGATAGTTCCTAAGATTTACAGAAACTTTGTATATTTTTTTTGTAAAATTAACTGTTCAGAATTCATGTATAAATAGATCCGTGATAAAGGAATCCCTTCTTTAGTAGTGTAGTAGTATTGTGGATAACTTTCCTTGAATACTATTTAATGGTGTCAGAAGTGTCACGAGCGTTTTGTAAGTTGCTGTATTAAGCATCTATCTACCTGATGCCTTATTTTTACTATTCAAAATTAAATGGCATTGTATGAGTTTAAAGCCATTTGTCACTTCTAGTACCGATTTATTGAAATTTACTGCAGATGCTGTAATAACTTTTATTATCATTTCTTGCAAACATTTTTTTTTCAATATGCACACATAAATTAAACGGTAAAAATTATAGTAAAAGTTGCTACTCAGACAATAATGTAAGTAATCATATACTACTTTGTACTGCAGTTTTCGAACTAGTTTTGTTTATAGTTGTCTAGATGTTGGCAAAAGAAATAATTGGGCGTCATAAATATATGGAAATAAAGTATTTATTTAAATGTTATTTTTTTACGTACGTTTTACTGGTCATTTTGTACTGGCCAATTTATACCAGACTTAGAAAATTTATTTTGTGTGTTTAAACCATAGGTTAGCATACTCATTGCCTATGAATATTTTACAGACATTGATTTTTGGGTTATCGCTATCAAAGAGATCTGTTGCGCTATTTTCAAACGTGTACATGAGTATAAATGTTTTTTAAGTCAACCAAGCAATTATATAAAATCAAAATTACTTATTTTAAATATCTTGATATATGTAATGAAGGTAATGGTTTTTTGATCTTTATTATCTATAATACTATTTTATTCTTCATATTGAACGGGATAAAATATAGTTTATAAAAACGTTTGATTTTAAACCCAATTAATTTTTTTAAAGATAACTGAGATATTTATAAGTGGCAACGTGAAAATTGTACTGCAAAATTGCTTTTTTATATCATTTTTTTTTATTAAAGTAGATAAAGGTATCGAAGTAGCATTGTTTATTTGTAAAAATTAATGTTATTTTTATTTACAATGTTTTTTAGAATTTTTAAATCGACTATACAATAAAAAATATGAGCATTTTTTAAATATTAATGATGTGCGAAAACAGGTGCGTGGGCAGCATGATGCGCGGGGGCGGAGTTGCTCACAATCGCGTTGAATCCATTGTGGTCGTCAGCGGTGTACTCCACTCTGCGGACGGAGCCGTCAGCCTCTACCAAGCTGTACTCTCCACGTACGGCGTCACCGTCGCGGCTTTCGTGCTGGGACTTGTTATCACCGGTTTGCCCATCAGCGACAGAGTACGAAAAATCGTATTTAGGGTGCGCCTGATGAAAAGCATGTGCTTAATACTTAGTCTGTTTAATTGCTGTATGCAAATGAATAAATTTAAGAAAGGCGGTTAGTTATACTTTATTTATTAAGGAGTACAAAGTCGAGGCTTAAATTCAAAAGTTATAGAAAAATCTCGACAAATATGTCGTATGCCATTAAATAGTAAAACGAAAAGCCATACCAAATACTTAAATATAATAAAAGTTCTGAACTTATGCCACATAAACAAACACTTACAAATTCCTCATGTTGAGCTGCGTGGTAAGCTACCGGAGCGGCATGGAAATCGGCACGCGCTGCATTGTAGGCTACAGGAGCAGCATGAACTTGTTGTTCATCGTGACGAAAAATACTTTGAGATGAAACTGCAGCAGCTGAATTATAGTGAGCTTGGGGTAAAAGACCGGCGGCAGTTACTGTCAGTACGGCGCTCAGAGCAATGATCTGTAATCGACAGATAGAATTTATTTTCATTTACACTTAGATTCATGTTTTTTTTGTTCTACATCTTATATATATATATATATTGCTGTTCGTTTGTCTCGCTAAAACTTGAGAGTGGCTGGACCGATTTGGCTAATATTGATCTTGAAATATTTGTGAAAGTTCACGGAAGGTTTAAACGTTCAGAAACATAAATAATAAGTAAAGGAAGATATAAATAAAATAAACAATTTAATTTTCAAATACAAAACGTTCCTAGCTATGAAATATTTGATGTCTTTTGTTATTTTAGAAAGAAATATAGTCATTCGTTTGTCAAATATAATATATTAGTTTGTCATAAGTGCGTTCAGATATTTGTCTGTTTCATAGTAGTATTCATGTAGAATGATGTCCGATCTATTTGGACTGTTTTGTTGGAATACAAAACAGTTGTCTTTCAGAAATAAAAATAGTACATGAGAAAGCTTTAAAATGATTTAGTGGATAAATGTGTTGCATTTATAATGCAAATAAAAATGTTGTATTAAGTTTTGACAACATTTTATACAAATAAGTAATACGATAAATGTAAGTGTTACGAAGTTTACGGGGTCATCTAGTATAAAATAAATATTAGTCAAATTACATATAGGACTGCTAGCTAGCTGTTACTTTTGTCATTTAAATCCAGCTGAACCTGCATGCAATCCTGTTTAAGCACCGGCTCTTTAAATTTAGGAAACTTCAGACATGATTGACGGTAAAAAATACTTAAGACTAGGCAATCCAGAATCCATGTCACAAACATATTGTAACGTATTACAAGCACCGTTTTTTTAATTTATTGATAGCTTTGACGTTCATAAGCGCCTTCTTAGGGCCTAAATTGAATAAAGTATTTTGGATTTGATTTGATTTGATTGCAGAATGTTTTGGAAACAACGTATAGATAGCACTTTACAAAAATCTATAGTGAAACGGAGTTAAAGCTTATATTTGTCAAAGTAATTCACTCAAAGCATTATTACTATTTAATTAATGTATTATGTACTTATGTTCAAATCTTACTTTAGAAAACATGATGATGTATAGCTGAGGTACAACTGATGCATCGTTTGTACAAAGCGCTGTTTATATAGTGCTAGTATTTAGAACGAAGCAAGGTCGACGGGTTAAAGCTGTTTAAAAATTCAAAATTCGTTACGGTGATATAAATACTACATGTTTTGTATTGTTTATGCTATCGAACTATCACGTATTGATATAAAGGTTTGATACAGCCGAGATTCAAAGGCGTTTTGTATTCTGGTGATACACTTATTGATAATTATTGTTGAAATTAAATAAACTACTTAATCATCTCATTCGACTTATACGTAATAGTATTATGTAAACTATAAAACAAAGTCATCCACAGCGTCTGTCTGTCTGTCTGGATGTTCGCGATAAACTCGGAAACTACTGAACGGATTGTAATGCAGTCTTCACCAATAAATAGAGTAACTCACGGGAAAGGTTTAGGTATACTCGTATAATTTGTCAGTTTTTTTGTAAATTGGTTGAAATATAATGATAATTGTCGAAAGAATCATAAAAGTCAAGCCGCTTTAGCGTTTCATGCACATAAGTATATATTTTTTTTATTATCAGGGCAGGACAACGTCCGCCGGGCCTGCTAGTAACTATATAAAGAGAACCCAGAGAAATATCCATGGCGTTGGATATTTTCACTTTAAAACTTGGATGTTAATTGATTATTTTGTATAATTAACAATAAAAAGTAAACTAGTATGAACATCTTTAATTACATATTAAAAATTATGAAGATTCATAAAAAAAATTGTGATAACTTTAATGAGATTCTGTTAGTAGAGTTAGTAAATAATTATATCCACTCTTTGACGTAGTAAAGTTTAATCAACAATCTCACCGCATCTTTTGTCACCCATAATAAAGTTCAAGGATTTTGTTTAGATTCGGAATTAATAGTCTATGTAACATAATTTAGAGTACTCACAGGTTTAATAAATTGTATACTATAACGGAATCATACGATGTTATTCGACATAGGAGCATTAATCAGTGGCAAAAAAGGAAATATATTTTTGGTTGGATAAGCAGTAATTTTGAGCGTAGATCACTGTTATGCTGTGCTATGTTACGCTAAGCTAAGAGCAATAGAATGCTCTTCGATCGGAATTAATACTGACAAGGAGCTTAAAGTAACAAGAAAAACAATCTCATTTTAAAGTACTAGAGCTCTTGCTTGCTATCTCTCGGGAACGTTTTTCTAGATTAAAGATACACTATCCTTTTTTGTACTCATGATAACGTGTACGCAAAGTTTAACGATGATTGGCTGAGTAGTTAAAGCGTAAACAAACAAACTCACATTCGCATTTATAATATTAGTTTCATTAATTATATTTACAATGTTGCAGCTTAATTCCAAGAAGAACTGATATCAGCTAAGTCAATACGAGCTTATAAGAGAGCTAAACCAATAACAGTAGGCAAAGATGTGAATACTGATCATAGAACTTAATCTATGTTTTCATTTACAAAATGACGAATATGTAAAAGTAGACTAAAGTTGTTGTTAGGATGTTAGTTGCAAGTTGTAGTGTGAGGACAAAGACTGGGAGAGGAAGAGAGTTAGCTGATAGATACGATGATAGACAAGGAAGATAGATAGGTATAGCTTTTTTTGTGTAACATGAAATGCACGATGAAGCATCTAATCATAAACAATAACTGCAATAATACCACCCAAATTGATCACTTCCTTCTACGAATAAATATAATTAAAATTGTCAAGGACAGCAAGGTTTTGTCAGGTCAGGCATACATTGCTCAAACTCGTTTACCACAAAATGGTATATATAATTAAACGGTTATCAGTCAAAATTCCCCATCTAGAAGGAAATAGAAACATGACTGACTATGTGAAATAATGTTGGAAATTAATGAAATACGGGTGCAAGGTATAAAATTAAAAGCGGTGAATGAATGATACAATCAGTGGCGGATTTGCCCTAAGGCCCAGGAGGCCCGGCCCGGAATCGTGACAAAAAATTTATTGATGATAACAAGAAATAACTCAAAGTACGTAAATATAGTAAAGGCTCGCGCGCATTATGGTGGAGTGGCTGGTACTTACTACATGGCCTAGGGCCTAGGGCGGCCAAGACTGCAAATCCGCCACTGGTTATAAATAAAATTGCAACATGTATAAATATCGAGGTCAGCGATGTATTTGGTTAAACGAAATAAAGAGATAAGATAGGGATATTTGGTGTTGGCAAATACCTAAATAATAAATTTAAAAAATAATAAATTATTTTTATTCGGCAGCGAAGCCATATGGAATGCAGTGACCTCCTTCTGCGAGGAGGTCATCTCGCAGAAGGAGGCGGCGGAGAGGGTCCGTGAGGAGAATCCTCTGAGTGACCCTCTCCGCCAACGCAGAGTTGGTGGGAGGGGGCGGCGTTTTGTCCGTCTCCTTCCACCTCCGTAGCCAAACCTGGGGGGATGGGTCGGGGGGCCCATCTCCCCATTGCACAGGTTCGGTTGACGAGGAGGGGGCGGCTGGTGTGTACCCAGCTGCCCCCATTATTAAGACGACGCCCGGCGGACACCTTCCGCTGGGCAAGCCGCCGAGGCAACATGGTGATAGCACTGCACGATCCCATGTCGCCTCAACCAAAGCGGCGGTCGGTACACCGTGGGGTTTTAGTGAGTAAGAGTCTCACACTACCCACTCTCTCCCCCGAGAGGGTGGCGTGTCCATGATGGATTTCCCCACGTTAATAAAAAAAAAAAAAAAAAAAAAGGAACGCTACATAAGACTTTGAGAGAGAAGAAATCAGCTTCAAAGCTATGGAACAGTATTGAAGATGGGGTTACAATGATTTCAAAAAAATAAGAAGATAGTAATGTATAATGCAAGAGACACGCAAGTAAAAAGGGGTTACTGGTAACGTAGAAAATATTTGGTACTAATTACTGGATAGCTCATAAACACAAACTGACCTACATTTGTATAGTAAATAACGGAGGGAAAACGTTGACCGATTTTGAAGGTATGGTTTATGATGTATTCGTACTGAAAAAATAACCGAATCACAGACTATAGAAAGTGTAGGCGAAAAGGGAGATAAAGTGAAAAACTTCTTGGACTATATGAAGAATACATAAATCGTATGACCAAATACTATATTTTATACAATAATGATAATATTTACCACAATAAATATCTGAATAAAAACAAACGAAAATTAAATATTCGTTCATAATATTTCAGATTCATTATAATAACAAGCGTAAAAAATGATTACACGGAATACAATCTAATACTTTTGTATTTAATAATTATTACAGGAGAACAAGACATGAATCTGCTTGTTTTAGCGTGCAAAATTAAAATTAAAAAGCTATTATTGAATGGCGTAAAATAAATAAATATGTACTCATGTTCAAAAGATCGTGATCTTTAGTTAATACGTGATATACGAATTATACACGTATCATATTTAACGGCAGTAATGCAGAAGGTCGTGGATTTAGTAGTGGTATATCGATGGTGGTATTAGAGTTATATTAGCTAAAGATATTTGTTTAGTTCTTTCATTTATTTGCTGTATTTCCAGCGTGGCACATGTATTTATACATAAACATATTAAAAAAAGGTATGTGTGCAATTCACACACGATAGAAGTGAATCTTTAGTAAATCGACAAAAGAATGAGATGAATATATATAACAAGGGTGGGATAATTACAAAGTTTATTTGTTTAAAAATGAAAGTATTTTGATTAATTTTAAAAGATATTTTATTTAACATATGTTACATAATTTATTGCTCAAGTTCCATATTTTCAGTTTCAACAAACAAGATGTAAAAATACTCACATACACTTTGCTAACAACATTTCTTTAGTCTTTTTCAGTACTCTCAAAATCCGTGGAATGGAAAATGGATGTTCGACAAAGCAAATTGGATTATGTTTAGTGAATAAGTATAATTCCGAATTGGTGTCTTCAAAACAAATTTCTGAATACTGTGTCAATGATATCGTTAAATAGTTTACTGAAGCCATCCTCAAGGCAGCCGACAAGTCAATACCAAAAACACCCGGTACTTTAAAGAAAAATAATTTGCCATCACAATCACTAGAATTGATAAAAATAAATGTAAGTGTGGACAAGACCTGAGTGTCTTACATCTATTAATAGAATGTTTAGCATTTAACAAAGAAAGACGATTGTGTAACATTTCTGACAACTTAAAAGACTGCTTAAATCAAGAGGGAAGTACGCGTACCTCAACTTTTTGAAAATTATAAATGCTTATAATCTAGTATAATCTACAGTATTACTACTGTGTATGTATTTTGTTGGTCGTGGTCGCTAATGACCTGAGATGTTAAAAAGTGACCTAAAATATATAAAAAAATATAGTATCTTAAGATATTAATAACTGTGTATTGAATGAAAGTGTCATGATTTTTTTTTGGTAGGGGCCAAGTGTCTAAGTAGTAAAATTACAAAAAAATTGAAAAATTATATCCTACTAGCGGCCCGCTCCGGCTTCACACGGGTATGAAATATATCATTCACTGAAAAAATGATTAAAATCGATCCAGTAGTTTTGATTTATTTATTACTGCCCGTGGCCCACAGGCGTTCAATTTGGTGTAACCTCAAAAATAACTGTATTTCTCCAATATTTAATTTATGTTATTATACATATAAACCTTGCTCTTCAATCACTCTATCTATTAAAAACAAACCGCATCAAAATTCGTAGCGTAGTTTTAAAGATTTAAGCATACAAAGGGATATAGGGACAGAGAAAGCGACTTTGTTTTATACAATGTAGTGATAATTTTTGCGTGATATGCGCACAACGGCAGACACCTATTTATTTAGATTGGTTTTTACTTTATATCCTAATCTAAAGTTTTTAACTTTCAAATCTCTACTAACTTCAGTGTCATGTCGTGCGTAGATACCATTATCCGTTAGTGATGATAAAAGAAAAGCAACATTTATTAATTTGGATGAATAGTTTGACAATACATATTTACTTTTATCCATTGATTATATTTTATACTATAATTATATGTATATTTAATGTATAATGTATATCTATCTTAACAACATATTTAATGTAGAAAGGAAAAAACGTAAGCACCACACCGTTTGCTCTACTTCTCCATGGCAAGAAAAACGCAGAGCACGTAGCGCATAGAAAATCATAGTCTTTTTTAAACTTTAATAAATTTATATTACATAAAGATATCGTAATATTTTAGATAAATAATAGAAATAAAACTAAAAAACTTGTTCGAAATCTAAATCTAGTAGTTTTTGTGTAATGCACGCACAACCGCAGAACCCTATCATTTTATTTTATATAGATTAAAAGTATGGGTTTTTGATTTAATTCTTACGATTTCATAATTTAAAACGATTGAACAATTTAGAACCCATATTGATTAATAACAACAAATATAAGTAATTCTTGAGACAAAATTCATTATATTAAATTTTTTGGTTTGTTTTGTTTGTTCTTCAGCATCTGTGTTATTATTTCTAGATTCGCTTTTGACTATAATTTCGCCTTGATATTAAATGACTGCATGATACGTTAAGCCTAGAAATGGGAGTGGATCGCAATCTGTTGGATCATTTCAAAAGTGGATCACTAAGACGCCTCAACTGCATCGTTGCATCCATATTAAAATATTGTAAGTTTGTAAGTTCTTTTGAATTTTGTTTATTTTGTACTAGCGCGCGTCTACGACTTCTATGGGGAACATATGTTTTATTAGGCTAAAGTGCAACACTCTTTGGCTTTAAGTTACAGAAAATCCTTATGAAACTTATAGCCTAGATTCTTATCTTACGCATGTCATTCTAACTACTCGAATAAAGTCTTTAGCTCATCACTATATATAAATAGGCGAACGTAAAACAGTTCAGCATCTTTTTTCATTAATTTAGTTAATCGATTGTTATTCTTTTTTAGTAACTATTGACATGCCTTAAGTCTATTTCAGAGTACAGGCAAGCGCGAGTGCTTGCGTGGATGTGTCAAGCTTGAATGTACGTAAACGCCACTGAAATCACTGTGAATGCCAGCGGCGTCTTTGTACATTGGAACTACATGCACCCGCGCCAATACCCGCCACTCGCCTGCACTCTGAAACAGGCCTTACACTATCGAAACCTTTTTTTTGTAAGCCTCAACTCGTCACATTTTACGATCGTTACTAATTTAGAATATTTGTATCTGCTTTGGTATAAAAAAAAACAATAATATTAAAACTTATTCAGTTAAATAAGTATAGCGTAAATTCGACCACTGAACGATCACTTAAATACAATGACAGATACTTAAATTCTATTTATATGTATGTTTTTGCATATTGTAGCTTAATGTCCTTACATTAAAAATTAATTAGGTTGCGTAATATTTACTTTATTTATTTATTTAATGAAATGTTGATTAATTTATTTATTGCAATTTATATATTTAGAACCGATGCGAGACTCCTGGCAGATGGGAAGCATTGAAATTATTTTGTATAGGTAACACGCTTAAAATGATAATTTACGACAGGAAATACATATGGTTTAATAATAAAAAAAAATACGATTTTTTTCAAGAAAATGATGACTGTTACATGGCGACGCGTCGCCATCCGTTATTAGATGTTTCGTAATGCATACATACTATCATATTGCGTGGTGATACATGCCATGGCGACGCGTCAATAGTCGATCTGGCCCGCTGCTATAAATGTTTCACGTCAAAACAATTTCAATTGTTCGTTTATCTCGAAGCTTCGAGAATAATTATTTCGGGCTACTTAAATATGCAATTAAAGTAGGAAACATAATTTACTTATTTTAATAAAAATTGTGTAGTAAGATCATGGAAATAACAACGACTATCGTTGATACAAACACTTTCACCGTCAGGTTGCAATTTCCTGTGTTTAAAGCCTTGTTCAAGATCAAAACTTACGAAAACAATTACAATACCATTCGTATATAAAGTAATTTCTTTTTTTGTTTTAATCACACGTATGTTAAGTGTATTGTGTTGTGTACAAAGTGGAATAAGTTTAATAAAATGTTTAAGGTATTATAATATATTTTTTTTATAAAATATAAATTAATTTGAAAAGCATCTACTAAAATCGTGGAATGATTAAATTCCGTTAATAATTTTGTTTTTGATGGAAATCTCACATAAATATTACTATTTTTTGCATTTGTTTTATATAATTTCGATTCGTGTCTTTTTAAGTATAACATTTAACTAAACAGGTATTATTGTATTGTATTGTGTAATTCAATTTGAATTAATTACAGATTGCATGTTTAGCCGTTTTCGTCGTGGTCAACGCACGGCCTTTTATGGAACATTATGGCCACGCGTTCTCGTCTCAAAACTTTGATTTTCATACTGATGACCATCATCACCATCATGAAGATCACCATCATCATCAAGACATTTATCATCCAATGCACTTAGAACACAAACACGAAGAACACGAACACGAAGAACACAAACATGAAGAACATAAACACGAAGAATACAAACCTAAAGAGCATAATAGTGAACACACATACGAAGAATACAAACACGAAGAATACAAACCTAAAGAGCATAATAGTGAACACACATACGAAGAATACAAGCATGAAGAACACAAACATGAATACAACCATGAAGAACATAAGCATCACGAACTTGATCACATGGGACATCACAAAGAAGAAAAGCACCATAAGGAGTACCACCAAGAACCCAATAAACATGAAGAACACCACGAAAAGCACGTAGAACATCATGTATGAGAACTAAACTTTTTTGAAGCAATTATTTGCTAAACTATGTCATAATATTCCTTGAGGAGTTATTTTATTTTATAGCAATTTAACATATTTCATCACACGTTGCATTGAGATTATTACTTTATATTTTTACTTTAATCACCTGTTTTCCCCAGGGAAAATTAATGTTTTTAAACGGATCTTTTTTGTGTACAGATATTATATAACACTAGCTGGCCCGGCGGATGTTGTCAGGACAATAGAAAAATGTATACTTATGTGTGTAAAACCCTTAAGGCGGCTTGACTTTTTCCGATTCTTTCAACAATTTACAAAAAAAAAACCTTAAATGATACACCTAAACCTTCCCCGTGAATTACTCGATCTATTAGTGAAGACTCCATTACAATCCGTTCAGTAGTTTTTGAGTTTATCGTGAACAACCAGACAGACAGACAGACGCGGCGGACGACTTTGCTTTATAATATATATTGATTTAAAATTTCGCTAATCCAAAAATAACATCTATTTCCTAACATCAAATTTTATTAGTTCACAGTTAATAAAGTAAATACAGTATAGTTTGTCTTAAAGATACTTCGATAAGTATTAACGAAATAATCATAGAAAAATTTACTTGTTTTTCAGGCACACCCGAAATATGCGTTTGATTATAAAGTAGAAGACACACATACTGGTGACTTTAAGACGCATCACGAAACACGTGATGGGGATACAGTTTATGGTTTCTACACAGTACATGAGGCCGACGGCACGACTAGGATCGTTGAGTACACGGCAGACAAGCATAACGGGTAATGTTTCATTGGCTAAATGTCATATATTACAATGTTGAGTAGTTTTCATTAAAATATGTATTGGAAAGATTATAAGATAAGATAATTATACTTTTTCATTGCTATTAAAATTTTTGTGGCACTTTCATGATTGGTCAAAATTAGTTTTAGTTGTACTTGTTATTGAACAATCTTTTTCATTGCTATTATAAAAATTGTGTGGAACTTTTATACTTTTTAGAATTAAATATAGATTTAGACACATTTTGTAAGGTTATTCATGATGGATCAAAATTAATTTTAGTTGTGTTCTTTCTAATGTAACATGTTCTTTCTAATTCTACAGGTTTAAGGCTACCGTGAGGCACGAAGGTCATCCAACTAAATTTTAAGTCCCAGTTTTTTTTTTTTATTCTGTAATATCCACCTGGCATTAGAATACGTATCTAGAATTAAGAGTTGTTACTTGTTGTTGGCTATTATTATAGGAATTGAAAGAAAAAACACAATAAAATCATAAAATAATATTTCTGGCCTTTTGATATATCTCCGCTAACGAAGTCTCCGTTACTAACTCCGTTTATTAAGTTTAAAAAATATATCTTTTCCTATTTCAATGTCCTGTTAGCAGTTTTTTTCGTGCTCGTTGTGTAATTTTTACATTATGCTTTTGTACACTAGTTTTACTAAGACAAAATTGATGAATATGAAAACACAATAACGCCTGGTGAATTCCGTTCCATGACTTGGTATATTCTACAGTATCATACATATTAATGTCAATGTTAAAATATATGTAGTTTCTCTAAATGGCCATCAAATAAGCGAAAGTGAAAATATTTCTTAAAAAGTGTGTACCTACAGTCTGCAATGAAATTTCAAGGTACTTGCAAAGAACTTTCTACAATTCTTACATACCATTTATGAGTAGGTTTTTATATATATATTTAAAGCGTTTGTACTTTTACAAAGTAGTATCTTCAAATAAACTAAGAATTTAATTATAATGTAGAAATTTATTTCTTTTTGATAAATGTCATGCTCGAATACAGTGTTCTTTTAAGCACAATAAATTATAGTCAGTTATAATCAAACTATAAAATTAAAAAATAATTCTTAGCATAAGAATAAAATTACATGTTTTTAAGTTTTTTTTTTTAAGTATAATATATTTTTCGCTTTTTATTTCTATTTGTTTAACATGAGTGCCAAGTTTAATTCAAATCTGATAGTTGAAAGTAAGCGAAAAAAGCGAGGCTAAAAAGTCAGTTACAAACATACAAACAGACATACAGGTGAAACTAATAAAAGCGAGTTAAAAATATGAATGAAATGATATTAATAATCAGATGATAAAAATCAGAAATTATCTGATTTGTATCTCAATAGAATAACAAGTGACTAATAAATACGTTCAGGCTCCACGAAGATTAGTAACTGTGACAGTGTTGTATATTAAAATAAATGTTGTATTCGTTGCATATAGTGAAGATATATTCTGAACAAAATATTACGTACTAGTAACGTCAAAAGAAATAAGAAAGTATATTAGTAAAATATAACATTTTATTATGATTTTATGGAATATAAGACAAAAATAAACACAACATATTTATATATTTAATAACTATATTTAAATATAAACAAAAGATTAATGATGATGGTGAGGAACGATGTGGTGGGTACTGTGTTTTACAGGAGCATGGAATCTGCGAAAAAACAGGTACAATTATAATGTAATTATAAAGAAATAGAACAGAGCGAATTTTACCAATTCGTTTACGCTGAAAAGTTAAGCTGTGATGGATGTAATGGTAGGTATTCGGTTATTGTGTCGATTGCAGTGAGTTATTAAGATGAATTAAAAATTTCGACGAAAGAAAATTGTGAAAGGAACTAAAAAAATAATAATATATGTTACAGAAGCTAAATTTAGTAGTCATTCACTATCTAGGCTAAGTCATCATTTTAATCCCCTTAACATGCGATGAGATTGTGGTTAGAAATTAATATTTATAGAACACCATCAATTTTCTATGTATTCATGGTCCGCTTAAATCGGTCTAATTTAATAAAAGTTTATATATGAAATTGTAAAATATACTAGTAAATTTTGAAGGCCATGAACCGTCACTCACCCGGAATGCTTGTCAGCGTGATAGGGGACGTGTCTGAGTGTGCCATCAGGGTCATGGAGTTCAAAGAAGCCTTTGACAGCGTCATGTTCACGCGTCTCATGCTGGTTCTTGTAATCATGAGTGTGAGGATCCTTTATTTTATATTCGAATTCGTATTTAGGAGGAGTCTGAAAAAAAGGAATGTTGTTACATACATTATGGTACTAAAATCTCATTGTATTTAAAAACAACTAAAATAAGTAATTTTACGTGGAATAAATGTGAAAATATAAAAGTTAATTGTTACTGAAGGATAGATAAATAAAATAATAACTATTTATTTATTACATTAGTACAAATACTACATATATGCTAACCGTACTTTTAAATAGAATTAGCTAATTCTTTTTATAATGAGATGGAAATCCAAAGTCGTACGACGAGAAGAAAAGAAAAATGATTAAAATAAACAAAATATCAATCATTTACAGCTAACAATGTATCAGAGGAATAAGCGGATAGATGGCGTCTAGAACAAATCTCGCTGGTTACGTCGATTCGTGTAAGTTGAACTCTTTACAGCTGTAATAAATGTTTCACATCAAAACCAAAAAAATGTATTAGTAATATTACATAGTAGTCATGATGTTCGTGCTTATGACCATGTGTCACAATTTCATGGTGCCCGTCGTGTTTGTGTATATGCTGTGAGGAATGTGCATGTTCAGCTGCCACTGCTCCCGCTATCACTATGAGAATCACCACCTGAAAATAGTTACAGTATGTCGGTAAAGGAAATGAGTAGTAACACTAGAAAAATTTTATACTGATATTGTTAACATTTTATTTTAGATTTGACATAGTAAGCAATATTTCTTTTTTACTTAATTTCATGTTTAGTGACGGAAGATTTTTTTTTTTCGTACTAACTACACTGTTGACGTGGCAAGACCTCTACAGTTCTACCGGACTACAGATTTTTTTTATCCTCACTCGCTACGATACTTATGTTTTATAAGCAAGCCACAGTGGGATTAATGTATTGATTAATATTTATGAAGTGAAATCATCCTGAGACCGAATATTCGGACAACTATAAATTCAATATGAAATACATTGTCTATAATAAAATTATCGGGGCTTAATAATGGAATTTTGATAACATTATAAAGATACGTCATAACAAAAATTGTAAAAAAGAAAATATTTGAAGCTTACCTTAGGGAACATTTTATTTTAATATATATTATAATGAATTATACTAACTACTACAGTAAGATTTAACAAGAAACTGATACATATTGTCGAAAATACACGACTTTTATGTAAATCTAAAACAAATCAAATCAAGGTAACGTTGATTTCACTTAATATTAATTGGTAGGTAAATCTGTTAACTATCTAAAGATCAGATTTCTAATAATTACGTAATATCACAAAGCGATACTAAATCATGTAACACACGTGCTTTTATTACCCATTATTTTATTGTAAAGGTCGAGGTATCTAATATTATATTATTGCCTTTGCGTTGGCTATTTTATTACAAGCACAGTAAATTATAATTAAAAAATATCAAGGTAGATAATTGTTTAGTTCACGCAGCCTGTACGATACACTTATCCCATCATTGTTGAGGTTTTTGTCTCATTAGGTATTTTTTGCCACTGGCCTAATAGCGATGGTCTATCAAGCCCTTTCTGCTTTATCTTATCGTGTAATTTTTGTTGTTCCTACTAATATTTCAAAGATTTCTTGGTCTAAAAGTAAAGTAAACTCTACTATTGAGCCGAGAGTTTGCACTTTTCTGTGATGGGACTACTAACTCTTGTGTGATGGTCATAATTGTGACTTGTGTGGGAATGATTCATAAATTGGAATGAAATGGTTGTTTCTAATGCGCCTTTTTATTTATAGTAGCGTAAAAAGTTATTATAGTATTTGGATGCTTTTGTTTATAAAAAAAAAACAAATTGAGGAAACAAGTTACTGTGATTTTTCGCCCTGCTTTAAACAAAACAATATTTTGCACAGTATATAAAATACAGTACATTAGAATCCATCGAAGAGTAGATCCTAAATGCTTTATCACTTTTCATTTGTATGTTCCTATGTTGGAGAAATATAATGTTACCTGGACGCAGGTTCCGGTTTGTCTTATTTATAATAGATTTTCTAAATTTATTGTTTATTCGTTTTCTATGCATTCCTATATCGTTTATTGACTTAGTTGATTTGATTTGATAGATACTACAGTGGAAAACTTCAAATTTAGTAATATCAATCTATAACAGATGGCATGCGAGTCGTTTCAACAAATGGATATACTTTATATAGTTATGCGGCAGTTCATGGCATAACTATGGTTACGATATCATCTGCAACAGATAGTATTGTTACCTCTATAGAATTGTGGAATCGCCAAGTTTAAAAATTCAAGAATATCGTATTTTTCTTTATTATTTATATTTATTATTATTAATCTGTAAATACTGTATTATTGTCTCGTTCGTATTTTATTGGAGTTAAATACGATCTGGATCTGATTTCCGAGATAAAGGCGTCGTGAATGCAATAAAAAGTATATCTAGATCGTATCTACAGTACTTGTGTTATGTAATAAAATTAATTTTAAACATTACATTGAACACCAAAAGTATCGTTAATAACAGTTATTGTCTTATTAATTATTTATTATATCTTATAAATTTTATGATTTTGGGTACAGGGCTGATTAAATTTTATTTAAAAAAAAGAGTATTTCAGTCGTTCGACCTAATCAGTAAAGAAAAATTTATTACGATTGAAAATAGGTTTCTTTGAATTTGAATTCTTCTTTTTAATAATCGTATCTTCATCAAAGGGGTAACTTACATCTATATCGGTAATAAAATCATAGCCAACATAGACTGATTTTTAAGAATCTAATATAAAAATGACATATTCATTGTGGAGAAATAGCAACCGACGCAGAAACGTAAACAGTTTTATAAATCTGAAGAAAATGTAGAAGTTCACTACAATAGCCAAAAGAGATTCTCCATCCTTTCTGCTTACCATGGTACGCACTGCACCATGATAATAATTAACAAAGTAAATGCTTAAGTTTTTAACAAGTACGTGCTGCATCTAGAATAAGTACAGTTGCTTTTTGGTTGCAACATAAAAAGATCACAATAGATTCTATAGTTTGTAGGTGTACGGTCTGAATAAACTTTCATAACCTTACTTTAGAATGATAATACACAATATTTAGCGTTATTAAATAAAACATATTTTAAATTTCTTTTAGAATATTTTATTTCAGTAACATGAATTAAATATATTAATGACCAATGTGGTGAATGTAACGCTTCACTGACGTAGAGAATCTGGAAGTATTATAAATAAAGTTATTAAAAAAGTTTGCAAATAAATTATTATTATTATACGATGGAAATTTCCTTATTGAAGACCTACACTGTTTATAAATAGAGCCATAAACAACAAAGACACTGGTCGATTGTTTTATTATTGCGAACTTTACAATAATATAGGCATATTGCTTACAATTTTTAATTCCAGCTTTTAACCAGATATGTTTTATTTACATTGTATTTAATTTTATTTGATAATGTAATTTGTACTGTAATATCTGCAATGAAGATACTATATATAATTTACTAATATATTATTAAACCGAAAATTTCTTATCTTCATGTTAGTAGGGTATTTTTTAAATTTCGTCTGAACCACTCCTCACGGGATAATTCTAGCAACTGTACTGGTGAGCCAATTCCATTTCCAGGACTACTATACCTCTTTGTTGGTATCTTTACTTATATCAGGTCCAATTTTTAAAGATTAAAGCTTTTTTATAGAACTTACCCAGCGTGTTCATCGCCTTTGTGCACAGAATAGTAGCTGTCCACGTGGTCTCCGTCGCGTTGCTCCGTTTGAATTTTATGATCATGTGTGTGCGGGTCATCCACTTTGTACTCGAAATCATATTTAGGATAGGTCTGCAAATATATCATATACACAGATTTATGTATCTATTGAGTTAGTAAAAAAATCGATTAATAATGCCTATGATTCTCACTTAGTACTAAAATTTAATTTACAGTGTGATATATACTGTTTCTGACTCGGACAGTAATATTTGGATCTTCCTGGTTATTTTGGCTGAAATCGTACTTTGTAAGGCGTAAACCCTCATTAAAGTTTAGAGGTTCGTATTTGTTTTGTCATAATTACTGATATTTTGATTAGATGTCAAAATCTTTTGTAACACTTTGAAAAACAAAAACACTAAAAGAAGTCTCTGGAGTATGTGTTAATGTGTCGTGAACCTTACTTTTTTTTCCATAAAAGCAATGTGAAATCTTCTAATATACTCTTTAAGAAGAATCACTACATATTATAAAACAAAGTCGTTCGCCTCGTCTGTCTGTCTGTTTGTCTGGATGTTCGTGATCAACTCAGAAACTACTGAACGGATTGTAACGCGGTCTTCACTAATAGATAAAGTAATTTACGGGGAAGGTTTTGGTATATACTCGTAATTTATCACGTTTTTTTTTTTGTAAATCGGTTGCAATATAATGGTAATTGTTGAAAGAATCAGAAAAAGTCAAGCCGCTTTAAGCGTTTCATGCACATAAGTATATATTTTTTATTATCAGGGCAGGATAACGTCCGCCAGGCCTGCTTGTATGGAATAAGAATTATATATTTACATAGTAATCGTGATGCCCGTGTCCGCTATCTACCAGGTCGTGGTGTCCGTCATATTTATTGATGTGTTGTGAAGAGAAGGCGTACTCCGATGCGACTATACCCAGCATAGTTATAAACAGAACTCCCTGGAATAGTTGGTACATTATATAATACTGTATTTATATATTATATTTATTTTTATAAATGTAATAAAAAAAAAATATATAAAAAAAATATGTAATTTCTTTTTGGCATTTCGGAATAGTTATAGAGGAAAATATTCTTAAAGTTTCTAAAATTAAGAAAAGTATCTGAAATTTACAGAAACCTTGTTTCTTTTAATATTTGTTAATATTGTAACCGATTTCAATTTTCTTTATCACTGTATTATACTAAAGAATGTTAATTTCAAATTAATGTTTTAATGTCATTTTCATTAAGTGAACTATGTTCTATGGACAAAATAAATTTCTTTAAACCGAAATAATTTCTCGAACACATCCAATTTTCATATTTGGTACATTTCATGTTCTTGTATATTTATTAGACTAGCGACTGTTCGTGACATTGTTCGTGATAAATTACAATATAAAACTGAATGTCAATAAAATAAAACCTAACATCACTCGGTGGCGTTTTACAGTAAAATTGATAAATTTAAACATCTTCTATGAAAAATAACCATGGGAGTGTCAACTGTTGTGATGATGGATTTAACTCTGTTGAAGTGTATTGGTTTGAGATATACCAAATATTACATGTTGGCTTCAGTTATATCTTGGTTTTTGGTTGGTTTAGTTTATCGAAACTGAAGCAATGATAGCTCAATTGGTAGTGTGTTCGGACATATCGTCAAAGGACGTAGATTCGAATCCTAGCAAGTGAGTCGGAGCTTTCGGTGAAGGAAAACATCGTGATGAATCTATAGCATGGTGTTAGGCTTTTTTTTAAATCCGCCTTGCTAGCTACCACCCTCAAGTTGAAAATTTATCGCCAAACACCTGTTGGTGTGTTTCGACAGCTGCACTTGAGAGCCAGTCTTCCTCTAGGTTTAGCGTGACTACCATCTTAGACCACATCATCATTTAACATCAGATGAGATTGTGGTCAAACGCTAACATATAAAGTAGAAAAAAAAATCGATCTTAAATATTCCAACCAATATATATTGGTATCCGTGAGGTCGAGAAATTTTAACACCGTCTGACCAAACATAATAAGAGTTGGCATCCCTAGTTTTTGTTTCACAGAGAAGAATTTTATGCTATCCATTTTACATATGAAAGAGAAGAAAAAGCAGATATCATGAACCAAACATTGTATGGGCCTATTTTTTTTTTGCTAAATTTTGAAATAAATAAACGTAAACGCCATACCTTGAACACCATTTTGCTCTGCCTTTAAATGTTGGACTAAATACCACAGTTGACTGTTGTGTTTGTAGTACGAACTATATGCTTTTATATTGTTTAAAATTGCGTTTGTCCAAGGCAAAACTGAATTATTAGTTTAGCCATGTAATACATAACAATTGCGTAACTGTATATTTAAAGAATCGATTAACTGAGTTCTATTTCGTTTAATTTACTTTTATGTCTTTACTAAATTGAATACAGACTCTTTTTAAAGTATATTCGTCTGCTTATACTTAAGATTTTATAATTCATCTCAATATTGGCTTATATTATATTCCTTGATGTTAGTCACTAAATGACAAATATATATTTTTTTCATGCATCCATTCAGTAATAATTTCTGCATACATCACTTACTAATTTATTCTAGGGATTAATAATCTGAATTCTATTAGAATAAAGTGACGGAGGCTGGCTGGTGATCTGCTGGTCACTTAAAAACTACTGGAAAGAATTCGATCAGTTTTTCTTTTTTTCTTCTTCTTAGGCTTTTGGTCCTTATCTAAGAAAATATTATAAGGATAGCTTCATTTAATACAATGTTATTAAGTTAAGTTAAGCTTTAAAAAATGTGAGATATTGTACAAAAAGTAAACGTTTTAGCGTTGTATATTTCCCGCCGAAGAGAATCAAATGTTGTAAGCAAGTTTTTTTCTTTTTGTACACAATATATATTGTTAAGATAATAAACGACGCAGATTAAGTCGCGGGTATCAGCTAGTATCAAATAAACGAGTCATATCAATCCTCTCGAAATTTCTTGTTCGTTCTGAAAACGGTTGCAAATTCTTATATCACGTAAGAAATCAATTTACATGGTAGCGTTGACCATATTTTGTTGACCTAATGACTACTTATAAAATACTAAGCATTTTACGTATGAAAATATACCTTTGAAATAAAATTTAAACAAATATAAATTTCAATAACAATTTATTAACAAAATATCACAGTTGTAAACATGTTTGGTTGATTAATGATGGTGGTTGTATATAAGAGGTACGACATGATCGACGTACCGCTTCACTGATGCGTAGGAACTGAAAAGGAAATGCATCGGCTTTAAAAAATGACCGTTGCTTTGCTGACGTCTACTTAAATATGTAGGACTAAAATTTTATCTATTTATAGTTACTTGTATAAAATATCTTATATCAAAGATAAGTTCATATTATTAATAATTATATAATATAAAGTACATAAGTAGAAATCATTTGCCGAATGTATGTGAACGTAATGACTTCAGAACGGCTGAATCTATTAGGTTCATTTTTTTGTTATGTTTTTAATTGTTAGGACAAAGCTACTTCCATAACATGATTATATTTTGTATCTACAGTGTAAATATATTATTAAAGTCACTTATTGGCCATGCTTATGTTATTGTATCTACAGTGTAAATATACTGTTAGAATTACTTACTTGCCATGCTTTTGTTTCTTATCTACAGTGTAAATGTTTTGTTAAAGTTACTTACTTGCCATGCTTATGTTGCGTATCTACAGTGTAAATGTACTGCTAGAATAACTTACTTGCCAAGCTTATGTTTCGTATCTACAGTGTAAATGTTTTATTAAAGTTACTTACTTGGCATGCTTATGTTTCGTATCTACAGTGTAAATGTTTTATTAAGGTTACTTACTTGGCATGCTTATGTTTCGTATCTACAGTGTAAATGTTTTATTAAGGTTACTTACTTGCTATGCTTATGTTTCGTATCTACAGTGTAAATGTCTTATTAAAGTTACTTACTTGGCATGCTTATGTTTCGTATCTACAGTGTAAATGTTTTATTAAGGTTACTTACTTGCCATGCTTATGTTTCGTATCTACAGTGTAAATGTTTTATTAAAGTTACTTACTTGGCATGCTTATGTTTCGTATCTACAGTGTAAATGTTTTATTAAGGTTACTTACTTGCCATGCTTATGTTTCGTATCTACAGCGTAAATGTTTTATTAAGGTTACTTACTTGCCATGCTTATGTTTCGTATCTACAGTGTAAATGTTTAATTAAGGTTACTTACTTGGCATGCTTATGTTTCGTATATACAGTATAAATGTACTGTTAGAATTACTTACTTGCTATGCTTATGTTTCGTGTTTACAGTGTAAATGTTTTATTAAAGTTACTTACTTGGCATGCTTATGTTTCGTATCTACAATGCAAATGTTTTATTAAAGTTACTTACTTGGCATGCTTACGTTTCGTATATACAGTGTAAATGTACTGTTAGAATTACTTACTTGCCATGCTTATGTTTTGTATTTTGTAGGTGGTAGAGCTACGCTGAAGCTATTACTGGTTTCAGCATGAATGGGTCGGCTCACCCGGGGTAGTACCACCCTCTCACAGAAAACCGACGTGAAGTAACAGTGCTTGCACTGTTGCGTTGAGTTCGGTCAGTGAGAGCGCCGGAGGCCCATATATATTAAAAGGCCGGCAACGCACTTGCGACTCCCCTGGTGTTGCTAGTGTCTATGGACGGCGGTGATCACTTACCATGAGGTGACCCACCTGTTCGTTTGCCCCCTATAATATAAAAAAAAAAAAAAAAAATCTACAGTGTAAATGTTTTATTAAGCTTACTTACTTGCCATGCTTATGTTTCGTATCTACAGTGTAAATGTTTTATTAAGGTTACTTACTTGCCATGCTTATGTTTCGTATCTACAATGCAAATGTTTTATTAAAGTTACTTACTTGGCATGCTTATGTTTCGTATATACAGTGTAAATGTACTGTTAGAATTACTTACTTGCCATGCTTATGTTTTGTATCTACAGTGTAAATGTTTTATTAAGGTTACTTACTTGGCATGCTTATGTTTCGTATCTACAGTGTAAATGTTTTATTAAGGTTACTTACTTGCTATGCTTATGTTTCGTATCTACAGTGTAAATGTCTTATTAAAGTTACTTACTCGGCATGCTTATGTTTCGTATCTACAGTGTAAATGTTTTATTAAGGTTACTTACTTGCCATGCTTATGCTTCGTATCTACAGCGTAAATGTTTTCTACGTGATGACCATCTCGGACTTCGTGCTGGATCTTGTGGTCGTGAGTGTGGGGGTCGTGCACGGTGTATTCGAAGTCATATTTAGGGTGGGTCTGCAAAACAAAAAGGCCTTTAACACTTTCTCTAAATGTATATCATACAGTTTATATTATATTACTATACAAGTAGTATAGCTGTCTCTATGTTCTTCTATATACATAAAATCATGGAGGTCTGCTGATGTGCGAGCATCACGTAAAACTACAAGATAAAGTTCGATATTTTTTTTAAATAATTATATATGTTACTTTTGAATTAATAAGCTAGAAAAATATACATAACCATGCTTACAATTTTCGTTAAAAATAGATTTATACTTATTCTTAACTAGTTTTTATATATTTTGTTATTAAGTAAGCATTATATATCATTTCTAAAGATATTGGTTATAAATATAATAGCAAATATTTTTTGCAAACATCATAAACACTGAGTAAAAATATTTATGACCAAAAAAACTATGACATAATAAATTAGTAATGAATAAATACCATATAAAAGTTCCGAAACTCTGGTTACATGTGGAAAGCAAGATCGATTCGTGATTGGTCCGAAACAATAAATTGTATTTAGGGATGCTACTTTAAATTCATCGTAGATATTATCTATTTACAAAGGCATATTTAACATATATTAATGTTTTAACAGTTCTTATATTATTAACGAGATGGATATTCCCTACCTATGAAGCTGTCTCGATCGTTTCTACCATCAACATACTGATAAAACCGTACGTTTTGATTTGTCATGATTCAGAAGCAGCCATTGTATACCCCCGGCTACCGATGGACTATAAACATCTCGATGGTGATCTTTATAATTAGGTACAGCGTGTTCACAATGTCGTGCTTGGTTTATACAAACAAAATATGTTGGCACAATCAGTCTCAGGCCCAGTAAAATCATGTCCAGGCTTAACGTTATATAACTAGTCATCAGATTCATTGACGATCTTATAACGATGATAAGAGGTTATTAAGAATGATAGCTTACATGGTAATCATAGTGCTTGTGATCGTGTTGGACAATATCAGGATGTCCGTCATGTTTATGGAAGTGCTGAGATGAGTAGGCATGTTCAGCGACAACTGCGCCTACTAAAGCTACAATAATGGCCACCTGAAATAATGTTAATATTAATTTACTTGTGAAATTATTATTAACATGTTCTCCAAACTGTTTTGCATAGAATCTTAACTATCAAATATATGGGAGGTAGGAAAAGGGATCTAACATTTTTTTTCGGTATAAGAGGTTCATACATTATTCTACGTGCTAAATAATGTTTTATCAACACATTTATGCTTAGTTTTTACTGGTATTTTATTTACATATTCAAAATTGGTTTTCGATTGATAATATAGGCCCCACTTGTGCTTAACAATTGGGTCTAAAACTTTCTAAAGACAGTGCTATTCAAGATCCAATACACGTGTCCTTAGTAATTAATTAACAATGGTAAAAGCAACAATGACAAATTATGAACGATTTTTTCATCATAGAGAAAACTTCTTGCGCTATAAAGACTGTATCGATGGACAGGTTTTAATACAAACTAACTCAATTGAAATCATTTGTACATCATAGGAGGTTTTCTGTTACATTGAATGACGTCAATTAGAATTTACAAAGTTTTAAACGATTATATAACCTATTTTTTTCAACATAAACAAATTTAAATGAAATACCTTTGCTATCATTTTTCTTTAACCTTATTCACTGACCAGACTGCAGTAGTTAGGTAACTGATATTGATTCAGGCGTTTCCGAGCTTTTATATATTAAATACTCATTAAAAAGTACCATTGATCAAGGTAACATTGCCAGTTAATAATTATATCACTTGTATACGATAATTTCGTAATATTTCGTACTTTACTTGTTTTATCGGTTACAACATCGGGAGTAAGCGTAATAAGAAAAAGGTCAATATTATTTTTTCTATAACAAGTACATGAAAGTACATTAAATACATGTCATACTCTTGACATATTAATTTATGATAATCATAATATGCGGGGGATACTAAACTATAACTATTATTAACACCATTAGGACTGGTCAAAAATAAATTGTTTATTTCTCAAAATATTAGCTCCAATGCACTCCTGCGTGGTAACCTCGTAAACATGCTTTACGAGTATACGAGTATAATCTTCAATCGATCCTTCTGATGTTAAATATCGTTGACCGCGTATATCGGGACGGTATGCAGGATGACCCATAATTAAAAAATCGGTTCTCTCTCCAGCCGTGTGAGAGATGGCTTTGTAATGGTGCAAGATAATACGGTGTTTTTGGTTATCTTTAAGGAGTTTACCAATATATCTTCCAACAAAAATAAAAAAAAAATAGTCATGTTCCTTTAACGGTTGTGTACAAAGTTCCTTTACTTTAAAAACCGTAATAGGTGTATAATCCTTTTTTTTTATATAATGAATATATTAATTTGATGTTTTAGAGTGTTTTTGTATTTTTATGTGTATAGTAAGCCATTGTCAATTATCTCTATTAAAGTAACTTATTTTCACTTAGCCCTTTACTTTGTGTGTAGTAAAACATTTTTCTGATTTTTTAAACTTTTGTTTCATTGAATTATTTACCTGGCAAATATTTTATATTTGTATAATAAAAAGACATACGCTGCTCAAGCTGCCCTTAAGAAGACGATTATTTAAAATACATATCAAACAATATCATATTATTATTCAATCTAAAAGTAAAAGCAAGGATTTTAACATTATAATAAATTTCAAATTCTCATATTACAAAAATTGTTGTTTGGTTGAGTTTTTATACTTTTTAATTGAACCGATGACGTGTACTCATTATAAAATACATTACTCTATTTTTGTTACTGTGTTAAACAATAACGTCAGTTAACAATGATAACTAAAATAAGTGGCGATATCCTCGAGCACGATAAGACGCTAACTACATTTAGATTTTCAAGTGCAGCTGCCGAGACACATCAACAAATATTAGGCAAAACTTAGATAAGCTAGATTTCGTAAAGGACCGACATAATCTAAACACAAGAAATAATAACAAATTGGTCATTCCATGTTTTAGGCTCGTTAGGTCCGGTAACAGTTTTTTAGGTAATAGTGTTAGGTTTTATAATAAAATTCCAAAGTACGCTACCGATCTGCCGGATACTAATTTCAAGCACCATGTCAAGCAGGTTTTAATATCTAAAGGCTATTACAGGGTGGATCAATATGTGAACGACGGTGACGTCTGGAAATGACGCCCTCTCTGTGCATCCACCAAAACCGCATGTAATTATTTATAACTATGTTTTAAAAATGTGAGTTATAATATGTTAATGAAAAGATAAACCAGATCGAGTTTCTTGCCGGTTATTCTCGATGACTGGGTTGTTTTCCGAACCGGTGGTAACTTTGACGTTCATAAGCGCCTTCTCAGGGCCTAAACTGAATAAAGTATTTTTGATTTGATTTGAACAAGTCTTCATCTACTGGATGATAGGTATATAAGGTAAGGAGGAGCGATAAGGGCACGATCACTAGGAACCATACTATATAATACACTGACGATCTTTAATGTATGTTTATTCCGTGATAATTAATTTTAAAACTTATTGAATACATTTAAATTGCTTGCTTTATGAAATGTATTTTTGACAAATAAAGTAAAGTTGTGACTGTTTAATGCTAACAGAAAAGTTGTGGTACGCATAAACTTCATTAGTTTAATATGAACTGAAAATATTACATGTACCTATAACTAATTTGTGTCATAAGACACCAATAAAATTAATCTAAGTAATTAAAAAGGTATATATATATAGTCTTATTAATATATTTCTATGTCGCTTTAAGCTTATTGGAAACATATTATTACACAATTAAATTTAGAAAATGTTAATTCGAACGTTGCACAGGTAATAGACACTAGCAGAAGAACAATTACAACAAACTAGGGACATAAGGTCAGATAATCTATCACGATTGACTTCAGTTAGCACTTGGTAGTTAGCAGTTAGTTTTAGGTTGACTATAGATAGCTGCAGGATACAGTATTTTCTGCATCCGAAGATCGACATGACTATTTTGAAAATCTTTGAAGGAGTTTGAAGGTTAATTTTGTGCAAGTGAATTGTTATCAATTTTATGGTAATTCTAAGCTGTATGTTTTAATCTACTTTCACTGCTTCTATAGTATTAGTCTATTTAAGGCGCTTGACTGAATTTAATTAAAGCGAAATAGGTCGATTCACTGCCTTGTGATTGCGGGACTGAATGGCAATTAGTTCACTATGTCATAGAAGAGGGTCGACTGAGAAGGTGCCACTACTTCTCCGATGGCCGAGATCACTCTTATCGCTGTAATGACGTTCTAAAATTCTTAAAAGGCTTTGTAAAGAAACTCTGTTTGATAATACGATTAAATAATCCTTATTTGTTTATTTAGTAAACCAGGACAACCCAGCAGCCAGGATAGCCGACGGAGACGTCTAAGAGAACCAACCACCACCAACCAATCACCAACATCATGGCCGCCTCAGCCCAAGATGGGCGCAGTGCTGAAATAGCATGCTTGCGTGTGATCGCGGAAGTTCTACGTCTTGGTGTCACCAAACCGCGAGCCAGCATCCCAGCCGACCGATAAGTATGGCCACCCTGTGTCCGCCATATCACCAAACAAAGATGACAGAGATCACCAAAAAGCTAGATGTGAACCCGAGGATCGGCCCGTTTTCACGGACCGCAAAGATGCCATTCAGAAGGACAGCACGCCCTGAAAAGTACTCTCATCGGCCCCCAAGGAGGTAGGTTTAGATGACCGCCGGATTATCAATACTAATATTACAAAGCTCTGGAGATTGTTTTGTCTGTTTGATTACTAACGAACTATAAAAAAATGTATTTAAAGTTTTATTATACAGAAAGGTAAGAGATTATGTAATGTCATGCTAAGATACTTGAGACTGAAGCAATTACCATACAAATTGTGGATTAGAAAGAATGTTAAGCCGGTCCAAAGTTATTTTACGGGAGAGCCGCGTGACGCTTCATGGAGTGTCGGTTACTAGGTGAGAGCAACAATTACATGCAAATAAAACTATGAGAATAATGAGTATTAATTTAAATGTGTCGATAGTTTCAGAAATCTTATATATAAATAAAATGACCGAGGTCTTCGGTTGTGCACGCATCCCAAAAAACTATTGGGCAGATTTTGGTAAGTTTTTTTTATTGTTTACTTCTTTGATACTCGGTTTTTATTTCAGTTATTACAATAGCTTCACTTAATACAGTGTTATTACAATTTTAAGATACTATGACTTTTATAAGCACTACGCGTTTATGTTTTCTTACCGTGGAGAATTATAGCAAACGATGTGGTTCTTATATTTTTTACCTCTGTACAGATAATAAACAACTACCACGTGCTACTCACGTAGTTGCGAGATCAGCTAGGATTTAAATAAAACAATATATTTATATAACATATTTATTAAAAAAGATATCACAGTTGTAACGTAGTCAGGTCATTTAATGATGATGGTGATGGATTTCAACGGGGACGACATGATCAACGTAGCGCTTCACTGATGCGTACGAACTGAAACACGAGAAATATTGTTAATGAGTCGTGGTGCTCTAGTGATTCGACTAGTGGAATATAAATCCGATGACTCCGAAACTATTTTTTCAGAATTCGCGTGCACGCATTAATTTAAATTGGTAACACTATCGGCTGATGGTGAAGGAAAATACCGTGTGGAAACCTGAACCTCTGAGAAAAGTTCTTGTAGTATCCACCATCGTATGTTGGAAAATATAGAACTGTGGATTTCTCAGAGTTTGAAATCGCTAATATGTCATGGGCTGGCGTGGTGATAATGCCCACACCTTCTTTCGGGAAGAGGCCTATGGCCCTGCAGTGGATCACTTACAGGCTGATGATGACGATGATTGTTTATAAACTGATAATTTAATTAGTTGTTGATGTATATTGAAATGTACAAAGAATTCTTTGTATTACCTAGCAAACTAGAAAGTAATTAATACATTAAACCTAAACAAATAATATGTGTAATGACACTTAAAGAATTAATTGTAATGTTAACTAGTTAAGAAAATAAGATTAAATCTTCCCTTTACAGTATGACCATATAATAAAATAAAATGGCAATCGAACATCAATCTGTCAATTCTGTAAATATTTCCGAACATTTCTTTAATATCTTCTGTCATACTCGCTCTTTTATATGGAGATTGATTTTTTGAACCAAATTATTTTACTTTTCCATAAGATTTGTCAACTATTTTCTTAGATACGAACCATGTCTTGACAATTGTACACACAAGAAAAGAAAATAGCCAAATAGAGGCAGGCAGCCTTTATGAAGAGATGCGCGTACATATTAATTTTTATTTATCGAATATTCTTATCATAATATTTTGATATATTATCCCTTTTATCTATTTCACGTCTAGGTAATAATAATATTAAAAGTTGACAGAAATTCTTACTCTCCATGCTTATGCTTCGTGTGTACCGAGTACACGTTTTCTACGTGGTGACCATCACGGTTTTCATGCTGCATCTTGTGGTCGTGTGTATGCGGGTCATCGACCTTGTATTCAAATTCATATTTGGGATGACTCTGTAAATAATAATAGTTATTGATTGTACTAGTTCAATCATTAATTATTTGTTATATTTGGTCACGTGCTGTCTGTTTTCTCCAAAAACATGCACGTATTCAAATACAACGCCGTGTCAAAATTTAAAACTATTTGATGAAGAAATTTAGAAGATTTAAGATTGTTAACAGACGAACATTTATGTAAACTAAGCTAGCTTTTGCTCGTTGCTTCGCTCGCGTTTAAGACGTGAAAGCGTAACTAACATACAGTTGCTTTAATAATATTAGTTAGCTCAATGAATGAAATAGTTTCTAATCAATGTTATGTTTTGTAGAATTTTTTTTTTTAATATTTCAAGATTTCTAAACCTACGTAATAATCGTAGTGCTTGTGACCGTCGTGGGAGAGCTCAGCATGTCCTTCGTGTTTATGATGGTGGTGAGATCCCGAGTAGCCGCTTTGAGCAGATACTGCGCCTGCCAGCACCACTAGAAACACAACCTGCAACATTATTTCAGTAGTTAGGTTATAAGAGTTTACCATTAATTTATATCAAGTTCTACATTTAAAAAAATCACAAACTTTCTATATATAATGATAGAATCCAATGTGCGCGCATAACGCAAAAATTATTGCATATATGTCGATCAACTATTCTTATAATTTCTTACATATTTGGCCCTTAGAGATATCACGATATCTTCATGTAATATAAAGTTGTAGAAAACTACAATTTTTATACTCACTACACGTTTAGCTGTTTTTTTTTTTGCCATGAAGAAGTGTGGCAAGCATTGTAGTAAGCATGCGTAGGAGAGAGGAAATAAACGGATAATAATCGTTTGCAAAGAGATTTTGTAAGGAACATATAGTATTTGCTTTCAATTTCTTTTTTATGTTATTTCCTCTATGCATTAAATTATATGTTAAAGATAACAATTAAGCAATGCAAATGAAAATGCGGATAACATCTAGTAAATAACAGATTAATAGGTTGGATTTTAATTGCTTCAGTTCTATCGCACAAGCAAATTTTTAAAGGCAAATTGTAGTAAATTTTACGAAGAAATATGAAGTAACAATACCTTGCAGATCATTTTTTATTTAGTAATTGAAGACTCAACGTACAGTAGCGAACTGATAAAATTACATATTCTCTGGTGCTTTTATATTGTTAATTGTTTTAGGTATGCTGAGTCAAGGTAATGTTGCATTAATATTACCGTGCTACTTACAGTATATGATAATTATTTAAAAATTTTGCTTCAAATTTTTAATCGCTTACGACACAAATAAAAGCGTTTCACACTCCTCGTTTAGGTTAAAATGTAAATTAATAGCAAGTTTATATGCATCGTTGGTTTGAAGTATATAAATTTAATCACTAAATTATCAATTATATCAGTTCGCGTCTAGTGAATATTGTGGCCACTAATCGGTTATGACATTAACTGGGAGTTTTCAGTGTTTTAGCGAATGTGTATTGGAGGTAAGTAGTATAAGTTCAAATACTAGTTTATGAGTGGAAAACAACAATTACTACTGAAAATCGTTACTTAGTCAGTCTCAATGTAAGATAGCTCCCATTGCAGAGGTCTGGCGGACGGAAGAGACGACCGTCGTGTACACTGTCGTCTCCTTACGAGGACGGGGTCCGATGGCACTGTTTGATGCCGGGCCAACCGCTGGGGCGACACGATGAATGCTGAAGAGATCCCGTGTAGCCCCAACAAAAGCGGCAGATGTACACCGTAGGGTTTTAGTGAGTAGACAGCTGCTTAGCAGTCTCGGAGAGGGTGTTGTGTCCATGATGAATTTCCCCATGTTAAAAAAAAGATAGCATAGGATAATTGTTACAATTTGTTTTAATTTGACGGTATTTGGAATATACTAGCTTTTACTGGCAACCTCGCTCGCATTAACATAGTTTTAATCTATCTCTCGTGACTAGTACATTAACTTTTCTTTTAATATATCCTTTTTGCATTTACATAGCAACAGTGTCAATCGACGACAGGTTCAATCATCCACCAACGTCGTGTTCAACCGTGGACCAACGGGTTTTAATTACTTCCTGTTGTTTCACAAATATATGGTGTTGCAGAAATACGTAACAGCAGTTAATCAATACCAGGCGGAAGTCCAAAGTAACATGCACTCCAATATTTAATAGATTGACAAAAATAATATAAAAAAAATATTTTCTGTTATAAGTACCTTATTTACTTTGAAATCCATTTAGTAAAAAGCTGTTATTTTTGCATCGCAAAGAGCCTTTTTTTTATTAACGTGGGGAAATCCATCATGGACACACCACCCTTCCGGGGGAGAGGTGGATAGTGCGAGACTCTTACTCACTAAAGCCCCAAGAAATACTCCTAAAATTCTAAAAAAACTATTGTGGTATTTACATTTTTTTCTTCTTGATCTTTAAGAAAATCAGCAACCTCGAGCGTTGGTGGTGCAATAAAGCTGGTCTAAGTTAGCGGCCATACATTCATACGACAACTTTATACTATAGGAAGCGTTCTTAAAATATAATTTGAACATACGTTTTGATTATTTAGGATCGAATTACAAATTAATTATAGATATTAAATAACACGCTTATATACTGATTTTATTTTAGTAAGAATTTATAATGTATACAACGATTACATTATTATGTTTTACGAGTGTAGTTCGGTGAAACTGTCGCGGCCTTAACAAGCCAACAGTGTAGTCAGTTCAAAAAAAAATGTTTACGAGTCGTTAATATTTTCGTAGCGACCATATTACATATGAGTTAATGTCATAGAGATTAATAAGATTGCATTTAATTTTTAAAATTGAATTATTACCTCCTCAAAATAAATGTATGATTTGTTTCCACCCCTTTCTGACGTAGGCCATTTCATCAGCATCATCGTCAGCCTGCAAGAGACTCACTGTAAGACCATACGCCTCTTCCCGAAGGTAGGTATGGGCATAATCACCTCGCCAGTCCACGACGTATTGGTGACTTCAAACTGTGAATTACACAGTTCTATATTTTTTCCCATATACGGTGGTACTACAAGAACATTTCTCAGATTCAAGTTTCCCCACAATGTTTCCCTTCACCGTCAGCCGATAGTGTTACCAACTTAAATTTGTAAATGTACTTGTGTTCCCATAAATTCGTTGGTACATGCCGTGGTTCGAACCTGCAGACATCGGATTGAGATTCCAAAGGTCAAACCACTAGATCACCACGATTTAACTAGACCAGAACGACTAGTCATCATTAGTTTATGTTCAAAATTTGAATTTCCCAAAATTTATCATGTTAAGTCGTTTACAATTTTTTAGTGCTTAGTGAAAATAAACGAAGCAATTGTAAATGACAATTGAAAATGTTAAAGCCAAAATTCAAGACAAAGAGGGTATTCCGCCAGATCAGCAGGGTTTTATCTTCGCCGGCAAGCAACAAGAAGACGGTCGTACTCTTTCTGATTTTCTTTCTCTTTTTCCATAATAAATACTTAATAAAAAGAATAAAATGGTTTCGGAATTTTTTGATCATATACTAACATTAGTCAATGACTTAATCTACTGGTTCTATCAACACAGTATATATTTGTTTTTTCGAGTCGATGTTTCATAGCAATGTTTAAATCTAATAGACGGCGTTGTAATCATTATTAACACGTCAACCGTCATATCAGAGAGAGTATTTTTAATCCATTAAGACCTCGTCGGATTATATGGCTGACAGCACATATTTAACACAACCATTTGGTGCCTGTAGGCTATTTTACCGTTCTTTGGGCTGTATAGAGTGAGGACGCATAGAATTAAAAAAAAATATTTTATTCAAGTTATTTTACTTTAGCATTGCAGTAGTACTTATCTGAAAATGTATACTGAAAAATATGTACCTAAATCAATTAGAAAAAAAAATCCATTTCAAATACAAAATACTGTTTATATTAATTTAATTTGTATTAAGAGTTACTAATTAAAAAATTAGAACTATATGCATTTCTCTTAGCAAACTAATATGTACGGTGCAGTATAATAAATTAATTACGTTCAAGCCTTCTCAGGGTATATGTTCGACACCAGTAAAAAGTCTGTATTTAATGCAATGAAGTATATCATGTAGATACATGATTCATGCCATAAAAGGACAATTTTGTAGTAAAAAAAAAGCAGGTTAGCAAATTCTAAATTCAAATTGAATTTCAAATTTAGGCTTGTGTATATGTGTTTTCACACCATTTGATTTATCTTTGAAAATTTTAAGATATCACGTTATTTACGAATATTAGTTCCACCAGGGCATCGACGCTGTGAAAATAGCTCGAAGGATTAATGACGTGCATGGGAAACCTACTGTCAAAGAAAGTACAGTACGTTTTTATTTGCAATGTTTTATACTGGAGATTTTGACCTACAGAATAAGCCACGTGAACAGCCACAGTCTCTGGTTGATAATAAAGATTAAAGGTGATCGTGGAATCCATCGCGAATTACGTCAGAGTTAGCAGCATGTTACGGTATGGATGATAAAACAATTTTAAATTACTTGATACAAATTGAAAAAGTGGAAAAGATCGAGAAATATGTACTGCTTGAATTGACTGAACCACACCAATAAACACGCATTGACTACTATGTTGTATTACTCAACTGTTACAATAACGAGGGAATTTTGAATAGTATCGTTACTTGTGATGAAAAATGGATCCTTTACAACATTCGGATACACTCATAGCAGTACTTACACCTTGAAAAATCGGCCAAATTCTGTTCCAAGCGATAGTTGACTCAGAAAAAGGTAAGTGTTTGGTGGACCAGTGTTCTCTTAAGATCTAGCTACACGATTACGGACGATCTGTAGTTTTAACAATGATTCACAATTGCTGCTACTCCAAAACATGCTGAAAAAGTTAACCGGTAAATAACTGAGACTGATCAATCTGTCTTGCCCACTGCTGCTTCACGATAACGCTAAACCCCGTACTTTAGTCGTATATGTATTATTACTTTTAAACTAAATTAATTATTGTAGCGGAGAAATTGTTTCAATACATATCTACTATGAAGTACTTCTTTTAAAAATCTGACAAATCTATGTGTTGTAGGGAAGTGTCACATGCTTTAAAAGAACTTGTTTTCGTTTTTGTGCCAAACTTGTATCATGGTAAAAAAACTGTTTTGTGAAAATACATTTTGTTGAAGGATCTTATGAGCCCACATATCTGATAATTTTTTCATAGAGCTATATAAACTTCTTAAATATTTATCTATAATATAAAAATGAATCGCCGAATGTGTTGCTAAGCGCAAATCTCGAGAATAGCTGAACCGATTTCGCTAATTCTTCTTTTAGACTATTCCTCGAAATACGAGGATGGATCTTACGGAGAGAAAAATTAAAAAAAATACCTGAAAAAGTCTAAAAACAACACTTTTCTATACTCCCATACAAATGATTCGTAATAATACTTAAAAGTCAATTTGAACTTTAATACCATACGATAAAGTTTAAGTGTTAGTGGAGAGGTTCCGGGAAGGCAAAACAATGGAGTGACGTTAGTATCGTATAAATATTAATGTCAATATTGATACGATGGTCTCGAATAGCAGAATAAGTATTAAAAAAAATATTTAAAAAATCGACTGTTAGGCGTTACGAAGTTCGCTGGGTCAGATATTTTCTTTATATAAATTGGTTTAGTCAATGGTAAGAAAAAAAGTTTTATATTTCTATAATTTTTATTTCTCAACAACCAATAGAATTAGAGATCTAAGACTTAAGATCTAACATAAAAAAGATTTTTATGGTATTTATTAAACTAATAGTAAGTCTAATATATAACGGAGGTAGGTTTATTAATGATGATGGTGATGGAATTCAACGGGGACGACGTGATCGACGTAGCGCTTTACTGATGCGTACGAACTGAAACAGGAGAAATGTAGTTTACTAGCCGATACTTGCGACTTGATTTGCGTTGATTATTACCCTAAAAACACTCCTTTTCCATAAAGGAAAAAACAAAAAAAAAATGAAGCAAAAATATACTCGCTTAGAAAATTAGCCAAATCTATATAAGTAGTATTTGCGCCCAAATTTATATAGAACATAAATTGACAAATTAGTTAATTGTATATTTATCAAAATGTAGCAAATACCCATAGCGCATCTATATTGATTAATTATAGTTTTTGGATTTTTTTTTATCTATGTAAAAGTATAAAGAAACTCTTACTCTCCGTGCTTGTGTTTCGTGTGTACTGAGTAGACATTTTCTACGTGGTGACCGTCGCGTTTCTCGTGCTGGATCTTGTGGTCGTGGGTGTGTGAGTCATCGACCTTGTACTCGAACTCATATTTTGGGTGACTCTGTTAATAATTATTGTTATTTGATTATATTATTTCTTTTATACATAATTAATAATAATGTTAATGTGTTAGTTCTTTATCTAATTCTTCGCAAGTCTTCGTAGTTCTAATCTCTCTTCGTAATTCTTCGCAAGTTGTAGTACCTACATAGTAATCGTAATGCTTGTGGCCGTCGTGTGAGAGTTCAGCATGTCCTTCGTATTTATGTTCGTGATGAGATGCCGAATGGCCACTTTGAGCAGATACTGCGCTCGCTAGCGCTACCAGAATCACAACCTGCAACATTATTTCAACTGTTATTATAATAAATATTTATGAAATAGAATACTATATTTATTTTATATTGATACAAGATATATACTAGTTCTATTCAATTAATGAATTAAAAAGTTTTCTTAGATAAAAATGTTTCATAGATTGGAATTTTTTATTACGTCAATCTTATTGTATAATTTACATACTAGGTTTTCCACTCGTGCTGTATAACAAACTTTATATAATTAAAATTTTAGAAAACAAAATAAATTATGATGTCATAAAAAACATCGATTAATAATGATACCTTGTAGATCATTTTGTTGTTTTTTACAAATTCAAAGTACAACGTGCAGTAGTGAACTGATAAAATTACAAATTCTGTGCTGCCTTTATATTGTTATTTTTTTTAAGAATACCGCGTCAAGGTGTTATTGCACTAATATCAACGTACCGGTTACTACAGTATGTTATAATTATGTAAAAAATGTGCTTTACATTTTTAATCGTTTACAACACCGTAAACCGGGAGACAGCAGATTGTTACCGAGTAAAAGCAATGAATCCTTGTCATTGGGCTCTAAAGCAATGAAACCATAACCAGTTTATTGTCCATTATTCATTTGTGACATTTTTTTTTTATGTTTTACAGGCTCACGCTTTGCCTCGATCTCACCTGATGGTAAGTGTAGATGAGGCCGACGATGAATCGCGCTTACCCGCTAGGTGCCTGTTCACTCTCCTCTTGAACACTCCTAAGTTATAGGAGGATGGGAAGACAGACGCCGGAAGCAGATTCCACTCCTTCGCGGTGTGCAATAAATGTAAAATAAATAAATGTAAAACATACAGTTATAAACAACGCAGTAATTAAATCCACCGATTTGGGGCCAATTAACATTAACATTCAATGGTACAAGATAAAAAAAATTCAAAGATCTACGAGTGGAACAATTACTAAACTAGCATTATGGTTCACTACTTTAATAATCAGGTATCAAACAACATAATAGTAAATAATGTAGACGTGTTACAACTTGTTACAGATAGGACATAATATACGGAACTGATTGCCACTCTTCAGCTACTGAAGTATCACAAGAGTGTTAATTTTATAATGAAACAATAAAGCGATATATAAATGTATCATTCACATATGGTTAAGCTAAAGGAACTTACTTAAGAACGCAATACCAATTCTAATACAGTACACATATTTGGTAGATAAATTTTATTCACAGCTATTTGTCACCTCATAAACTCGAACAAGTTTTTGATGCATTCATTTGATAAGACTTAGGTTTATTGTAAAGAGGAAATATGGATACAGTAAAAATAGATAAAATATCATATTCTTAAAATATAACAGTCACTTCTAAAATTTTTACCAGTGAATTTAATGCAGTTTTAAAGTACAAATCAAACTTACGTCTTATTTTGAATGAAACAGACGAACTAAAAATACTTTTTAGACATAATCTCCTTTCAAAATCATTTATGTAACATAGGAACATTACGGACATTAAAAACAAAAGTTTGGTTATTATAATAGCACATTTAAATGTTGTTACTCCTTTCACATTTACGTTGCTTCAGTGTCCAATTAAAAGAGTGAATTTCGAATATTAAGAAATTGTCACATACTTTAGTTTTATCGCAATAACATTACCTTGATCTCATATATTCTTAAAGGAACAAAGAATATAAAAATGCATGCTGATTGTAAGTTTATCACTACCTACTTACTTACAATACTGATAGCAGCTTCTTTAACAAATCAAAGCGAGATGATCTGCAAGGTAATATATAATACATGACTAAAATGTATAAATTAGATTTAAGTCAAAAAAGCAACATATTTTATAATTATGTCCATAGTTAAGTGTCCTGTGTGAAATGAATAAATTCCTCCGCTTAAATGTGTCAATGAAAATTATGAAATGTATATTTGTGTGACGAACTATTTCTTTTTTAGTTCTTATCTATAATATAAAAATGAATCGCTGAATGTGTTGCTAAGCGCAAATCTCGAGAACAGCTGAACCGATTTCGCTAATTCTTTTTTTACAATATACCTTAAAGTACGAGGATGGATCTTACGGAGAGAAAAATTAAAAAAAATAACCTGGAAAAGTCTTATAAACGACACTTTTCTATACTCCCATACAAATGATTCGTAATAATACTTAAAAGTCAATTTGAACTTTAATACCATACCATAAAGTTTAAGTGTTAGTGGAGAGGTTCCGGGAAGGAAAAACAATTGAGTGACGTTAGTATCGTATAAATATGAATGTCAATATTTATACGATGATCCCGAATAGTAGAATAAGTATTAAAAAAAAAAATTAAAGGATCCACTGTTAGGCGGTACGAAGTTCCCTGGGGTCAGTTAGCTACTTTATAAATTTACTATATAGTAACTAAATTATATTGCAGGTAGTGTTTGTAGTAGCACTAATAAGCGCGATATCTGCTCAGCACGCTACATCTTAAGAGCATCACCATAAACACGAAGGGCACGCTGAGCTCGTGCACGACGGCCACAAACATTACGATTACTACGTAAGTATAAATGTTATGAAATAAATAATGTTTCAAAGGTTTCATGACCAATATAAGCTGTAGAATGCTATATATATTATAGCAAATCTATATAGATATTCCATTCTATATAAATGCTATAGATAGATAGAGATTATGTAAATAGATGTTTAGCGTAATTTTCTTCTATCTCTATTACACGCACTGTGCTTAAGAGCTACAGTATCATGGAATAGACATTAATATAATAGTTCGAAAAAGAAATGAATTGTCTAAAAATCATAAATATTTATGTTAATTTATAGAGTTATCCCAAATATGAGTTCGAGTACAAGGTCGACGATCCGCACACCCACGACCACAAGATCCAGCACGAGAAACGCAACGGTCACCACGTAGAAAACGTCTACTCAGTACACACAAAGCACAAGCACGGAAAGTGAGTATTTTTTTAAATTCTATATCATATTAGTTTTGGTTACGTACATTCTTGTCTCAATACCAATGGTTTGAGGAAATAAGCGACGTTCCTTGAAAAAAAGACGTTCTTAAATTACTATTTAAAGTTCATTGATATCATTATTATGAATGAGTTTGTTCAATAAGTCTTATGTTTATTATAGTACTAGCGGCTCGCTCCGGCTTCGCACGGGTATAAAATATATAGCCTATGTCATTCACTGAAAAAATGTTTTTTATTTTCGAACTGACTACACTGTTAACCCGGGAAGACCTCTACAGTTTCACGGGAATACTTTGAAAAAAAAATGATTAAAATCGATCCCGTAGTTTTGATTTATTCATTACTGCCCGTGGCCCGCACCGGTTAAATTTGGAGTAACCTCAAAAATAATAGTATTTCTCCACTATTTAAAGGATGTTATTATACATATAAACCTTCCTCTTCAACCACTCTATCTAGTGAAATGTGATATGATGAAGTGAGTAGTTTTAAACATTTAAGCATATATAGGGACAGAGAAAGTGACTTTGTTTTATACTATGTAGTGAAGACAAAGTGCCGGCCGTACCTGTTGATAATCACATTGTAATTTAAAAACAACGGGGACCACAAAAAAATCTACAGTATAATATAAATATACATTTAGAATCTACACTGTCTGAATCTGAAACGTGACAAATTAAAAGAATCACTGTCTTTAAAAATTATCACCTTGTGTATTGTGATCGCGACGCAGTGCGGTACAGATCTAATGCATACCACATCGTTTTTAGGTATATATCCATATATAATGGTGGAACGCGAAACGTAATACGTCTTTACTTGCTAATATGTTAGCTGTTCTTCATAGTTTAGGTAATGGTCGCGATCCAAGCGGACATAATTACTATATCCTATTGCTTTGTTTCATTCTTATATATATAAACTAATTTATTTACATTAATAAGCTTTTTTATATTTTTCAGTTCGTACGCATCAGTGAAGCGTTACGTCGATCACGTCGTCCCCGTTGAAATACACCACCATCATTAATCAACTTGACTGTATAATTTATATTTATTTATGTTTAAGTAAATTAATAAATCGTTTTAAAAAAAAAGAACGATAACATTCATGTGTGATACGAATAATCCCTTAGTAATAATAAAAAATGAACTAATAAACACAATGATAGAGGTATGTCGTTATGCGGACATAAAACTTAGTCCATAACTAAAAAATATCATTATATCTTTTAAATAATTATATCTAATATTATGAATTTCAAAGTAGGGGTGTTTGTTACGCTTTGACATCTTCTTCTTCTTTATTTTTTTGGCTCCGTCACGATTTGTGCACTATTTAGCGTCAAGTAACAAGATTTTGCCAAGAAAATGTCTTGCGATAATTAGAATGTTCTAACAAGATGGTGGTTTCCTTGTTAGAACTTTCCATGGAGTTTTGGTGGCATCTCAGAATGCATGCTCCGTGGTATTATTTCCCATCCACTTCACTTGTGCATAATAACCGATCTATATTACGTAAAACACCACCAATATTACAAAATATAGTCTAATAACACAAGATTATGAATAAAATATAAAAACCACTACATGACAGACTAAGATCCCGCCAAAAACTTCCCTTTGACATCTTAGTTACTCAAAGGATCATCATGAAATATTGGATTGTAGGAAGTACAGAAAAAGACATAGGCTGTCCAATAAAAGTACTGTTTCCAAGGAAAAGGACAAATCTACATTAAAGCAAGCGAAACCGCTGGCAAAAGCTCGGGTGTGTGCCTAAGGCACTCCCCTTCTTCTTCTTTATTTTTTGGCTCCGTCACGGTTTGTGCACTAGCCAGCGTCAAGTAACAAGATTTTGCCAAGAAAATGTCTTGCGATAATTAGAATGTTCTAACAAGATGGTGGTTTCCTTGTTAGAACTTTCCATGGAGTTTTGGTGGCATCTCAGAATGCATGCTCCGTGGTATTATTTCCCATCCACTTCACTTGTGCATAATAACCGAACTATATTACGTAAAACACCACCAATATTACAAAATATAGTCTAATAACACAAGATTATGAATAAAATATAAAAGCCACTACATAACAAACCAAGATCCCGCCAAAAACTCCAGCACTCCCCTTAGTAGTCCGGTGAAACTGTAGAGGTCTTTCCAGGTCGACAGTGTAGTCAGGTCGAAAAAAAAAGCTGGCCAAAGCTAGTTTATCATAAAGTTATTAAAGTTTTGCATAAAAATAATATCGGGTGCAATCATTAACTGTTTTGCATTATACAAAATGTAGTTTAATAAAACATCTCAAAATCATAACGAATAATTTTAAGAAATGTAATTATCTGGTAACGCTGATTCCAAAAATTAACGAACTACGAGCTTAGTACGTGATGCAGAAATGATTATACCTTGTCAAATTCAGACTGATACTTTTGAAAGCTCATGCCTATGAAGTGTTGTTTTTTTTTCTGTGACAGGTATTACATATAATGTCGTTCTTCATTATTTGATACCGGCCGCTATGGTAGTGCAGGCCACCCATATTCAACAGCCACAGACTATATTTTATTGTTCGATAATATTAAAGCTATTTGCAATTTTTTATCATGTAATTATTTGTAAAAAATCATTACTTACATACCTAAATATATATATTTTTTAAATTATCATCTAGTATTGCTGGCACTGGCATCTGCTTGAGGATCCTTTAACATTTAAATACGGCTGAGTTTTAATAGAAGCGGAAGGTATTTAACAGTAATTTCGTAATATTAAAAATAACGGTCAAGTGTGAATCGTAATTTGTAATAAAAGTTTTAGGAACAAATTTTATGAAATATTGAATCTTAACATCAATATCAACTGACAACCAGTTAGAGGTATTGTGAGAGAAATGTAAATATCATGAATATGGCTAATCGTAAAATAAAAAAGCAAATTCACTACAGAAATACCTGTTTAACTTAAAAAAAAAAACAAAAATTAAATGCAATTATCGATTCCAAATATTATGAGAAATAATAGTCGACAATCAAAAGATACATTTTTGATTAATCATTACCGCATCTCTATTATGGGCTGTAAAAATTATCGTCTTAAATTTGACAAAATATAAGGAAAATATCGTTAGCGTGACAAAATTATCATTATTATTGTAATTACTATGTTTTCGATCCTGATGGAATGTCCAACGTAATGAAACAATGGCGGTTATTGCGAGACTGATTTATTAGAGTTGATAGGGTGCGAACCAAAAATAAAATAATTACATCTACCTTGTGATCATACATTACATTCCTCTCCTTGAAAACTTACTAGAGAGGAAAAAAGAGAAGAAATGCAATTAACACAAAAAAAAGCTATCGTAATAAATGAACAACAAAAAAAAAACAAAATGTATGATACAATGATTACAAATATTCATACCTTTGCACAGCATTAATAATTTAGTAACAATATCACTAATTTTAGTAAAACAAGTTTGAAATTTTTTATTTAATTCTGAATAACTTAAATTTAAAAAAAAAATTCTACAAACTATTTATAGCTATCTTGGTTTACTTAGCACTCCATAAAAATAACATGTTACCTGTTACAATTTAACTATAACAAAAAAAATTTTGCCGATATATTATATACCTAAATCACCTACGTGTGTTCTATGAATATATAACGCATGTTACAATGTATAGCTACATTGGTGAATGTACAGAACATTAAATGTATACCTTTTGCATTATGGTTGATCCCATTTCAATCCTATTTCACTTAGACTCACAGATTGATATATATTTAGGAACATCAAACCTCGAAAATAATTCTAGGAGTTTCATATCTATTAACGCCGTCGACGTTTTATTTTTGTAAGGGAAAACCTCGATCCACTTCCAGTGATGTGTATGCGAATGTCAAGGAAATAACAAAATCTAGATTTAGCCTTACCCACGGATGGTCTGCCAAAAATATGGTGCCGACAAAATGCGTCTTCTACAATAGGCGATACCTGACCGAACACACTATTTGATATCAAAATCGCTACATGGCCATCACACCACACACACTTATTTCATTTGGACTATGCCTATGTGGCCAGCGTTAATTTTTCTAAGATTTGTTTACATAAACTAGCTGGTGTAACCACACGGTAGCCCTACACAATATCTCTATGCTCTAGAAAAGTCAATAAATTACATTTACTTATTATTAAGCAATAAATACACTGTTTTTCGTTCTCGCATATCGTTGTTATTCCTAATATATGAAATATATTTGACATAATATAGATCTTTAGTGGTTTCTTTCAAAACATCTGCTTGCGTCGGAGGAATATTAACCTGCATATAATGTATGTAAGAAGCTTCCACATACTCTTGGTTCTTAATCGGTTGTATTAACTGGGACTCGAAATAAAAACTCCATATTATCATTTTTACCAATAATTACAAACACGATATTATTTAAATAATTTATAATTTAGTCAATATCTAGTAGAGAATATAAACAAAAAAACTAAAGTAAATAATCAACCGCATAAAAGTTTACTGATGCAATAACTAATCACCAGACTTTTTATATATCTACATTTTAATATCCTCTATATTCCTTCAACTTTTGTCAACGTGTGTGAAGCACAATAAATAGTACTCTCAAAAATTATCGTTATAAGAATATGCCCAACAACAGTACGTCTTCCAGAAGAAGATCCCGGTCACAGTGTACTAATGCCGGTCCCCCCAGAAACTTATTTTTAATAATTTTAAAAACATTTTTACTATTATATGACCCCTGCCAAAGCGTACTTAAAAAAAAAAAACAATTTATACAATGGATGTAAAATCGTACATAAATTACATAAGAATCGAGCTTAATAATTAATTAATCCTAGTGCCACTCTTAGTTGTCTCACAATTGTGAGTTAAACAAATATATGATCACTGTTATTTTATGTTGATTAGTGTGTAATTCAGACACTTTATTCTACAACCTAAATAACCTCAATTTTTAAGAAATCTCGTTTTATATATTTACATTGTAAGCCCACTTTCTGTATTGTACATAAAACCATTTTTTATTAAATTTTAAACATGTTCAAGTCTATTTTTTTTTTATTGTCTGTACTTCATACAAATGTCATTGATAAGGCAAACAATAGGTACCGTTAATATTTCTCCTACAATCCTTTGAAAGTTTTCAGGCAAACATTTTATGCCAAATGATACCCTGTGACATACATCTGTTCTCACGTGAGTAGTGATCGCCGTGAGAGGTTGCGAACTAACATCTAAAATAAGTTGTCTAATTTCGCAAAATATTCATCACCTCCAATAGACGCGCAAATCATCGATCAATGCGCGGTGAATTATAACTATAATCTATTGACTGCTCATTGATCGGTATAATAGGAGTACTATAATCGTATATCTCCACTTTATATTATCCTTCAGGCTACAACAGTTATAATTAACATTCGATTGAAATTCATAACAGCAGTAATACACAATCTTTGTAAAATATATGTTGCTCATTCTCTTTTAAATATAATTAATTTTAGTGTTACGAGTTCCTAAACCATATTTAAATAATTGCGGATGATTATTCTTAAAATTTAAATCAATTAATCAGTTGCACAATTAATTATATATTAATACTCTGTCTGACAGACTATTTTTTTTTTCTATTTTTTTTTTCTAACTATGGTCTATATATAGTATAACTATAGTCCTATAGGACGTATTGATTTTAAAAATAAAGGAATAAATGTTGATTTTCGATATATTGAATAAATAAAAATTAAATATTGATTATACACATTGATATTAGAGTTATCGATATATCGTTTATATCGATATATTAAGTGTAGACACAAAAATATCGATACCGCTAATATGTAGTGCCGTAATCTTTACGAAGATTTTCTATGAAAGTTTTGAAATATTTGGATATCGAGTATAACATGATAAGCGTACAGCAATGAAACAAATTTGTATATATAACAATTTAATACATAAAATTAATAGAATTCAAATATATATCACTTAGGTTTATTAATGATGGTGGTGGTGTATTTCAACGGGGACGACGTGATCGACGTAGCGCTTTACTGATGCGTACGAACTGAAACAGGAGTGATGTTGTTTATAAATTTCTATACGAGCTTATTACTAATACACCTTCTTTACGTTACTTAGCAAATTAACATTGACAAACGCGTCATGATTTAAAGATATGGGATACATCTTTAACAAATCTCGGAAATTATTGTAACAAAGTATAATATGGAACCCATATTGATTAATTCATGCCTAATAATATTTATATACATACATTATATAGTATTAATAGTATAAAGAAATCCTTACTCTCCGTGCTTGTGCTTGGTGTGAACTGAGTAGACATTTTCTACATGATGACCGTCGCGTTTCTCGTGCTGGATCTTGTGATCATGGGTGTGCGGATCATCGACTTTGTACTCGAACTCATATTTAGGGTGACTCTGTTAAAAGTATTCTTTATTGAATAAGACAATTCCTTCATCATACAGACAGACAAAGAAATAATATAATATATATGTGTAGAATTTTTATTACAACATAATATTCCTAATAATAACATAATTTCACAATAACTTTGAATCTAGCAATTTTGTTAAACAATAATGGTGATTTTATCATATCATTGACTTCTTATAGTGTCATATTATGAATGTAATACACGTAAAACTGACTAGAGTTTAATACATCTGTATTTTTGTGATATTGTTGCATATCGCTCAAAAGAGTAAGCTTAATTAATAACAGGTATATTTAACTTACATAATAGTCGTAGTGCTTGTGACCGTCGTGTACAAGCTGAGCGTGTCCTTCGTGTTTGTGGAGGTGCTGTGATGACGTAGCATGTTGAGCAGATACTGCGCCTGCCAGTGCTACTAGAAATACAATCTGTAACATCAATTCAGTAATTTACTTACTATAATGAAGCAGGAATATAAAAAAAATGCTTATAATAATAACCTATGTTTTTTTTACAGGTTCTTTATAAATGTAAAATAATAAAAATGTAATATGGATATTTATCTTTTCGTATCATATAAATATAGTCTTAAAGTATAGTATTATGATGTTATTATTATTATTATTTATGTTTAATATTATATAAAAATTGCATTGCGTTAGCATGGTGGTAGGGCTTTTTCTAAGTCCGTCTGGCTAGCTACCACCCTAAGGTTGAAAATCTGTCGCCAAGCACCTGTTGGTGTGTTTCGACAGCTGCACTAGAGAGCCCGTTTCCCTTTAGGTTAAGCGTGACTTACCATCTTAGACCACATCATCATTTAATATCAAATGAGATTGTGGTCAAAACGTTTACCTATAAAGTATAAAAAAATAAAAAATAAAAATAAAAATTGGCTAATTCATATGCTAGTAAACAAAGGTAACTAAATCAATATGTCTCTACCTTGCAGATCATTATGGTTTGGATAATTAAAAACTCAACTTACAGTACTGAACTGATACCATTATAATTACTGTAGGGTTTTTATACTGTTTGTTTCTTAAAGAACATTCAGTTTCAAGGTGATACCGCAATCAAGTTACCATACAACTTTATATGAAAATTACGTAAAAATCTCGGTTTAATTTTTTGAAATAATTGCAGCATACTGAATTCATGAAAAAATTGGTAAATAATTAATCAACTAAAGATAAATAATTTATCAAAACGGGCTTTGAAAAATTTAAAAGATTTCTTCGTAGGTTGTATGCTAACTAAGGTGTTCAAGCGTCCATAACTTAGTCCAAAAATTAGATCTCGCTTTATTATGCGAACATATTTTTATTTTTCAAATTGACTACACAGATGACGTGGCAAGGACTGCACAGTTTCACCGGACTATAATTTTATGCGAACAGAACACTTAAAGACAACGTACACAATAAACTTGCATAAATGTATAAGAAATGAATTAACCAGTAATAGCTATGCGGTTCAAAGTGGAACATCATATTGTATTCCTAATGCGTCCTGTAAACTTGCATTAGGTAGCAAGTGTCAAGCATTGCATTTTGCTAACCACTTGCCCAAAACTCGGACGGTGAATCCATGGAATACTAAGGAACATATATCTGTAAAAAAGTCAATTTTGTCACTTTATACGTAAGAAATACACTGACATCTACTGATCCTCAATAAAGTTACAGTTTTAATTTGACGTAACTCAAAGACAATATATATGTATGTAGGTGTATTTATGTGAATACAACACATACGATATGTGTGTCATGTCAAAATAAGACTATGTATTTACTGACTCCGCTTCGGAAAAATCTCTACAAAGATGATACTAAGGAACATTATTATAGGATATTTTATTTTAATTAAATTGTACAAAGTCGCGGATCGTTCCTAGTTAATTATATAAGGAAACTGGAGAACCCTTCTAGGTCAACATATCGATGTTTTTCATAATGTTTAACTGGGTATAGTTAAAATACCTCTTTAAATATGCTATTTCAAAATATACAAAACAAATATATACGAAATTATTATCGCATACTCTTTTTTCGGTAATTCTATACCACGTCTTGATTGACCAATTCTTTTATTTAACTACAAGGTTATAGGAAAGTGCAAGTAACCCGTGTACTAAATTTTAGGGAACGCATTGCAACACCCACACATAAAAAGATATTTGTAATAAATGTCTTTATATTAAATGAATAAGAGTATAAATAATCTATTTGTTCTGTAATCTTAAAAATTTTGTTCTTTATAGGATTCTCCAATCTGTTTTGATTATTTACACTTTGGCATAGATCGTACGGCTTAACATGTTGTCTATATATTTGATTTTTTTATCATTTCATTTGATAACCTACCACTTGTATCACTAACTCTGGAGAATTGTTATAAGAAATCTATTCATCTTCATCATAGGCATCTCTCTTCAACTTACTGCAAGGCATGAGATTCTCCTTAATTTTACGCAATTTTTTCCTACTCTGTACTACCTACCTACTTACCTTTTGCGACTTCCTAGCTTTTTTCATCAAGACTTGTGATATCGTTGATAGATCTAGCTGTCAATCATGTAGAGTTTGTATGAATTTCGGTCGGAAACTTAATCCACCTTCTATGATCATATAGTAGAACTTCGCTGACATAGAAACTCACCCTCCGCCATAGAATTATGAAACGGCTTACACTTTAATAGAAGCTGTACAAGCGTCGTGCCTACCTTACCACTCATACATGATTTTTTCATATATGTCCTTTCCGACTCCCGTACCTATGTTTAGTCAGTACGCGCGTCTCGGTCAGTATTGGTCTCCGTAAAAATAATACTTTTATGTAGTAAAAATATCTAATTGGGCAATGAAACTAGCAAAAATTATTATAGAAAGAAAACCCTAAAATCTAGTAGGACCTCTTTTCATGTATCAGTGTTGACTGATTTATATTCTATGTAGAATAAATCATTAATATCAACACCTACATGTAAAAGAATGTAAAGTTTTAATAATAATAGTAATGTTTCAATTTAGTAGTCATATATATCTGTGGCAACTCGATCGCCCCGATTTTATTTATTTGTCGGTAAGAAAATGAATGACATTTAAGAGACGTCAAATTCTAGAGTTTAGGGTTTAGGATTATCAAGCGAAAATATTGCATTACTTGGGTCTCTAAAAGAAAGTATGTATGTAATAACTGGTGATTTACTGTGGCTTTGCACGCGTGTTCTATATAGTAATTATTTTTGACGAATCATGTATAGAAAATAATAAATGACTAACGGAAAAATGACGGATTTTTATACAAACTTTCATCTTCTTCTTCATTATCCTAGAGGTTTAATTTCCAAAATCGTTCCTTAGCGCCCACCTACTTACTATTTTATCGTTTTAATATTTCTTCGTTTATATTTAATTATAAATACAAAAGTTTCAACAAAAAGTTCTGTTGCTGCTAATTTATTTCTAGTTCTTTGGTCTCGAAAATACAAGAATATTTTTTATTTATTATAAATTACTAAATAATCCTGACAAGATACGAAATTACGAATTAATACATTTACGTTATTAATTTTTTTGACACAACAAAATCATTTAGAAAAATTAGAACAATTTAAAATGCCATTTTCTGTTTTTATTATATTTTTAAGGCTTCTATATATTCAAATAATTTGACTATCTGTGAGAATCCTATCATAATAATGGAATAGTAGTTATATTCAGTGAACATTATAATGATTTTCACTGATTTCAATTTCTAAACACGAGGAATCACGAGAAATTCGTATCAAACATAAAAACTAAAAAAAACAATAAATAAGTTCCAGAAAAGCCTCAAATACCATAAATAATAACAAATTTTTCCTTTTTTAATACAATTATGGAACTATTTGTTAAGGAATATTGAGTCAATTCAATTAAATATTTTCTAAATTGGAGAAAGCTTGAATACAGAAAGATTAAGCTTTAATTCAAAAGTAGTACATCAAATTTTTTCAAAACGTCTATTTTTTATTGTAATTTTGTGTTATTAATTTGCTTACATTAATAAATTGTTTATATTATCTCATTTAATTTATTAAAATGTGAGGAAGAAATCATTAGGAAAAAGAACTGCAGTGTAACCAAATTAAAATTATATCCACAGATTATAATTTTCTCAACTGTCATCATCTACTGGCACGATTTTTTCTAAAAAAAAAGATAATAAATCGAATTTCGATATACTAAATAAAGTATATTGATTGTACACATATATATTGAACTATTTGATACTGATAGTTTTAGTTTATATATATTAATGGTAAACAAGGATATTTTATTAACATCAATTTATAATGTTCATCGGTTGTCTGTGGCGTTATATTGGTAGATTAAACATAAACATGATAAGTGTATCGAAGTTAAAAGTTTTATTTTCTATATATAACAATTTATTACATAAAACTAGGAATAGTTCAAGCACATAACTTAGAGTTATTAATGATGGTAGTGGTGTATTTCAACGGGGACGACGTGATCTACGTAGCGCTTCACTGATGCGTACGAACTGTAACAGGAGAAATATTATTTATACATTGAGAAATTAATTTAATGAGTGAAATACAGTACTGGTATGTAAATTCATTTGTATAGTTAAAATGTAAAGTAAATTCTTACTCTCCGTGCTTGTGCTTCGTGTGTACTGAGTAGACATTTTCTACATGATGACTGTCGCGTTTCTCGTGCTGGATCTTGTGGTCGTGGGTATGTGGGTCATCGACTTTGTACTCGAATTCATATTTAGGGTGACTCTGTTAAAAGTATTCTTTATTGAATAAGAAAATTCCTTCATCATACAAACGAATCACAACATATTTGTAGTAGACAATTTTTGATAACATTTATATGTCTATACAAGGATCGAATTATATAATTTAAAAATAATTGTGAAACATTAAGGATAAAGATATTTTGGAACGATTTCTTAGGAAATCACTGTGATTAGTTAGGCACATCGGTTTTTATGGGATAAAAAATAGTTATTTTAAATGTTTATTTGGACAGTATGTACGACTAACTCAAGTATAATTCATCTCTATTTTTGTAATACTGTTGTTGCATGTTGGTCAAATGATTGACACTTGATTATTAGTAGGAATATTTAACTTACGTAGTAGTCGTAATGCTTGTGGCCGTCATGTACGAGCTGAGCGTGGCCTTCGTGTTTATGGAGATGTTGTGAAGATGTAGCATGTTGGGCAGTAACTGCGCTTATTAGCGCTACGAGGAACACAACCTGTAACATTATTGCAATTATATAACTATTACAATAAAGCACATTTTAATATCGGTTTTTAATAAATTTAAATTAACAGAAACATTTCATATGATACAATAGGTTAGCATATTATGAATTTAATTTCTATAAACTTATCGTATAATATCAACTTAGAATTAACGCGGGACGTTAAACTGCTATTATTAATTACATTTATTATTATTATTACAAATAAATTGTCTACTTCGTATGCAAGTAAAAAAAAAACTAAATTAATCTATCACTACCTTGTAGACCATTTTGTATTGGCTAATAAAAGGCTCAGTGTACAGTAATGAACTGATATCCTTATAATTACTGTAGGGCTTTTATATGCTTTATTTCTTAAAGTACATTCATATTCAAGGTGATACTGCAATCAAGTTACCATACAACTGTATATGAAAATTACGTAAAATTCTCGATTTACTTTTTGAAACTATTACAACATACTGAATCCCTGATAACATTATAAGAAATAACGGTAAATAATTTACGATAATAGGTCTCGTAGATTGATAAAAAAAAATAGTTCATAGATCTATACTAATAAATGAGTTCAAACGTGTATTACTGGTATATTTCACTGTACCGTTAAAATCGACCCATAGATGACATTATAAGATTAAATAAATATTTAGATATTAGAAACGAATTAACCAGTTATAGCTATGTAGTCCAAAGAGACACAAAAGCCCCTACATAATCTACTAAAAGAGTTCGAAGATCTAAAATCATCCAGCAGCTTTTTCTTGAAAAGAATATCCACCAACTAACAATTATAATAATATCAATTCTAATAGTAAATAAAATTCTATCATTAACATATGTCTTCGCTCTGGACACATTCCAACGAATAGGTATTTACACCTAATAAAAAAAAGGTCTTCACCGAACTGCGTGGTGTGCGGTGTGGTTGAGGATGTGTATCACGTTTTGATGGAATGTATTAAATATGAAAATGGTAGAAAAAATTTCAAGATTATTCGATCCTTGGATATAAGTATTTGTAATTCGATCTTGGCAGACCCTCTGTCCCAGAATACGAAAATATTGTATGCACAATCGCAAGGTTTGCTTTTAAGATTTGATAGTGTATTGTATTGTGGAACTGAATATGTCTGTAATGTTGTTACGGGGCGCCATAATCGCAATGGACAAAGCCCATATTAAAGAGGCAAAAAAATCATTAACATTAAGAACTTAGAATATCTGTTCTTTATTATTTTTTTTACATTAAATATTACATTTTATATAGGCTGCATAAGCATCTCATAGATAATTAATAATCAGGGAGACTGTAGAGGTCTTGCGAGGTCAACAGTATAGTCAGTTTGAAAAAAAAAGAATATTATTATTATTTTGTGTGATATTTAAACCTCGATTATTTTTATTGAATAAATTGCGAATTGTAGCTGTGTAACTTCAAAATGTCTAAGAGTATAAGTTAGTAATCCTGAGAGCTGAGACGGAATGCCTGGTAAGTTAGTACGTTTTGTCAATCATATTCTTCATATTAGAATTTAGATATCAGCAACGTGGATATTACTGGTTTACGACAGAAAAAAGTATTTTAGCGGTAAACCTACGCCCGAAATTTGCACAGGTTCAACTACTCTTAAATATTATGATCGCTAATTCGTAAATAAAAAAGTTATAAACCAGGATCCACAGCACAATATATACTATCGGCAAGGATAAATAAAAAATACTGAAATATATTCTTTGGTTGGTTGGTATCGACTAAACGATTGTTACCACACAGAAAATTAAAAACTCTTTCTATTCGTCAGTGAAATTTCTGTCAAAATCGGTCCAGCCGTTTCGGAGATTACCCGGAACAAACCGACAAGCAGACAGACAAAAATTTTAAAAATTGTATTTTTGTTATCATTATCGTGTATACGTTCATATCCAGTCAGTAAAAACTCGTTATTTTGATATTACATACAGACACTTCATTTTTATTATATGTATAGATGAGTAAATCGATGATAAGAACGATCTAAAATGTTAGAAGTCATTTATTTGAGATAAAAAATGTAATGTAAAATAATATTTTTTGCTATAACACCAACAAATACACAGTAGTGACTTTGGTGGGATCAGATATATGGCTGTGTAAGAAAGAGCACAACAATATTACCAGCGTAAACTTATTGCTTTAAAATCATAAATTCAGGTTACGTACTGCTCTATATATTTACACGTAAGAAGATTTTGATATTAGAAATTGTTGCACTTCTGTTGTAGTTTCAATTTTACTATATATAACATATATGTATGTATTGACGTGTGATAATTAACTAGACACTCGCTGACTCGTAGATGCTTTTTTTGTCCTTTCCTACGACGACATCTATCGGATTCCAGCAGTCATCGCTGTGTATTGGTGGCATTGGAGTAAACTATTCTTGAACAATATTTTACCTCGTGTCATAAAATTGTTGTAATGCAGTCACTTGATATGTATATTGATTTGTTTTCTATAATTATATGTTAACGGTTTAGTTAAATATTATTTAATCTTTCTAAAGTTTAAATTTAGCAATATTATCAACCCAGTTACAGAAGCTTAAACAAATTCTGTATAAAGCGTGACTTTTCCGTAAGGAGTCGACTACACAATTTAGCTACACGGCATGATACTTTGCTAACATAGGAATTCATAGTGCGGCATTTCTTGCGCATGTTCAGGTCTCGTGGGGCTTCCAACATGTCTTCAACCGTGTGGATACGAATACGTATAATTACAATCTTAAAAGTGATACAGTTTAGTAGTAATATAGCCCACTTAGTATATAGGAATTCATACTTCGGTCCTTCTCGTTGGGGGTCTAAGCAAACAGTTCTCGATACCAACGTGTATATGCACATCGTCAAACATGATACATTTGTTTACCTCCTAAGCCACACAAGTATGAAGTTATGCTATGGAATGGTGAAAGCAATACATAGATATACAATCTCAGCAATTCCGGGTAATTTGCTGTTAGTTTTTGAAGAGTTTTATTCTCTAACTTTGAAGAACTTCAGATCCTAATGTATTTTATAATAAATCATTCCTCGAACAGAGCATTAAATAAGCAAAACCCCATCCCATAATGGATCAGCGCTTTCACATATTGAATACATGCGGATCGAATACAGAAGCTCCTTTTTTGAAGTCGGTTAAAAATGTTTTTAGTTCTCTGTCTTCGAATATTCCTAACATATTTATTTCCTTATGACGAATTGCTAATTGATCTTAAGAAGCTGCAAAGCTTATTTCCATGCATACAAATATTGGTAAGAATGTACAATTATTCAAATTTTACAGGCCTAAAGATTTATATTACGCTTAGTAGTTTTTATCTATAGTTTACGGTATGGTGTTCTCGACGCTTTGAATAAGCGCTTACAAATAATACACATTAAATATTGAGTATAACAATTTATTACATAAAATTAATAGTAATTTGATAGTGTAATTTACATTTTTAATGATGATGGTGATGGATTTCAACGGGGACAACGTGATCGACGTAGCGCTTCACCGATGCGTATGAACTGAAACAGGAGAAATATTGTTTATACATTGAGAAATTAATTTACTGAGTGATATACGATACCGATCTATGGATATATTTTGATAGATATTTTAAATAAATTCTTACTCTCCGTGCTTGTGTTTCGTGTGTACTGAGTAGACATTTTCTACGTGGTGACCGTCGCGTTTCTCGTGCTGGATCTTGTGGTCGTGGGTGTGCGGGTCATCGACCTTGTACTCGAACTCATATTTGGGATGACTCTGTAAAAAATATTCTTTATATAATAGATAATTATTTCATCACACAAACAAATAATGAAATATTGTTTGAGAAATATATTAACCAAGTATATATGATACCGAGAAATGTGAACATATTTTTAGATCTTTTTAATAAATATCGTTTCTAAAAGAAACGCATAATATAATTAGACAATACTTTTAAGGCATTAGATACAAAGACATTTTTTGTGAAACCGTTGTAAATATTTAGTACCGTCGCCTTTTACGCCATCATGGAAAAGATATTTTAATTATTCGTATGAAGAGTATGTACAAGTAATTCAAAATTAATTAATATCTATTTTTATAATATTAATGGACATTGATGCATGAAAATTATCAGTAGGAACATTTAACTTACATAGTAATCGTAGTGTTTGTGGCCGTCGTGTACGAGCTGAGCGTGCCCTTCGTGTTTGTGGAGGTGCTGTGAAGACATAGCATGCTGAGCGGATACTGCGCTCGCCAGCGCTCCTAAAAACACGACCTGCAATATTATTTCAATCACTTATTTACTGCAATAATGTTGGAAAATTTAAAAATAAGCTAGTAAATGACAATACCGGTACAATTTTATACCGATTCTTCATGACTTAAAATTATACAAATGATTAGATATATTACAATAAGCTATCATATTATAAATTTAACATTTGTTATAGTATCGTATAAAATAAACATATTTAATGTATGAAGTTATGTTCTTTTTATCATAACTACACGATTACAATTTCAAACTAGACAATTCTAGTACTAATACATAGGTTAAAAAAAATTAATAAACCCATTTTATCAATACCTTGAAGAACATTCTGTTTTTATCAATTAAAGGAGTCAGAGTGAAGTAATGAACTGATATCTTTATAATTACCGTAGAGCTTTTATATTGTGTATCTTTTGAAAATATGCATTTTCAAGGCAATATCGCAATCAAGTTACCACACGATATGTAAAAATTATGTAAAAATTGTGGTTTACTTTTTTAAACGATTACTACATTAAGAACTCAAGTAAATACGGTAAAGTAAACAATTATAGATAACGATTTTTTTTAATATTAAAAAGAAAATGCTTACTAGATCTATCCTAAATAGTTACAGCATTTTTTCCTTCTCTATGTTAGTCTTATCTAGGTTTTACCGACAAGATTTGTGATATGATGGACCGAGCTAGCCATAATTCTTTCTTTTTTTTAACGTTATAGGTTAGCGTTTGACCACAATCTCATCTGATGTTAAATGATAATGTGGTCTAATATGGTAGTTACGCTAAACCTAGACGGAGACTGGCTCTCAAGTGCAGCTGCCGGAACACACCAACAGGTGCTTGGCGACAGATTTTCTACTTGAGAGTGGTAGCTAGCTAGACGGACTTAGAAAAGACCCTACCACCATGCAAACAATTCATAAACTTCGCTCGCTTTCTGACAGCCACTAGTCGGTCATGTACCTCCTCCACGCACCATTACCACATCTAGCCAAAAATTATCGACCTGCCCAACGCCATTTCATTTAAGTTATACACTACAATATATAAATGCGTCTATTTATTTTAAAATAGCTGCAGACGCAAAATACATTAATACAACGTGAAACGTTTGTGGAGTGTTAGTTTTACAGTAAGAGTCCGTTTTATATTTATACAATTTATACATGCAAGGTGATTCCTGTTCGCTTAATTACATATTAAGAAAATCGCAAAGAGTCTATGAAATATAAAAGAGAAGTGGCCTTGAACTCTCCACAAAAAAGAATCGCATCGAATGGTCCTAGTTCTATGCCAATACTTTCAGTAGTTTTGATGTAAATTTACCTCAAATGAACTGTAATTTCATTATTCCTGTGTAAAGATAATTGTAATGTAATTTTCTGATTTGTTTTTTTTTTGTGATATTGCTTATTTTTATGTAAATAATATAATATCAGTTTAAAAGTATGTAAAATAATTATTAATATTCAAAACTCAAAGTTTGTGGAGTGCTCGGATATGACAATTTTGTCCGGCTGCATTGTGAATATTATAGACCGCATATATACATACGACCTACTATAGACGTGTTGCGTTCCAGGATCAACCGTTGTATCAATGACCTATCATCGCTTTAAAATGATGATAGTGATAAACCTGGCAGGGCCTCTACAGTATTACCGGACTACCAAGGGGAACGCTTAAGGCACTCACCCGATTTATTTAGGCGATCAGCACAAGGGCACTCGGTGCGCCTCGGTTTGAACTGTCCCCGGGTTACCTGATCTGACCAAGTTTTTTTTTTAATCTGGGGAAATCCGTCATGGACACGCCACCCTCTCGGGGGAGAGGGTGGGTAGTGTGAGACTCCTACTCACTAAAACCTCACGGTGTACATCCACCGCTTTTGTAGGGTGACACGAGATCTCTTGAGTATTTATCGTGTCCATCCAGCGGTTGGTAATTATATACGGCGGCAAGAACCACCGCTTCCAGCTCCCAGGGAAGGCAGCCGGTGAGCACAAAGGCCGCTGCCGAGGACACCGTCCGGTATCCGCGTATAACCCTTAACGCCACAGTGCGTTGCGCCCTTCGCAACGCATGAACACTGTGGGCACTGAGGGTGTCCACCCCCTACGGTGCCCCGTAGGCGGCCATAGTTCGCACGACTCCCATATAGAGATGGCGGCAACTGGCATCCGGTCCCCCTGTTTAGGGGAAGAATCGTCCGAGTGCCGCAGCCGCCTTGACTAAGTGCGGTCCAAGTCCCTCAAAATGGGGCTCGAACCGCCAATGTCCGTCCAGGGTGAGGCCCAGATACTTTATCTGGGTCCCCACCCTGTTACGGACAGCCTCCATGTCCTCCTCCTCCTCCTCCTCCATTTTGCCTATTATTTACAACTTCACCACTCATTGACATGTTGCCGGCATAGAAATGTTTATAGTTCTTTGCGTGTGGTAAAACCACTTGAAAAATCCTATATATTTTCGCAAGGGTCGTTATTTTTCTTAACTACCTTCCGCTGGTATATTTTGAACCAGTGATACGTTTTTATAGGGTTTTTTAAACAGAGTCCTAAGTATCTGTGAATATTAAAGAAAACTGAATAAGTGCAATGTGAATTACCGTCGATTCAATCTGATTCTAATAAAGTCTGAGTATTCAAGTCGAAATGTCTACTTGAAATATGTAGTGTTGACTTTTATATGCGTAAATATTATTAAGCCTCTAAACGATTTCCTAATACCAGGTTGGGTCATTTGATTCGAGTTTCATATACGAACTGTGAGATTCGTTAGGATTCCAAGCTCACCAGCGGTGAGGTCTAATATTAAAGTCTAAGCATAACTTTTGACTCCTTGTTCATGTTCTATCATTTGCATTTAATATAGTGATTGGAGGACTTATTTTATATGACACCTATGAAATCTATTCACTATTGAACCATTCGCCCTTGTCAGAGACTTTATTTTTACACAATGAAATTTGAATGGTCGTGGACACATCATTTTCATAGGAGTTTTCTTCCACGAAGTCTTCGAATGTGGAAGGAACTCCATGTTTTCCTACTAGGTTAGTGTATGTGTTTTTAAGAGTTTAGTAACCCGGTTTAAAAAAAACCTACATCGCTCAGTTTTTATTCTGGTATTACAAGCATGCAAATAATACAAACTCACTTTTTATGATAGTCGGTCGGTACGCTACATACAGTACGTTCGGTCGATGGATCTTCATACGGACTTGGAGCTTATTTTGATCTGCGCTTTTGTAAAGTCCCTCGTGACCAATTACTTCGATAAATTTTCAAAACTCATGCTAGACCGTTAATGGTTTCCGCCGTGAAGTAAACCACCGACTCTGGGCGTCAAGCGCTTTAAAAAACGGGAAAGAAATATTTTATCGATACTGCTAATAAAATATAAAGGTACATATATGAGTTTCTAACGTATACATATACAGTAAGCTTAAATCTTTTGGATAATTTTTCGTCGACGTTTCGCGTCGTTCCATTCTAGGCAACAAACAGCCTAAACGGAGGTTTCGGTATTCGGAAAGTTCGCTCCTGCCATTTTCCGCACCCACACCTCTTTACCAGTTTCAGAGATCAGTCAAAATACTTAGACTTACGCGTGCATTGACGAGCCATGAAAAATATCTACAGAATAAAAAAAAGGGGCTGGTAATATTTGAGCTTGACATTGTAATAAATACTTTATGAAAGTTTTATTTAAAAAACATTTTATTTTGTATAACAGCTTATAAATTTAATTACATATAACAATAAGTAAAAAGTCAGGTCAATTAGTGATGATGGTGATGGATTTCAACTGGGACGACGTGATCGACGTAGCGCTTCACCGATGCGTAGGAACTGTAAAAGAGTTCAAAATAATTAAGCGCTTAAATAAAAAAAATGCGATTTTTATTAAATGAATTATTTTGTATGTCTGTTTCTTACCTAAATATTAAAAAAAATAATTTTTAATTCATATTCCGTTTTTTTTTATGCCAAAGGGCAGCAAAAATAGACATGACCCACTTGGTATGGTAAATGGTTACTGTCGCCCATGGACAACTACAATACCAAGGGTATAAATGTTGTGTTGGTTTTTATTTTTCGTGTTAGCATCAACTTAACAAAAGGTATATTTTATTTTCAGACAACTACGACCACATTGAGCAGGACGCATCCTTTTTAGTAGATCCCACTTCACCAGCCTATATAACTGAACGAAGTATTTGCTTTTGTATACTTAAAATGTCAATAAATATTATATAAAAAATGGATACCAAACATGTTTTTCTTTTTTTTATCTTGCTTTAAAAAATGCCTAGTGTAGGTCTCTAGACCAGAAAACACTTTTAATAAACAAATTCTGAGCAGTTACAAATTTTGTATTCGCAAAAGAGTACTCTTCGGTGGAACCGATCCCATAATTATATGGCACAGGATAAAAAAAAAAAATGTATGTCTTAAGTACTCACTTTCCGTGCTTATGTTGCGTGTGTACTGAGTAGACGTTTTCTACGTGGTGACCGTCGCGGTTTTCGTGCTGGATTTTATGGTCGTGGGTGTGCGGGTCATCAACCTTGTACTCGAACTCATATTTGGGATAACTCTGTCAATGGATAACACAATAATTTATTTTTTCAATTTTTTTTTCTTAATTTTATTATTTAAAAAAGAATACTATATATTTTATAAAAAATGTCAATACATGTCGAATTCAAAATATTTACTAACCTGTTGATTACTACAACGTTATAGAAATATATATTACAAATCTATGAGTGGCATTTAAAATTAACTCTTGTTGTTCATATAAATATAGTATTAAGTTTGAAACGATGATGGCTCAGTTGGTATTGTGTTCGGACACAGCTTCGAAGGACGTAGGTTCGAATCCAAGCAACTAAGTTGGAGCTTTCGGTGAAGGAAAACATTGTGATGAAACCATGACATAGTGGTAAGGCTTTTTCTAAGTCCGTCTGGCTAGCTACCACCCTCAAGTTGAAAATCTGTGTCGCCAAGCACCTGTTGGTGTGTTCCGGCAGCTGTACTTGAGAGCCAGTCTCCTGTAGGTTAAGCGTGACTTACCATCTCAGATCACATCATCATTTAATATCAGATGAATTTATGGTCAAAACGTTTACCTATAAAGTATTAAAAAAAAACTGTATCATGTACTGATTGTGATATGTTTAAAAGATCATTTAATTTGTATTTTCAACACTTAATTACCCAAGAAACAGTCAGTAATATTTAACTCACATAGTAATCATAGTGTTTGTGACCGTCGTGTACAAGCTGAGCGTGTCCTTCGTGTTTGTGGAGGTGCTGTGATGACGTAGCGTGTTGAGCAGACACTGCGCCTGCCAGCGCTACTAGAAACACAACCTGTAACATCATTTCAGTAATTTATTGTTCAAATATAATGAAACTAGCAGGCTCAGAGGACGTTATCCTGCCCTGATAATAAAAAAATATATACTTATGTGCATGAAACGCTTAATGTGGCTTAACTTTTTCCGATTCTTTCAACAATTATCATTATATTTCAACCAATTCACAAAAAAACCTTGACAAACTACCACACCTAAACCTCCCCTGTGAATTATTCTATCTATTGGTGAAGACCGCTTTACAATCCATTCAGTAGTTTTTGAGTCAATCGCGAACATCCAGACAGACAGATAGACGCGGCGAACGACTTTGTTTTATAATATGTATTGATTGATATGACAAAATTAATTGCAGTACAAATTTCAAATCGATTCTATGTCATTTTTACAGGGCAAATAATTACAGGTTTAAAAAAATGAGTAGTTTCCATTTTGTCAAATAAAGTTAATTTTGATTTAAAAAAATATTACCACGATGCCGTGTTATTTTTTGAATTAATTACCTTACAGATCATTTTGCTTAGATGTTAAAACCACAACGTAAAGAATGGCACTGATATCCTTTAAAAACGTTGTGGTTCTTTTATATTGTTTATTCCCTCAAAAGTATGTAGTTTCAAGGTTATATTGCAATCAACTTACCATACCACTTACAGTATGTAGACAGTTACATAAAACTGTGCTTCAATTTCTTATCTGTTACAACATCTTAAACGTAAGACAACAGAACAGAAATCATTTTTTTCTCATATGCTATTTACCTGATGAGTCTTCACAGCTTCACCCGCCTAATGGGGCGAGCCACTGTGGCGCTCAGACGCTTAGGAATAAGCACAATGGTGCCAAAGAGGCCGAACCTGGGTTAATGTTATTGCCTTACAGTAATCAAGTAATAGGTATATAAAATGCCTATTTTATATCATATTGCAAGACGTATAGTCTTAATTGTTTGTTTTTGGCTTCATTGCTAATGACACTGAGAACCCTACTTGACAACGAGACCACATCTATAGATAAATAAGCAAAGATAAAACATTTCAGTACCATTTCTCCCCTTATCCTCAATCGATTTTTGAAGTTAAAGGTATTTTAGCCGTGTTGAGCGATTTTTACCGACAGGAGAAAAAATTAGGGGTTCGCATCACCGATGACCTCGACATGCTGGTGATGTATTGTGTTTGTGCCTGAATAATGAGGCGTAGTATAGCGACATGTAATATTATATTTTGTATTGTTTGATTAAAATAAATATTTTTAATTCTATCGACGATTCAAAGTTTTTATTAGCAGTCTCTATTCGTCACACTTCTCCTTCATTCTGTCTGCATTCTACAATATTTGTATAATTCTTAATACATATTCCAATATTAATATGTGAAGAAAAAACTTTCTTCCCCTTATTATGGTAGAATCTCGAACACTGGACGATTACTAGTTCATATAATTACATACATATGAAATTGAAGTAGCCATTGGTTATTTGGGTTTATCTCTGCAACGACTAAATTAATTTTTACGAGCTTTATTTTACTGTTTGATAAAAACGTTTCAGAATATTATCTAGCTACTGATATACTTTTCCATGGGGCTAAACAGTGACGTTAAAATTTAAAGAGATTAACTTACAATGTATAAAAGTATTATATGGGGTTAAGTAATACCACTACAATTACTATGGAAGTGTCAATAATTAATCCAAATCAAATACGTTGTTTCCTTGAAGCAGTAAAAGCATTTTCAAAAGAACCTATTCGTATTCATTATCTAGTTAATTTTTTTTTTATATTATAGGGGGCAAACGAACAGGTGGGCCATGGTAAGTGATCACCGCCGTCCATAGACACTAGCAACACCAGGGGAGTCGCAAGTGCGTTGCCGGCCTTTTAAATATGTGGGCCTCCGGCGCTCTCACTGACCGAACGAAACGCAACAGTGCGAGCACTGTTCCTTCACGTCGGTTTTCTATGAGAGGGTGGTACTACCCCGGGCGAGCCGACCCATTCATGCCGAAACCAGTAATAGCTTCAGCGTAGCTCCACCACCTACAAAATAAAGAGGTTTAAGTCGCGGTAGTCGACATTTTCGAAATTCACGTATATCTACTAATTAAATTGGTAATACTATATGACTGACGGTGAAGGACCAAATCGTTAGGAAACCGAAACCTGAGAAATGTTCTTGTAGTACCATCGTATGTGGGAAAAATATACAACTATGGATTTCTCGGAGTTTAAAGTCGTCTTAGGCTGGTGTCATACCTTTCGTCGGCAAAAGGTCTATGGCCCAATGGTGGATCTCTTACAGGCTGACATGACTGAGTTTTAAATGTTTTAAAAGCTTACTTTTGATTAAGTCTCCTTAGTTTTACACATTACCTATATATGGTCTATAATAATGATGATAACTAATCTTTTCACAGCAATGACTGACGTCAGGGCTACATAACAAAAGAGCTCGATCAAGTAATTGCTGATTAAATTGCATGATAACCATGCAACAACTTTTATTATAGCTTTTAAATGAGTTCAGCCAGTTGTGTCAGCCCTGTAATTGTACCTTTCGTACTTAATTACTTTGGTAAGCGTTTTGATATTACTTATAGATATTATTATCTATGTTTGTAAATAATATCTACAGTTCTATGATATTTTTATTAGAATTTTTAATAAATCCCCTTCTCCATAAATACATTTGGATTTTGTTTTGACATAAAAGTAACTTGAGCTTCTTAAATCATTTTAATTATTGGAGAGTATATTAATTTATTTCTAAATTTCGTATTAGGTCTTGTAACTATAAATTCTGATTGACAAAAAAATAAAACTGTGTTATATATCAAACACATAAATTATCACGCTGTACGTTCTGTATGATATACAGAGTGGAGTGGTAAGTAATAAACTATGCAGTAGAAAGTTATCCATAGATTCTACTGTATAATGTTCTTTATGTAACTAAAGGATTTATAGAAAACCAGTTTTAAAGTAAAGGTTTTTATACATCGTCTCATTTTTTTTAATTTATCTGTCGCATGTCGCATTGTGTCGTGTTACATTCGGCCTTGGAGTAGGGGTAAAGTGAAAGGTGCTCAGCAGAGCGCCCGAGGCCAATATGTTAGTAGCCATGGCTCAATTGAAAATTATTTAATGATTTAAATGATTATTGTGCTCAGTTTTAAAAAATATTTAAAACGCGATTTTAATACCTTAAATGGAATAATTTTCAGTTATATGTCTACTATCCGAAAAAAAAATTCACTTACATCGCGGTTTCATGAAACCACGCATTTTTTTGCTTGCGGCTTCGATTGCGGTTTTCGTAAGTGTGACCTTGGAAGTAATGTTCTACATGAAAAGTACCCTATATTTTTTTCTGTACCCCTGATAACGGGTATATGATAATAATATAGCCTTTTATTCAGATCTCTTAAACTAATTACAATAACTTTAAACTTATGACTTAGTTTAAATCTTAGTCTTAATTTTAAAATAACAGGTATACAAAATTTTATCATGATCGGTGCAGTAGTTAAAGCGTAACAAGCTCTCATTCGCAATTGTAATATCAGTACAGGCTGGTAAGGATTGGCGACATGACCACGTAATACACCGCGATGAGACTCTAGTATTATGACTCAGAAGAATAATAATAAACATAATGAAATCAATGAACCGAATTACGACGAATTTAAAACTATGTTACATTAAAAAAAAATTACAAAATATAATTATTTTCTTTTCTTTTTCCATTTTTTAAGTATTATTGTGGTTTATATTTATTTGTACAACGATTCAAAATACAAATGTCAATAAAACGATCCGTTTGTCTACGACAAGAATCATGGGATTTGCAGTCATCGTTTTCTGTAAAGTTATTAAAAAAACCCATAATAACAACATATATTCAAGTTTCTTTAAATTTACGACAGATAATAATCTGTTACAATAAAGTTTACAGTAATTAAAATAGGTCAGCATATAAGAGACCCACTTCTAGTCCAAAGGCGTTTTTCCGAAGAAATATTTATTTATTTAATAGGTTTACAATCATTGTTGCATCGGCTTAATCTAAACTAACATAATTTCTTTAATCATTGTCTACGATGTACAATTTCTTAAGTAAACACAACTTGCATAATACATGATCATATACACCACCATAATGTATTGGCGATTTCAAAGTAACAGAAATTCACCGTCGTATATTTTTTTCACATACGGTAATATTACAAGAACATTTCTCAAGTTTACATTTCCTAACGATGTTTTCCTTCTGCCAATAGAGTTGTTAATTTTAGTAATTGTAGTAGATACGCAAATCTTAAAAATTCGTCGATGTTGTTTCGAAATTTCATCGGTCATGAAGGAAGCTAACTGTATAAAGCAAGATTCTGTTGAAAGGTTATAAAGAATGTAACTGGTAAGAATACAATTAATAAGAATGTGATAATCCTTTTAGCTGATGTAAAAGAAATTGAAACTTATTTTTAACTTCCATAATTAATGTTTTATTTATAGAAGTATGTACATTGTAACATTGTCCATTAATTGATTTATTAAAATAATGTAGTTTAATTAACTTCTACATATTAGACATTACAACAGACAAGGAGATATAACAAGTAAAAATATACTGTTTCTAAGGGATGAATCGCATCTACATTAACACGAGCGAAGCTATGGGCAAAAGCTAGTTAGACTACATTTACGAAGCACGAAATATGAATGAGTTGAGATTGATAATATGACAAACGAGGGACTTGTCTAAAAAAATATTCAGAAACAAAGATTATAAACACTTGTTTCATGGATAATGGTCAGAAGCATTAAGGTACTCCACTGAAATTGTGAATCGTAAGTATTGAAAAAAGGAATCCACTAAATTGAATAATATTAACGCAAAATCGTTTCCATATACTTATAACTTCTGTTATTCCAAAATATTATGTACAAGAGTTACTTCTCGTTATTGAATACATTTATTAAAGTGTTGTAAATTTGTTTTTTTGCGGTATAAACTTGTGAATACATTGAGCGTTTTTATATTTGAGATGAAATGGGTAATCACATAGACTAACTATGTACAATCTAAACTGCAACTCGCAAGCTTGTTTTGATTATAACATTTGTACTCAATGGAAACGTAGAACTAAAATAATTGGGGAGTGACGTCACTAGAATCTGTTTTCTTTAAACCATCTTTTTGACGTTTTTTTTAAAATGAAAAACCCCTGACTCATGGTTATCACTCCAGTGACCACTTATGTACAAAATTAAAATGCATATATTTTTCTATAACATTTTATAAATCTAATTAATTATAAGTGTATTTATGTATGTAATATTAATTATGAAGTCAAGTTAATCAATGATGATGGTGATGTACTGCAACGGGGACGACGTGATCGACGTAGCGCTTCACTGATGCGTAGGAACTGCAAAAAGCAAGATATGAGGTTATAAAAAAGATTTTAAAAAAATGCACACAGTTGTAGATGCTTTTGTGTGTTTTTGAAATCCTTACTTTCCGTGCTTGTGCTTCGTGTGTACTGAGTAGACATTTTCTACATGATGACCGTCGCGGTTCTCGTGTTGGATCTTGTGGTCATGGGTGTGCGGATCATCGACCTTGTACTCGAACTCATATTTAGGATGAGTCTGTAAATAAAATACAATATGTAGTTACAAAATTGTTATAAACGAGAAAGATTGTGAGTGAGGATGGATAAGTTTTTGTTATGCTCTCTCAAGTTAAAACTATTAAACGGATTTTGATATCACCTTAAAGTAATATTGCTTATAAATACATCAGAACAACACATAAGTTATAATAAATTGTTTAAATTAACAAAACTACAATCATCATAAGTATTATATAAGTTTGAAGAATTCTTGTCATCTGGGGGTTATTTCCTTGCCGTTAGTTACACGAAGATATCGTATTGTGTTACAATTTATAACCATAAAGAGGCAGAAAAGTCAAGGACAGTAGCTGGTTTTCTATTTAAATATAAATAATCGATTATGATATACCTAAGTAAACGAAAAATAGGTCCTATGCAAAAATGTCTCAGATACTGTTATAGATGAAATTGATAGAACTTCAATGGATGTTTTATTACATTCAATGTACCAAATAAATAAGTCAAAATTCGGTTAAACATACATAATAATCGTAGTGTTTGTGATCATGATGGACAAGCTGTGGATGCCCGTCATGTTTGTGTATATGTTGGGAGGAGAAGGCGTGTTCAGCCACTACAACGCCCAACAAAGCTACAAGGATTCCGACCTGAAAGAGAATATTAGTTTTACTATTATAAATGTTATAATAACAAATATTATGTTATTGATAGATTTGTCTTTTTTGACAATTAAATACTTATTATATTTTGTAAATCGTATCTCGAGAGACTTAGTCAACGTTAGCAATAAAAGTGACCGAAAAATATTTATTTGGCTTGATTAAAATACATCGACATTTCTCGACTTTTTCTCAATAAATATAAGTTTTATACTCTACATACCAAATAAGTATTATGAAAGAAATACTCTGAATGATAATGAAAATCGTGTCAAAATACATTGCGTAATTTCTAAGAATTAAGCACAAACACAGACAAACGCTGATTATGACTTTGTTTTATAATATCTGTTAATGATAAAAAAATATATAAATTGAATTTTAAATTACTATAATATAAAAAAATAACAGGAATCAATATTTTTCTATTCAACTTAATTACAGAATAGGGTTAGATTAGTTCTCTTTTTAAGAAAAAAAAACACTACCTTACAAAACATTTTGTTTCGACTTAACGACGTGAAATAAAGTAATAAACTGATATAGACACAACCTCGCACGTGCTTTTATATTGTTTATTTAACAGTAATGTCGATCAAGGCTATATTTGCAAGCAAATTATAATGGTGGTGCTATATGTGACAATTTCATTATATTTACATTTTACTTTTTTAATCGATTGCGACATTATAAAGCATTGACATAAAGCAGGCGGAACTTTATTTTACAATTGATTAGACCTTTATGATATGCATACATGTTAAATGTCTTCTTAATTCGAAAATGCATAGTTAGCATGAGGGTGGATATGTATAGAACAATCTGTAGAGGAAGTTTGAAAAAGGTATGGGTAGATTATGTGACAAATAATAGGTATGTGTATAAAAGGTGTGAATACCAACGTGTCATCTCATAAGGTAGAGTGGAAAATACGTTGCGTCGACTCTTCTTAGGTGGGATAAGGGTGAGAAAATGTGAGAAAATAATGATGGGCAGCAATCTAGCGTTCACACTTGCAAGTCTACATATGGTTTGATCTACTATTTTAAATTTTTATATACAAAAAATTATAAACAAATATTTTTAGATTGAATACGGTTTATGGTAGGTTTATAGTTTCTATGTTATTTTTATATGATAGTTTTTGTAACGTGCCATAGGATATGCTTAGGACTATGTTATTACGGCTAGAAACGTTTTTGTTCTAAGAGACGAAAAGTAGAGAGCGTAAAGCTAGTAAGTCTAACTTATCATCATCATCTTACCCTTATCCCACCTAAGTAGGGTCGGCACAACATTATTTCCTTTTCCACTCTCCCTTGTCAAGAGTCATCTCAGTATTCACACCTTTTATACACATATCATTTTCCACACTATCCATCCACACCTTTTTCGGTCTTCCTCTACCTCTATATCCGTCCACTTTCAAACTCAAAACTTTTCTTGTTATATGACTTTCATCTCTTCTCATAATATGCCCGTACCATGCTTACCTATTACTCCTCAACTTCTCTGTCACTGGTGTTATTTTCAAACTTCCTCGCATATACTCATTCTTAATCTTATCCATTCTTGTTACACCACACATCCATCTTAACATTCGCATTTCTGCCATATGTAATCTTTTCTCATCCATCTCTTTCGTAGCCCAGTACTCGGATCCATATAACACGACTGGTCTGATTATAAACTTATACACCTTCTTATTAAGTTTCAACGGCATTCGTGGATCACAAACTACCCCAAACACCTTTCACCAATTCACCCACCCTGCATTTATCCTATTCTTCACGTCCCTGTCTATGCCACAACAAGTAAGTCTTTTTACAGAAATATCGCAGCTTAGATTCCCAAATACAATTTATTTTTGTGTAATATGGACAATTGTTAGTTCTATGTTTTGGTGTAAAACGTATTGTATACCAGTTGTTTAGTTAGTAAACTACGCTTATAATGGAATTAAGTAGCCATTTGTCAAACTGTGTCCTCACACGTACTCAGAGTCTACTATTAAGTTAAAAGTAAGACGTCGTGAGGTGTTATTATACTGTCCCGTTTTCGCGCATATGTCAAAAGCGAACTTTAAAATACTACAAAAGCTACAGAATCGTTTCCTACGTAAGGCGATCGGTGCCCCGTGGTACATCCGGAGAGTCGACCTCCATAGGGACCTGGAGATGCCGTCTATCTGGGAGTACGTAAAAACTCTCACGACTAGTTATTTCGACAGAGCCATGAATCATCCCAATCCGTTAGTGGTATCCGCCGCGACTTACGATACCGTGCCAGGCGCGCCGCGTTACAAAAGACGTCCGCGTTACATTTTCACCGACCCTCCCGAAGTAATTTCGCTAGGTAATCAAGACTACCCTTCCGTCCCTCGAAACACAGCGTGTGCGCGCCCACGCCCGCGTAATCACAGATCACGCCGCCGCGGTTTGGCTGTGAATTTTGCCCCAGCACACATTCTTAGGCCTCCCTCGGCAACTGCTCTAGCCGAGGTCCGATCCCCCGGAATGGAGCCCTCGAGCAGCTTGCATGCGCGAACAGAGTACCACTGATTCGATCAAACACTCGTCTACAACACAACACCGATCACCCCACACACGTGCACACACACTCACTCGTAGGTACACATAGTGGTGGGCTGTTTTTGTTTGTTTTTTTGCCCTTTCGAACTGTAATAGTTTAGAAAACAGTAGTCAGATACAAAATACATGTACGGGATCGTGAAACATACATGCTTGGTAACCATGTATATTTCACGAACCCATACAGGTATGATACGGATAGGCTTAGCTTAGTTTAGCTTAGCTAGTTAGATTCGGGTTTTCGACGACAGCCCAAGCCGAGGCGTGCCGTGCGCCCTTGTGGTAGTCGTCTATATAAAATCGGGTGAGTGCCTTAAGCGCTCCCCTTAGTAGTCCGGTAGAACTGTAGCAGCCTTGCCAGGCTAACAGTGTAGGTCAGTTCGAAAAAAAAAAAAAAAGGTGTTATTATAACAATTTCCTTGTGTTACTTACCTTTACGTAATCATTATATATTTAATTATATAAAGGTAATTTCGACATTATATTTTTTTTAAGAAACGTACCCACAGTTTACAATTAAAAGTCACGGAGAAAGTCAATATACACTAGTTACATACATATATACGTCATGGCTATTATTCTATATTTTACTATACGCGTAAAGGTCACATACACTCATACAGAAATCTATGTATGCTTGTAATATTAAGAGGTAAAGTTTAGAGGCATCTTCTACAACATTATCTTCAAAACTACACATCCAATAAAAAAAGTTTTTTCACTGGAAAAATAATACCTTTTCCTGAGTAATTTAGTTTAGTAATATTACCACTAAAAACTTGCAAACAACAGAACGGGCCACAAACAACATATAGATAACGAGATAGATATTAGTATAAGATATAGGATAAATGAAAGAAAATTCTGTATTTATAAAAATCTGTCTTCTGTATATTTAAAATGAAATAGGTCTGCCGTTGTGAATAGATTTCGATCTAATTTTTTCATTGTACTTCTTCAATACTTGGTCCTTATCTAAAAAAATTATCTGTGTCAGCTCCGACGCACGACTGGAGTCTACTCCTTAAGAATGATTGTCTTTGAACAGGCACAAAAAACGCTTACTAGACTTTAAAAAAAACCGATATCACATCAAAAGGTAAATAAACGCATCCATGAAAATACTTAAAGAATGCATAGGTATATTTTTTATTATATTTACATTTTTAATGATTATTTGGCAAAATATTATAAAACATGAAACATTTTTCATAAGTTTTACTTTACTATACCTCGTCGTCCCCAGTGTACTACCAGAAACAATATCTAAATTAAGTTCGGATTTTAAAAATTGTATTAATCTCAAACCGTCATTTTGTGAAAGGCGCGCAGAACAGGGTTCGGCATGAAAAACGTAACGCTGTCATTCGATCACTGAATTTTACTCTTCCTATTTTGTTCATACCAGGCGCCCTATATATGAAAATCGATTTTTAAGGAGTAGACTCCAAAATTACTATGATAGCTTCATTTAATATAAAGTTATTAAAAGTTTTAAAACAATACCATTATTATAACCAATAATTACATATCTTAATTTTTATGATTAACTAGGTGTTATCCTTAATTTTGTCCGCGTTGAATTTAGTAAATAATTTTGTTCAGCGTAACCGTATGCATAAGGCGTACGCGCTATTAGACACTGCTTTTTTAGTTTATTATACTTACACGGTACGGAGTAAATATGTTATACTGAACAATTTTTTTAAGCTAAATTCAATGCGGACTAGGTTATAGGTAACAACTATATTTCATTTATTTGAAATGTGTATATATACATAAATCTTTTTATGCTAAATTCCACGCGCATTAGGTCTTAGGTAACAACTATATTGAATATAATTGAAATATGTATATATACATACATATATACGTGTAGTTTGAATTTTATTGCCTTTTGATTAATTTGGTGGCCATTTTGTTTTACTTACCGCTTTCTCGTCTACATAACTCATTAACCATAACAATGTGTAAGAATGTTGTGTTGGTATCAATGAGAATTATTTAATATTACTATTTCTGAGCGGCTCATTAAAGTATGGTCCAAAATAATACACAAAAGTAAGAGTGGTAGCAGCTATGCAAGAAGAATTTTCCAATTAGATATTTAAGCTACTTAACAAGCCAATAAATAAAAATTTCGCAGCATATATCAAGCCCTGTGTTGTGGGAACTTTAAAAACTTAAAAAATCGATACAAATTACACCCAGATTTACAATAAACATAATTAATCACACAAATAATTATCCCATGTGGACCTGCGACACTTAGCGTTGCCAACCTACGATACTTAGCATATTTAAAATGGGTTTCACAGATTTTTTTAAAATTATTATTAGCGAAATAAAAACTTCATGTTACGTATATATTCTATAACCATTTTATTTCATAAGTAATTAGAAATATATAACACAAAACGATTTTACATTATTAGTGATGGTGATGATGCGTTACAGGTACGATATGATGGAAGTAGCGTTTGACGGATGTGTGGAAACTGAAACAAAGCATAAATTAATTATAATTATACTATTTGAAATAATGCTTCAAGTCTTTAGAACAACAACTGGGAAGTAGAAGCTGGATATGGTCACAGTCATCGGGTCGTGTGAGAAAGGAGTCATCGCAAAGAAGAATAAAAATAAATGGATTACGTACCTGCCGTGCTTGTCTTCGTCTTTATGTACTGAATAGACGTTTTCCACGTGGTCGCCGTCGCGTTTCTCGTGTTGAATCTTATGGTCATGGGTGTGTGGGTCATCTACCTTATACTCGAAGTCGTATTTGGGATGGGTCTGAAAGTTTTAATTATACTGTTATCACACCTCTCTAGTGATATACGCTTGTGTTTCTAGTTTTTTTTTTAATGTAAGACATTTTGTGTGAGGCCGTTTTCGTATCTATTTATATAATAGTCTAATTATTTCACTCCACTGAATCCCCTAATATTCCTCTTATTTTCAAACCACAAAATAATTTATGCCCATATATTTTTAATGAATAAATATATATATAGTAACTATAGAAAAAAGTACGGTATATAGATTTGAGATTATGTATAACATAAGAACATAATAAACAATTTAAATTAAGTAAGAGCGTTGTCAAATGATTAAAAATATTTCGTTATTTTTAATTATTTACAGTGTAACTAGTCGGTGAACGTAATTTCGTTGGCATAAAAACGTTTTTACTGTTTCACGGGAAACACCTGTTATATTCGGACTAATTGTGAAATGTCCTTTATTTTTCTAATTGTAGCTTAGTGATAATTATTTTTATTTTATAATGTTTTTAGCGATTGTAAGTTACCTCTGCTACAATTTATCATTACTGCTTTAAATCGTATAGTAAAGCGTAATGGATATATGCTGCACTTAATTTTTTTTAACACAATCGATTAAACTGTTTCGGGGAATTAATCAAAACGAACATAATACAATTTAATTTAATTGCTATGTATAGATTAATAATAAAGTTACAAGTTTCTTACGTAATAATCATGGTGTTCATGTCCATGACCATGGTGCACGAGCTCATGATGTCCATCATGTTTGTTGATGTGCTGTGATGAGAACGCATGTTCTGCGATTACTGCACCCACTAGAGCTAACAGCAAAACCACCTAAAAAGCGTTAGATAAAATAAATTGCATTTATTACCTTATACCATAGTTTTTTTTTATTAACCTACGACGAAGCGACAATCCTCAAAACCCCAAAAACAATACAGAAGAGTACAATGGTCGTGGTGGTCGATTGGTTTGATCGGTGGAACACCAATCCGATGTCCGAACCCGCCCGCATAAACCATCGAATCTTTCTGAATCCTACTAGATCCTACTATGATCTTGTATTGTCTTGTACCATCGTATGTGGGAAAATGTGGTACTGTGGATTTTTCAGAGTTTGAAATGGCCAATACGTCCTGCGTTGGCGTAGCGATTATTTCCATGCCTTCCTTCGGGAAGAAGTTTATGCTTCTGCAGTGGGTCTCCCAATGGCCGATTTGATTTGATCCAGAAATATTGGCGTTCATCGAAAATTCAAATCATCTATCATTGATTGTGACTCTCGTTCTGGGTTGCATAAATATCTCTTTACTAAGCTTGTGGTTCCAGTATTTTTAATGTAACTAATTTTGCGTGGAACCTATATTATTATTGATTAATTTTTTATCATTACTTTACTATAGCACTTTAAAGAAAAACTCCATATTATAAGAACTAGGAAACACACAGGTCGAACGATGAGTCCAAAGCTTCACAGTATATTAAAGGTAAGATATTACAAAACTGTTTTGTTAGATATGAAAAAAAAATACCTTGCAGATCATTGTGTTTTGTTTAAAATTTACTAACTGACACAGTTTAGTAATAGACTGATACCGATATTGCTATCTACTGTCTTTTATATTGTTTAAAAGTAAATTTGTCCAAGGTAACGTTGCAGTGTATATCGGCAGGCAAATTATTTTACTGTATGTAACGATTTCATAACTTTCATACTTTTTTAATCAGTTTCGACATTTTTAACGCAAACATTATAAAGGAATTCGTGCACGATAGCGTTAATTGTATATTATTAAATTATCGACTTAAATTTTCACACATTCCGATGTATTAAGTTATATAGCTGCTGTGAGACTACATGTTATGTAAGAAGTGTAATTATTAAAATTCAACTGCAAAATGTTGTTTTTTTTTTTGTAAACGATATTAAGTAACAAGTTGTTAAAAATTATTTTAAAAATTATTTTTATTAAATGCGAATGTTAAGATGGATGTGTGGTGTAACAAGGATGGATAAGAGATTAAGAATGAGTATATTAGAGGAAGTTTGAAAATAGCACCGGTGACAGAGAAGTTGAGGTGTAATAGGTAAGCATGGTACGGGTATATTATGAGAAGAGATGAAAGTCATCTAACAAGAAAAGTTTTGAGTTTGAAAGTAGACGGATATAGGAGTAGAGGAAGACCGAAAAAGGTGTGGATGGATTGTGTGAAAAATGAGATGTGTATAAAAAGTGTGAATACTGAGATGACATCTAACAGAGGAGAGGGAAAAAGGTAAACATATTGTGCCGACCCTACTTAGGTGGGATAAGGGTAAGATGATGATGACGTAAGTAGGTACACCAAATAAATAGAAGTGTACTCGATATGGATTACTTTACTAAAGTCGGGTATTGGAAAAAAATATGTCTGTTTTGATGAATATTTAACAATGTTCATGTTTAAATAGCGGCACGCATATACTTCGAACGGCTGTATTGACGCTGAAAATCAGGCAGGCGGCAGATCGAAAAATGAAGCCAAATCATATATCACATCATGACAACTATGAGAAGTGATAGACTGATAGACTAAAATTGAAAAGTTATTTATGTAACAGTAAATATAATGAGAAGTTTTGACATAGATATCTATATCGGAGGTGATTTTAATGGGCATGTGTGAAGAGAGAGTGGGTGGGGGCTGGGATTTTGGTAAGAAAACATAGTATGTGAACATTTCATTCAAGCTACCGTTCCTTTTGATCTTGCATTAGCTTAATACTTTTTTCCAAAAACGAGACCAGCACCGGATCACATACGATAGTGGTAACTTTTCAAATCGATTGCTTTCTTCTACATAGGAATACCAATAAAATAGTGAAGGATCGCAAGGTTCTGCCTGGAGAGATATTAGTAATTCGACATCATTTATTAGTGTTAGATTTAAAAATAAACAATTCCACCAAGAATTCAATGGTATTTATTAAATTATTGTCATTAATTTTAATATTGTAATTTATCGTTGATAAAATCGCGGGCTGTTGCTAGTTATGATACACTATACATTGCTATAATCCAGTACTTTCTCTTATAATTTTATTATCTTCTACACGGCGCAAATAAAATACGTTACATAATTGAACCCCAGTCGGCATGGGTAATATTTTTCCACGCCTTGTTCTAAATGACTTTGTAGATTAGTATTTTCAACGTACTACTGTTTTCTGTGTATGTTTAAATTATATTGAACTATATATAGCCTTAAATCCAATGATACAGTCAAATAAACCAACCGATGTGATCAAGGCAAAGGATTGTAATAAACCCGTCAAGTTCACAACAATTTAAGTAAGGCGTAAGAAGGAAACAGGTTTTATTAACAAATTCAGATCATACTTGCGAAAAAAATCTGGACCAGTCCCTTACTTTCTGTATATAAAAGTGAATCGATATTTTTATAAATTATCAGTTTTTAGTAGTTATCCAAAGTATAATATCGGCAACTTTTCATAAAAATGTATAAGGTATTATAGTCTTTATGATATATTATTCCGTATTCATAATAAATGATTGCAATTAAATTAATTATCCTTAATTTCAATGATATTTGCTTATTTCAATATAATTTCAGCTACTTTTATTAGCAAATATATTATTTGCTATCGCCGTAGCACGCCCGCAAGATGGACATGATAATGGGCATGCATTTTCCTCGCATAATATTATTCTACATGTGAATCATGGAGATCAAGGACATCATGAACACAAAAATCATGATACTCATGAGTCCCATTATGATGAAGAAAGTCATCACGGTATTAAATCCCACTATGGTCATGAGTCTCATCATGGTTCTGAAATTCAACATGGCAATGAAATTCATCATGGTGTCGTTGTTCACCATGGTAACATTCATCATGGTATTGATATTCAAGATGGTCACGACACCCATCATGGGCACGAGACTCGTCATGGACTTGAAGCTCATCATGGTCACGTGATTCATCACGGTATCGAAGTTCAACATGATCTAAGCATTCACCACGGTCATGAAGCACATCAAGATCATGAAACATATCATGGACACGAAGATCACCATGGTCATGAGATTCATCACGGTATCGATATTAAACATGCTCACGAAGACCACCACGGTCACGAAACTCATCGTGGTATCGAAGCTCATCATAGTCATGATATCCATCATGGTATCGATATTCAACTTGGTCACAAAACCCACCATAGTCACGAAAATCAACATGGTATCGAAGGTCACCATGGTTATGAGACTCTTCACGGTATCGATATTCAAAATGGCCACGAAACCCATAATGGTCATGAGAGTCATCATGGACTTGAAGCTCATCATGGTCAGGTAGTTCATCATAGTGTTGAAGTTCAACATGGTGATGAAACCCACCACGGTGATGAAAGTCATCATAGAGTCGAAGCTGATAACAGTCAAGAGATTCACCATGGTTTCAAGACCCATCATGATCAGGAGAGTGATCATAGACTTGAAGCTTACCATGGCCACGTGATTCATCATAGTGCCGAAGTTCAACATGGTCATGAAATACATAATAGGGTTGAAAATGGTGACAGTCATGAGATTCACCATGGCATCGGTATTCAACATGGTCACGAAACCCATAATGGTCACGACAGTCATCATGGACTCGGACCACATCATGGGCATGTAATTCATCATAGTGTCGAAGTTCAACATGGTCATGAAACTCACCACGGTGATGAAACTCATCATGGAGCTGAAGCTGACCACGATCAAGAGATTCACCATGGTCACGAAACCAATCATGGTCAAGAAAGTGATAATGGACTTGAAGCTCACAATGGACACGTAATTCATCATGGTATCGAAGTTCAACACAGTCATGATATTCATCACGGTAACAATATTCATCGTGGTTACGAGAGTCATCATGGACTCGATACTCATCATGGTCACGTCATTCATCATAATGTTGAAATTCAAGATGGTCTTGAAACTCTTCATGGAATTGAAGCTCACAAGGGTCAAGATATTCACCATGGTCACGAGAGTGATCATGGACTTGAAGCTCACCATGGTCACGTAATTCACCATGGTATTGCAATTCAACATGGTCATGAAACTCATAATGCAGTCGAAGCTGACCACAGTCAAGAGATTCACCATAGTATCGGTATACAACAAGACCACGAAATCAATCATGGTCACGAGAGTCTTTATGGACATGAAGCTCGCCATGGTCACTCATTTCATCATGGTATCGAAGTTCAACATGATCATGGTACTTATCTTGGAGACGAAGCTCACTATGGCCATGAGATTCACCATGGTACCGAAGTTCAACGTGGCATTGCAACGCACCATGGTCATGAGATTCACCATGGTACCGAAGTTCAACACGGCATTGCAACCCACCACGATCACGAGACTCATCATGTTTCCGATTCTCTCCATGGTCATGAAGCCAACCACGGTTATGACACTCACCATGAATTGGACTTTGATCATCAAACTCACCACGGTCTTGATTCTCATCACAGTCATGAATCTCATGCTTCAGGACACCAGGAAAAGCACGAGGAACGTTACGCAGACTACTATGTGAGTCCATTGAGAATTGAATCGTTTATTTTATTAAGTCAGATTTAGAAACGGTTGAATCAGAAAGCGATATCATATATTTTACAGGCTTATCCAAAATACGAGTATGAGTACAAAATAGAAGACGCACACACCGGCGACAAGAAGTCCCAGCACGAGATTCGCGACGGTGACGTAGTTAAAGGAGTCTACAGCCTGCACGAACCTGGCGGCACCATCAGGATTGTTAAATACGCTGCAGACAAACATACGGGGTAAGCGGTATTACTTTAAAAAGTGAATTATTTTGAAAGCTATATATTGACGTAAATCTGTATTGAGAAACTTCAACACCGTTTGATCGTTTGCGACAAAAGTTAATACAACAATTTTGTCCTGTTCATTTTACTGTAACTCGCCTTTAGGTGACGCTGCAGGGCCTTATGTTTGTATTGTACAAACGGTCCCTATGAAAATTTATATGTGGTAGGTATTTGAAGACGAAAAATATCTAAGGAATATTCAGGTTGTTATAACTTAACTACTTATAATTATAATTTGTATTAATAGCAGCATATAATATTGACCGAGTGAATTCTTACTATAACTCAAACAAATATTACAAATGCGAAAGTCAGTTTGCTTATTACGCTTTCATACCTTAAATAATTAACCGATCCACGTGAGACTTTGCATACACTTTGTCAGAGGTACAAAAAGAGACATGAAAACCTTTCATTCGGAAAAACAGAACTATACTCAAAGAAGAGCTTCGATCTACATTAAGGCGAGTGAAGTCGTGAGCAAAAGCTAGTAATATAATAAACGCGATTGTAAGTTTATTCATTTTTTATGCTCTTTACCACTCAACAGAACATCATGAATTTTTACATGCACATAGACAGGAGTACAGAAAAGAATATAGTGTACTCTTACCTATAATATAAAAATGAATCGCTAAATGTGTTGCTAACGCCAATCTCGACAACAGCTGAACCGATTTCGCTAATTCTTTTCTTAGAATATTCCTTGAAGTACGAAGATGGATCTTACGGAGAGAAAAATTAAAAAAATTACCTGGAAAAGTCTTAGAACGACACTTTTCTATACTCCCATACAAATGATTCGTAATAATACTTAAAAGCCAATTTGAGTTTTAATACCATAACTTAAAGTTTAAGTGTTAGAGAAGAGGTTCCGGGAAGGCAAAACAATTGAGTGACGTTAGTATCGTATAAATATTAATGTCAATATATTTGTACGATGGTCCCGAATAGCAGAATAAGTATTTTAAAAAAAATTAAAGAACGACTGTTAGGCGGTACGAAGTTCGCCAGGGTCAGCTAGTTCAAAAATAAAATGCATGAGTATACTTATGTACGCAACTAAGAAATTATACTTCTTTATCTTAAAAAAGAGACATTAAATACGATTTATAACGTTTTAATTGACAAAATATAATTAAGTTTAAAAGGCTTTAAAATTAATTTTCTGTATATACAGAGACAAGAAAGTTATCAAAATGAACTAGAATAAACTATTTATAAAATGATACTGTAATAATAATAATAATATAAACAAATAAAAAGAATACAAACAGACAGTTAACCACAAATCTATAAACCCACTTAAAACAGTTTATAATATAGAAAAAAAAAACACTTTTATCACGAATACTCACAATAAATTATGGTTCATCAAAACATATTATATAATTTTAAATCACACAAAAATACACATGTATATTTTTGTATGAATAATTATTTTTGGATCCACTACTACGAACAACATGTTGTATATTCATATATATTTAATAACTATCATGAATATAGTAATCAGTTCTAATGAAAATTCTAATTTACCGACAAATTTCATGGTGTCGCTTTTAGGTGTCGGTTTGAATGCGCGTCGTAAAAATAAAAGTTGTACTCACCATACCAAAAGGAGATAATTTCAAACTTACTGTTGCCGAGCAAAAGCTATTTTAATACAATTAAACATTT